>JAPEIP010000008.1:93486411-93503107 GCA_026120095.1 Capsicum chinense | reverse complement strand
TGGTGCCACAGGTATGTTTCTGACTCTCTTGTTTTGGTTTGATGCATTGGGGACATTGCATGATTTTTAGTTGAGGGTGGGGCTACTTGTCGGTGTTGATGTCCTCCGTAGGTTTTTGTTGTCATTCCTTTTTTCCACGGAGTCTTGTTCCTAGTAGAGCCGGCATGTTTAGGCGTATTGTGTTTGTTTTGTGATGTGTTGTGGTTAACTGGGGGGAAAATAAGTATCTAGGGTAGTTGACATATTTTGGTTGATTTTTCTTGGATGATAAATACCTCTCCAATTATCTATCTGGTAACTATGTAAATTACATCATTTTGTGACCACTGTGCATCTTTATTTTGGTATTATTTCTAGTGACATGATAATCATTGCTAAATAATTGCATGAACTGAATAAGTAGTGATATGTGATATAGCTGTGTGCCATGTATGTGTGAGGTGTACTGAGTTTCCTTTCTATGATTGAATCTAGAACTTTCGCAATTAGTCTTGCCTAGGTTGTAGGATAGGAGTTAGGAAAGGATCATAGGCCATTTTGATATTATTCCACTTTTACCCTAAATGACCTTCCATGTGTGAATGATATCCCTTGATCCCAATTTTGATCATGAATGCCTATTCTTTGTATTATACATATTGCCTTCCCATTTGTATCACAATGAACCTATTTTGGCCCTAGTCATCGTTGGACATTGTGCACTTTGACTTAGGCAAATAGCCTAAGTTTTGGGTGGTTAGCATAGGTTTGCATGATGTAAAATGAGAATGAAGAAAGGTAGAATGAAATAAAAGAATAAAAAGATGGGAGCGGTGGAAGAAGAATATGAAAAGAAAAGTTGTGGAAAAAAGAAATAATTGTCAAAAATGTTGCACCCATCCGGAGTATGTGTGATCAAGAAAGGAGAGAATTAAGTAAAGGTTGATATGTGAGACCACAAATATAGTGTAGTGCCAAGGAGGCTTAGTCAATTTAAATATCCTTATGTATCATACCAGCCTCAAGCCTATGTTACAAAGCCAAAGAAAAGACCTATGGTGATCCTAACTTAACTGTCTAAAGACTTAGGCAATGAAAATAAGGGCAAGCATATGGTATTTGACATGCATTGATTGGAATTTTTTTCTGAGAGTGAGTGTCTCTTGACCGTCCCTGCATTTACATACTTGATTTCATATATGAGTGAGGAGGTACTTCGTTGATGTAAGGGCACATCGGTTGCATTGATAGTTGCCTACTTGTTTAGGTAGTATAATTTGTACATATGCATAGTTATTGTTGCTAAGTTGATACCATATCTTGATTCCTTTCTATCACATTGTTGATCTTCATGGATATACAAAGCTGGGTTTAAAGTAATTGAAAATGGAAAGAGTAATGTGTTTGGAACTAAAATTGATGATCAACTGTCATAGGTATCTTACGTGTCGCTTGGTTAAGCATCGTAGTGTTGTGTTTTAGTTGCTTGAGGACAAACAATTGTATTACGTTGAGGGTCTTGATGTGTGAGCAGATGCTAACACATTTAAGGTTTTTAATTGAGAATAATTGCAAAGTATTAAGCAATTTTTGTTGTTTTTGATTATTTTACTTTGATATTGTAGTAAAAGTCATGATGCAAGGGAAATTTAAGGAAATGGAAGCAAAAGAGCTAAAAATGATGCAAAAGAACTAGAAGTGTGGCTGACGACATTCCTGATAAGTCATCAGCCCGGTGATAAGTTACCAAAAATCATGTCAAGTGTTGCAGTGTTAAAAGGATTAAAGTGAAATTGTGATGTCATTTCTGACATGGCGTCACAACTGTGATAAGGCGTGAGAGTTGCCGTCAAGTGTAAGCAGTGAATCAAATTTTGAATAAAGAAGTGACGATATTTCTGATATGTCGTCACGAATCTGATAAGTCATCAATCTTTGTCGTTAGTTAAAGTAGAAGATGCCAAGAATGCAGGAGGGCCTGATGACATTCCTAATAACTCGTCAGGACCCTGACACGTCGTCACAAATGTTGTCACCTATTTCAAAGGTTTTTCTGAACATTGTGATTTTATTTCCTTATTTAGGATTAACTAAAAAGCATTGTTTTATTTTTTTCTAGGGGGTTGGCACTTGAGGTTTAAGAGACGTATTTTGATATTTTCTCTCTTTAGTTTTCTGGCTTGAAAAACAAATACTTTGGAGAGATTATTATCAGTATTTTGGGATTTTTCCTTTGTGATCTAATCTGCGATTCACTAGTTATTATTCATCTCTATAATTTTATCTTTCAAATCATAAATTCAATTATGTGTTTCGTTTGTTATATCATGAGTGGCTAAACTCCATTAACCTGAGTTATGGGATCTAGAGTTAGGCCTTGATGAGGTTCTAAGTATTCAAGATTCAGAAGGTGGTAGTATTTCTTGATAATTCTGAAGTTTTAATTAACGTATGTTGGTTGCAAATAGTAGACAAACCTCCATTGATTTTCTTGAGAAAGAAATCAAATATAGTAGGAAGTGAATTATCAACAGGGACTTAAAAATACTTCGTTTAATAATTAGCGTTGTAACAAGGTTGGTTAACCTGGTGTAAAATCTGGGCAGTAAATAGAAATTCCCTAAGTTTGAGAGAATTAGGGAATTAAATGCCCAAGTAGGTCGAGAGATATTTAAGAATAACATCGATTACGATAACTTTTTATCCTACCCACCGTGAGAATCTTGAACCACTTTTAGCATCTGTCATGTACCGGAAGCCCTAATGAACATAATTTTGGTTATTTCATAAACTCTTGATTTACAAACACTGAAACTAAAGTGACCAACAATTATTTGTTGATCATCAAAAACCCCAATTTTATCTTTTCATATCATTTGTTTGAATATAACTTGTAGCTTTAATTTCAAACTAGTTTAATTGCCACTCATGTTGTTCCCTGGGGATTCGACCCCGACTCCAAAGTTGGGTAAAAATATTGACGACGACCACCTTGCACTAAATTGACGTGTAAGTTAAGCGTTATCAATGTCCCCAACTCGATATTCTTTGGTTTTCTTTAGAGGCTTTGTTGGAATACTATACGCATGAGCAGTGTTAGTATTAGGATTAGCATTGGTATCAGTACTGGAACTGGGATTGGTATTAAATGGTTAAATGGTTGTAGATTTCTATTTTGATTATATATTTGTTATCATGTCTTCGATTTAATACTATTTTATCTGTTTTTTACGTTCTGAGTTCATCCCAAATGAGGTGAAGAGTAGTCAATGGTTTTGATTTTGGAGGTGGTCTCCATCCCTGGTTGGACTTGAGATACCCAACATGGCCAAGCCCTAGTTTAGGTCATGTTAGATTGGTATCACAACATAGGTTCATCGTCTATTGGGTGTCCATATATTTGTGTATAGTAGGGTCTTTTTTAAGTATATGTAGCGTGCCCCACTTATAAGAGAGAGGCTATGAGACATTTAGGAATGTTTCTCTTTATTGAGTTCTATTTTTGGGATATAGATTCTAAGGTCTTGGATCTCTCTAACTCTTGCTTGTTTGCCTTTCAGATCATGCCTCAAAGATTATCTGATATCTGTAGAAACCTTTCTATCATAACCAAGGACAATGAAAACTGAGCTCGTCCAACCCTAGGGGTTCAGACTAGATCTAGGACCACTATATTTGATGGTCCTAATAGAGTTCCACTGGTTTCTCCTGTCCCTTCTTAGACAACTCAAGCTTATGTGTCTAATGATGAGTTTCGCCAGTCAATCCATTTGCTCACTCAGTTGGTTGCCTCTTAGACTGAGCTTATGGATTCTTGTTGCTCCATTATCTGAGGCTACTAGAGTTGTCCAATTTATGAGGTTGAATTCTTCCATGTTTACTAGTATGAAAGTTATTGAGGATCTTCAGTGCTTCACAGATGATATAAAAAAGATTTTTTGAGTGATACATGTAACTGAGATGGAAGGTGTGGAGTTTACAGCCTACCATTTGCAGGATGTAGCTCATTAGTGGTATGAAAAGTGGGAGCAGCTCAGAGGTGTGGATGCTAAGTTAGCTTTCTGGTAAGAGTTTTCTATAGCTTTTCTTAATCATTTTTTCCTTAAGAGCTGAGGGAGGTAAAGGCGGAAGAGCTTTTTAACCTGAAGCAAGGTAGGATGTCAGTCAAGGAGTATACCTTAAAGTTTCACAAGCTATCTCAGTGTGCTCTAGAGTTAGTTTCTAGCATGAGTTCAAGAATAAGGAAGTTTTCTTTTTGGTTTTCCTGAGACTTAATTTTGGAGAGTAAGGATGCCTTATTGAACAAGGACATTGATATTTCAAGATTGGTTCTATATATGCAACAATTAAAGGAAGAGAAGAGGAGGCATATTGAAATTAAGGAAAGGCAAAGCAAGAAATTTTCCATTCAGATCATGGGGCAGGTTAATAGCATAATGGTAGGGATTGTCTAAAGAGGTCAAAAGAAAGTGGAGCAATTCTTTGTCCTACTTGATGACTAGAGCTCCCTACTTAAAGTTGTGTGGTGGCAAGCATTTTCAAGGTGGCAATGGTTCTAGGGCATAAGGTGCCCAATCTTAGGCTAGTGGGGCCCTATCAACTCTATTATATCCTTCTTATAGATTTTGTGGTTGATTAGATAGAGGTTATGCGTGAAGGGACAAGTGCTTCAACTGTTGTCAACCAGGGCATATTCTTAGAAACTATACAACGGCTAAGGTTAATTCTGATCAAATAAGGTTTTGGTTGTTTCTTCATCAGCTCCTATACCAAAGGGTGTACCATCTAGCTCTAGCACTGGTTAGAACTGAGTTTATTCTCTCACTACTCATTATGAGTCTAAGTCATCCCCTAATGTCGTTACTGCATATTGAAACTCTTTTCCCGTGATATGTACTATTTACTTAACCCAGGGTCCACTTTATCTTAAGTGACATCATTTATGGTTGTGAATTTGGTTTTGGTCTCAAGTGTATTTTGGACCCCTTTTATATTATACCTCTGTGGGTAACTTTGTGGCTGTTAGGAGAGTCTACAGGGGTTGAGTAGTGTTTATGGGTAGTTGGGAGACTTTGGTGGATTTTTTTGATTTAGACAGTTGATTTCAATGTCATATTGGCGATGGATTGGTTGCACTCGTGCTATGTCTCTTTAGATTATCGATCCTGCAAGTTCATTTTTAAATTCCCTATTGAGCTGGTCAGTGAGTGGGAATGTGGTTCTCTAATGCCTAAGGAGGGTTCATATCATATCTTAGAGCCCAGAATTTAATTTCCAAGGGATGTCTTTATCATTTTGTTTGTATTAAAGTTTCTAACTTGGAGCGTCCTTCCTAATGTTTTATCCCGGTAGTAAATAAACATCCTAAGGTTTTCCTTGATGATCTTCCTGGTGTCCCTTCCAATAGGGAGATTGATTTTGGGATTGATCTTGTACAAGACACTCATACTGTCTTTATTAACCTGTATAGAATGGCTCCAGCAGAGTTAAAGTAGCTTAAGGATCAATTAAATGATCTTTTAGGCAAAGGGTTTCATTCATCCTAGTGTATCCACGTAGGGTGCACCAGTGTTATTTATGCGCAAGAAGGATTGTTTCCTTCGTATGTGTATTGATTACCAACAATTGAATAAGGTAATGGTAAAGAATAAATACCCTATTCCAAGGATATCTGATTTATTTGATCAACTCCAGAGGGCTAAGTTTTTCTCCAAGATCAATCTTTGATCCGGGTATCATCAGTTAAAGATTAGGGAGCCAGATATCCCTAGGACTATCTTCTATACCCGATTTAGGCATTTTAAGTTCCTAGTTATGTCTTTTGGGTTGACTAATGCCCCGATGGTATTCATGGACTTGATGAACAGGGTCTTTTGTCAGTTATTAGATTAGTTCATTATTGTAATCATAGATGATATTCTAGTGTACTCTAAGATTGAGGTGGATTATGCTAATCACCCCTAAATTGTATTACAGACCATGACAAAGCAGTAGTTGTAAGCCAAACTTTTGAAATATGAATTCTGGTTGAACGGGTCACTTTTCTGGGTCATGTTGTATCTAGTGAAAGGTTCATGGCGAATCTATAGAAGGTTGCCGTGGTTAAAAAGTTGCCTAGAACCACGACTCCTGCCAATATTCAAAGCTTTTTGGGTTTAGCCAGTTACTATAGGAGATTTACGGAAAGTCTCTCTTGCATAGCTACCCCATTGACTAAGTTAACTCAGAAAAAGGTAAAGTTCTTATAGTCTAATTCTTGTGAGGTAGTTTTGAGAAGCTAAAGGATAAGATGACTTCGGCTCCAGTTTTGACTTTTTCTTGAAGGCACTCATAGATTTGTGGTTATGTTGATGCATCCCATGTAGGTCTTGGTTGCATTTTGATGCTATATGGCAAGGTGGTAGCTTACATTTCTAGGCAGCTGAAAGTGCATGAGAAGAATTATCTAACTCATGACTTGGAGTTATTAGCAAAGATGTTCTCATTGAAAATATAGCATGACTATTTGTATGGAATGCATGTAGATATCTTTTTTAATTATAAGATCTTGCAATATGTGTCCACTAATAAAAAGCTAAATCTCAGGCAAAGGAGGTGGCATGAGCTACCCAAGGATTAAGACATGAGTCTTCACTACAATCCAGGTAACTAATATGGTTGTTGATGCTCTTAGTAGGTTATACAAATGGGAGTAAAACTCACGTGGACGAGGAGAGGCAAAAATTATTAAAAGACATTCATATATTAGCTAACTTTAGAGTTCTTCTCTTAAACTCGAAAGATGGTTGAGTATTTCTTTATGAGGTGGCAAAGTTATCTCTTGGTGCTGAGGTGAAACATAAGTAAGTATTGGATCCTATCTTGATGCAAATCAAGAGGGATATTGGTAGGTAGGAAGGGATGGCATTTGAGATTAGTGGTGATGCTAACTTGTGGTACCAAGGGTGATTGTGCATTCTCAATGTAGATGGGTTGAAAAAGAGAATCTTGGTTGAGGCTTTTGAGTTGCGTTATGCCACTCATCTTGGTTAGACAAAGATGTATCATTATCTTAAGGAAATCTATTAGTGAAACAATTTGAAGAGAGATATGGCTAGTTTTGTTTCTAAATGCATAATTCTTAAACAGGTAGAGGTTAAGCATTTGTAGCCTAGAGATCTGTATCAAGAAATTCAGTTGCTTATGTGAAAGCGGGAAGTGATTAATATGGATTTCATTACTGGTAATCCGTTGTCCCAAAATTAGTTTTATTAGAGTTGGCTCATCGTGGATAGGATGACAAAGACAGCTCACTTTTTGCCTGTGATGACAAATTTCTCAGCGGAGGACTATGTCAAATGGTTTATTAAGAAAATTGTACTATTACGTGGGGCACCTGTATCTACAATGTCTGATCATGGTTCTCAGTTCTCATGACACTTTTGGTAGTTGTTTTGAAGAGGTTTGGGGACTAAAGTGAGTCATAGTACGACCTTTCACCCGAAGTCTAATGGACAAGTTGAAAGGGCAACCCAGACATTGGAATATATGCTTTGAGCTTGCGTGATTGACTATGGTGGTAGTTGTGTTGAACATTTGTCTCTTATAGAGTTTGCGTATAATTATAGCAACAACTCTAGCATTAGAATGGCTCTATTTGAGGCCTTGTATGGTAGGAGGTTTAGGTATTTTATTGGGAGGTTTGAGGTAGGTGAGACAGAGATGTTTCTCCCAGATTTGGTTACCAAGACATTGAGAAGGTGATCTAGGATAGACTTAAAGTAGACCAAAGTCACTAAAATTCATGTGCAGATATAAGGTGTAGAAAGTTAAAGTTTGAGATTGGGGATAGGGGTTCTTTAAGGTATCTCCCATAAAAGGGGTAATGTTGTTTTGGAAGAAGGGGAAGCTTAGTCCCTGATGTGACAATCTATATTTGGTGTTGAAGATGGTTGGTATGTTGCATATGATTGGAGTTTCCATCATGTTTGAGCTCCGTTCAGCTGGTGTTCTATGTATCTATGTTGAGGAATTGTATGGGTGATCCATCACTAATTGTTCCTATCAAGGATATTGGTATTTCAGATACATTATGCTATAAGGAAATCCAAGTGGAAATCTTGGATCGGCGAGTTCATCGATTGAGGATTAAGGATGTAGTTTTGGTAAAGGTTCTATGAAGGAGCCACAAAGTTTAAGAGGCTACTTAGGAAGCCGAAGAGGGCATGAATTCCAATTATCAATCCTTACTCCCTATTCTAGAAATCATGCCTAAGGTATGTGTTGTTTTTAACATCCTTGTTTTCTGTCTTTATAAAAGAATGATTGTGAATTCCTTAGTATTCTATTTTTTCTACCTTAAAGATAAGAGTAGAGATGTTTAGAGTTTAATTATGCTTGTCAATGCCCTGTTCTATCATTCAAGGACGAATGATCCAAGTGGGGGAGAATTGAAATTCCCCAGATTTAGTCCCATGAAAATTTCTTGAGCTCTGACCCATTGCCTTTATTACGACTAGACCATATGTATTTTATACTGTCTGGAAGGGTTAGGTGGCCCTATTCGTAAGGTGTCAAGTAAATGGTGTTAAGGTTTCTGCCTTAGTTATGACTTGGCAATACAAGTCATAAGGATTGAAGATGGGTCATTAGGATGAGCCTTAACCAAATCAATAAATTTGTGGATTGACTCTGCTCTGAGTATGAGTGGCTCACTAGGAGCAGTAGGGATATGTTACAAGTCGTGAGGTGAAATTGTAGGTTGTCTAATGTCTAACCTATTTGATTTCTATGTTGCCTCTGACTAGACCTTAAAAGTCGTAGGGTCTGGTTACGAGTTAAGTTGTTAAGTTGTAAGGTTTATAGTCTATGGGGATCTTGGTCACTGTCTTGGTTATGACTCATGGTCACGAATAATAATGAGTGGTTATGAGTCAATGGTTTACTCATAGCCAACGACGACTTTTTTTCTGTCTTTTAAGTTAAGGGCATTTTTTATGTTTCCCACTATAACCCCTAGGGCCGAATGAATTAAAACCTTCCTTAGGACTTCATTATCACATCATTCCCAATAAAACACTCCCAAAATTCTCTCTCAAACTCTTTGTTCAAGCTAAGGCTAGGGTTTCAAAGAAAATGATTATCTAGGGTTCTAAGGGTGTTATCTCTTCAAATTTCTTCGTATTTCAGGCATGTTACTCTTCCCATATTTTTATTTTATTAAAAGAACTTGTTTTAATTTATGTCTTTCGTGGTATTATTATTGTTTTGAAGTAAAGTTTGCGGTTTTTGAATGGATATTATTGAATAATGTTTTCCCATGTTTTAATTATGGTTTCTATGTTTTAAATATGATTTTGAACATGTGGGTGCATGGGTATGGTGGTTGAACTTGATAATGATAATTTGCTCTAACCTTGTGACTTTGGAAGTGGTTATAACCCCTACCCTATATTGTAAAATTTGTTAATAGTTATGAGAAAGGTGGAAATTTGAATTAGGGGTACAATGGAATCCCCAAGTTATTTGGTTTGATTTATTACTGGAATTAATGCATTGCATAAATGGGAAATATGGTTAATGATGTTTTTTGAAAACCTCGTGGGATTCATGGGAATCCCTTAAGTGATTTTAATAATTGAGTCGTGGGGTACTTGGGAATCCCTTAAGCCCTGGCTTAATGACACTGCTTTTAATCTATGGTCGGTATGACAATACCACTTAATAATGCCTAAAAAATTGACTCCTAGAGTTGGTGGTTGATTATGTGTTAAATGTTTCACTTAGCAATAATGAGGGTTGTGATATCTAGGAGTGAAGGTGTGAGTCCGAAGGACGGACACTAGAAACTTATGTTTTCAAACATGAGAGGTGGTCTTGGTGACCTTGAGCTTGTGCGGTACAAGGGAATCCCTCAAGTTATACATGTATATATGTATAATGGACGACAAAAGGTACAAGGGAATCCCTTTCCATCTATGGTATCTCCTGTTTCTTTGGCTACACGCAATGAGGCTCGTTCAGGGGGCAACACTGGACCCATATAGTCGCAGGTGGACTTATGAATGTAAAGCTACATAATCCAGGTTATTTTTTTAAAATGTATGCTAAACCTTTGTCCCTATATCGACATGGTATATATATGCATTTGCATATGGTTTATGTGCATTGGATTGATTTGGTTTTGTATTATTGGCCTTACTTTATCTTTCTCCCTGAGTTACATGCTAGCATTCACCCCACTAATCACATTCGAGATTGTACCCCCCAAACGATGCAAGAACCGGCCATACTACCAATCCTCCTGCTTAGTAACTTAGTAATTTCAAAATAGATTTTGAGTCAGACTGAAGTGGCGAGCTTTCATAATCTGAAACACACCATTTCATGTAATAGATTTCTTTATGTCATTATTTATTTTGGTTTTGTTTTTGATATGGTCAGGGGCATTTCCTCACTAGATATTCTTTGGTTTTGATTAAAGGCTTTGTAGGACTACTATGGGTATGGATAATGTCGGTATTAGTGTTATCATTGGTATTGGTGTTAGTATAGGATGGTGTAATGCCCCGATTTTCCGATACCCGAAATGCTACACGGTGCCCATGACCCCGAAGGACCACAAGCTAACCCATGACTGATATCTGTAAACTGAGCACTGAATAATAGTAATAATATCGTAAATGCAGAAACATAAACTAAAAGGCCATTAGGTTCAATACTAATGCATAACTGAAGATATGGTATAACAAAACCAAAATAACTGAGATAATTGTCTCAACATACTATAGTCTGAAAGCCTCTAAATTGTCTAAATAAGGAGTTGATGGGACATATCCCTAACTAACTCCGACTACTGAACCTGGATGCTACTGATGCTCTGGAGCTCGTGCTTCTAAACCTATGGTATAAGATACCATAGCGCGAATGCGTCAGTAATTTGAATGTACTAGTATGAATGTGAGGTAGGCTGAATGCAATAGGTTCATATGCATGAATAATACTAACTGACTGAATAACATAAATGTGACAATACATGCATGACTACGTAACTGTGACTGAGATCATGATAGGACTGAATACTGAGTTCTAACTACTGAGTTTACTAGTAACATGGATTTACTAATATCTGAGTTTAATAATACTGCGGTACTGAATAACTGAGTCTACTGACATTGACATTTGAGTCACTGATAAGTGAGAAAGACTGATACTGTATTACTTAATACTGAGGTACTGGTACTATGTTACTGATACATGAATAACTATTTTGGACAGTTCTGATTATGAAGAATTGGCTTGGTTGACTGTATCTGACATTCCTGATGCTGAATAATAATAACATGAAGTCTGATAATTGATATAAATAATAGCATAAGTTCTGAGAACTGATATAACTGATAACATGAGTGACTGTATCTAACAATCCTGAATCTGATAGAACTAGCTGAGTTCCATGCTGTATCTAACAGTCCTGAAATATGAATAACAATTTGAGTTCTTTTACTAAGACTGAGACCTAGAATGAAACTGAGACTGTGGGAGGTAATCATATAACCGATATGCCCTGGAACTAAACTGGTGGGGTCCAACCTGTAATCCCAGCTAGAAGGGTGCTAATATAGTGACACGGGTAAGGATAACATATAAGTAACCCTCATATGATAGGTAACTCTAATAAGAACGGTGAGAACCCTCATATAACAGGTTAATCCACGTTATCTACCCTTATATAGAAGGCTAGGATGTCTCAACCTATGCTGGCTACATAGTTCTGTAACGCAAGGATTGCTTCTAAGAATTGCACCCTCCTTAGGTTCACTCGGTGCTAATGCCTACTCTTATCTAAATAGACACTGAACTTATTAATTGTGATGAACTGATTAACTAAACTAAACTGATTAGCTTAACTAAACTGATTAGGTGAACTGAACTAATACTAGTGGTATTGTTTAGCGGAGCTAAAATTGAATTTACTGAGTTGTGTTGATTGATTAAATGTACTGAGATCTGAGGACTGACTGGAAGTAATAAGGTTACTGAGACTTCCTGGGAATACTGAGATTATTGGGATTACTAAGTCACATGACTGACTGAGTTCTATGGATCATAGCTTGACTGAGAGTATCGTGAAAACATGACATGGCTCTAGGCACACAACTAAATCTTCGGGTACAAGTACCCCCAGGACTCGATCAGAAGAAAATTGACATAGCAAGTCTTACTTGAACACATGGCCAACAACACAATTCATAATTAATAAATTGAAGCACTTCATCAAACATGTGATATGCATAAGCTTTTACATACATGGGGATTTCATGATATCATACTAGTTGGGCATTGTTCCTTCATCTAGGTATTTAATCAAACACATGGTAGGCAAAGCACATGTACACAACATTATACAACAATTAATCATCATAATTCATCTCTAATTTCATCATCTAGGGTTTATTCGTAAGTTCACATAAATATACATCTATACAAATCAATTCCACATAAATTGATCACCCAACATGGATTTGAATTCAATTGATCATTCTCAATATAAACAAAACAAACCCAATATGAAATTCATAAATAAAACCATAAACATAAACTTAGAAAAGAGATTCTTGGACTTCATGGATGAAAGGATTCCATGAATGAACACTATGCATACCTTCGTTCGTGATTCTATGAAGATTGACAGAGAGATTCTTAAAATTTGATGGTGAATTCCCTTGGCATTAAAGCTTCTATGAAAACCCTAGGGCTTTTCCTTGAGAGTTTTTGTAGAGTAATTGAGTATAAGCTACTGAATTATGGCCAAATTTCATGTTATGATGCTTATATAGGGTGGGAAATTGACCTTTTTAACCTTAGGATATGTATTTAATTTTTGAAAAAAAATTCTCAATTTTTATCCTTGGCGCGACGTGCCATTATCGTGGCAAGTCACTGGAACTAGACAATTGGGAATCTGCATGGTGGAGCGACGTGGAGCTATCGCATTGCCACCTTGTTTGAGACCTGGGATTTTGGTGCGACGAGCCACTATCGCAGAGCAACACTGGAAATTGACAATTGTCATTTAGTTATCTTCGCGACGCGCTTGAGGCTCAGGTGATACACTGTCTCACTAAAAAGGCTCTAACTCTTCTCGCAGGTGTTAGATTTCGGCGAATTTGGTATCGATGGAGAGCTTATTAAATTTTCCATATGAAAAAATTTTAAAATCTTGAAAATACAACATCTATAAAAGTGGATTCATCTTTCAAATAAAGCTTCTAACATTCTTGGGGGGAAATTTCAAGCTAGAAAAAGTATGGGTATTATAAATGGTTAATTAGTTGTGGATTTCATTTTGATTATAGACTTTTTGTCATGTCTTCAAATTTATACTGTTTTATCTTTTTATATATTCAGAATTCATCCGACATGGGGTGAAGGGTGGTCAATGGCTTCGGTATTGGGGGTAGTCTCTGGTCCTGGTTAGATTTGAGATACAAGACAAGGCTAGGCACTGGTTAGGTTTGTGTAAGTATCACCTTAAGGTGCACCTCTTTTTTTTGTGAAGAAAAAAAATGGGTCAATGTAAATGACTATTGATTATCGATAGTTGAATAAAGTGATAATTAAGAATAAGCATTATCTTCCTTGTATTTATTATTTATTTGACAAGCTTCAGGGTGCTTTGGTGTTTTTGAAGATTGATATAAGGTCTGAGTATCACAAGTTAAGGATTAGAGCTTTGGATAGTCCAAAACTTATTGGACTCGATATGGTTATTATGAGTTCTTAATCATGTCTTTTGGGTTAACCAATGCCCCAGCCATATTCACAGAGTGGTGAACCTGGTATGTTTACCATATATTGACTCCTTTGTTGTTATATTTATAAATGATATCTTGGTTTATTCTAAGTGTGAGGATGATTTTGAGGAGTATTTACAGATTCTGCTTTTGAGATTAAGGGATGAAAAGTTGTATTATAAGTTCACTAAGTGTGAGTTTTATTAGAGTCTGTCTCTTTTTTAGGTCATGTGGTAATAAAGAGGTGTTATGGTTTATCTGACCAAGATTATAGTGGCTTGTGATCGGGCTTGATCTTTGTCTCATATCAAGACTTTCAGTTTTATTGGTTTGGTTGGCTACTATCAGTGTTTTGTTGAAAGTTTTTCAAGTAATGCAACTTCATTGACCAAGTGGACTCAGAAAAAAATTTCATTTCAGTGATCTAATGCTTGTGAGGCGAGCTTTCAAAAGGTCAAGTGTTTGTTCACTTCTGCTCTTATTTTGACTTTACCCAATGAGATTATAGGTCGTACTCTTTTTTGTGATGCTTTTGGTGTGGGATTAGGTTCTGTGTTGATGCCAGAGGATAAGGTGATTTCTTATTCTTTTTATTAGTTTAATCCCTTGAGAGGAATTACTGTATCCATGATTAAGAGTTGTGCGCAGGTGTTTTTTCTTTGAATTTGTGAAGGCACTACCTGTATGGAGTCCGCTGTGATATTTTCTTGGATTATCCTAGCCTTCAATATTTTTTCACCCAGCAAGATCTTAAAATGAGGTAGTGCTTTTAGCTTGAGTTACTTAAGGAATATGACATGACTATTCTTTATCATTTGAGCAAGGGTACTGTGGTTGCAGAAGCCTTGAATGGAAGTCAACTAGCATGGGTAGCCTAGTGCATCATTTTATCTAGGTGAGGCCTTTTGATTTGGAGGTTCAGTCTTTGGCTAACCAAATTTTTAGGATTGAACTTTCAACACCTGGGTGTATTTTGGCATTTGTGGAGAATATGTCTTCCTTGATGTTAAAGATTTAGGCTCATTTGTTTGATGTTGTAGGGTTGAGAGTGATTAGAGATAAGGTGTTGAGAGTGGGTGATTGGATTAGATTTATTTTGGAGGAGGCTCATAGTTCCAGGTACTCCATTTATCTATGAGTGACTTAGATGTGTCGTGATATGAGACAAAATTACTGGTGGGATAGTATGAGGAAGGATGTGGAGGATTTCCTAGCTTATTGCCTATATTGCCAGCAGGTGAAGGCCCAGCTTTTGAGACATGGTTGTTTCCTTCAGAGGTTACCTATTCCTGAGTGGAAATATGAATGAATCACTATGAACTTTGTGACTGGGTTGCCTCGTACTTCTCATGGTTCTGATAGTGTTTTGGTCATCATGGATTGAGTGACTAAATCTACTCATTTCATTCCAATTCAGGTTTATTTCAATGCTCAGAGGTTGGCCCGTATCTATATTTGTTAGATTGTTCATCTTCATGGTGTTCCAGTGTCTATAATCTTAGATCGAGGTTCAGTGTTAACATCTCACTTCTGCTAGACCTTAGTGGAGGAGTTGGGTCCACGAGTAGATCTCAATATAACTTGGTCCCGACCTAATTTCTCAAATCATGATGACGCCTTCTATAACTCACCAGTACGCAAGCCAAACTGGAATGTCTAGTAACGGACTACAAAGTAGAATAAGGAAGAAAGCAGAATAAATGTTACAAAAAATCAAATACATAAATATATCCCAAAACCTAGTGGTATCAGTACAAAAGCTTCTAATATACTAAGAGTACAAAAGAGGAATAGATGAAATAAATTATACTGACATAACTTACCTCCGAATACTATATAGAGACTAGTATAATACCTAAGAGGGAGGTAAGTAATACACCAAACGTCAAGAGCTCACTCTCAGTCTTTGAACCATAGAAGTTCCATGCGGCTTACACATCAACATCGATAACCCGTTCTATGATCTGTAGGCTGCAGAAGTGTAGTATGAGTATAAAATGATTTGTAATAAGTAGGCAATTGCCAACTGAGCTCCAAAAGTAAAGTAGATATATAAGACATATAAACAGAATGGAAACTATAACCAAGAGTTCAGAAATCATATAACAAGCCAATGAGATAAGACGGAACCACTATCCTATTCATGTATAGAGGATGAACTTTCCTATTTTAGCCATATTCATGAATCTCAATACTATACCATATAACCCAAGCCAATATACGAATAAAGGGCTACAGAATAACATATGAAAATATACAAGGCCAAGGAATGAATATATAGTATGAACAAATAAAGGAAGGGATATACGGTAGTACTATAGCTACAAATAGCTAGATATATATACACACACATAAATCGGAGACTGACTCAAAGCATAACCTCAATCATCATGTTTTCATTTTAAAAACCTCGTTATAATACTATCAAGATTTAATTCTATCATCCTCAGCTTTTCTAATGCATATGGCTAGGCATGAAATAATCCTGCATAATAATAATGCAATTGTGAGATATAAGAGGCCGGAAATATACCTCGAATCAAGATACCGAATCAAGACTAATCTGTCATAAGCTAGCCATCATAATGATCAAAATAATGATAATATCAATAAAAATAACAATGTCAATAACAACACGAGTAACTGGTTATTCCAGAAAACCAAATGATGAGCTGAGCCTATGTGTTCCCCCACTGCCCCAGGCTCAGAAGGTTTATTCAGTGTACCACGACACAATGCAAACTCATCACCCATATCTATCCAACTGTCCCATGCCGGCTGACAGAACTAGTTGTATACTAGTGATAGGCGATGTTCTTGCAAGACTGAATGCAACAGAATCTACAATACCATAAACATAATCATCATAACTGTCATTATTATAAACAACCTCCATCCTTGTCGGTTATATAATCATCACAATATCCTACGACCTTGATAGT
>JAPEIP010000008.1:93467396-93486311 GCA_026120095.1 Capsicum chinense | reverse complement strand
GATTTGAATTCAATTGATCATTCTCAATATAAACAAAACAAACCCAATATGAAATTCATAAATAAAACCATAAACATAAACTTAGAAAAGAGATTCTTGGACTTCATGGATGAAAGGATTCCATGAATGAACACTATGCATACCTTCGTTCGTGATTCTATGAAGATTGACAGAGAGATTCTTAAAATTTGATGGTGAATTCCCTTGGCATTAAAGCTTCTATGAAAACCCTAGGGCTTTTCCTTGAGAGTTTTTGTAGAGTAATTGAGTATAAGCTACTGAATTATGGCCAAATTTCATGTTATGATGCTTATATAGGGTGGGAAATTGACCTTTTTAACCTTAGGATATGTATTTAATTTTTGAAAAAAAATTCTCAATTTTTATCCTTGGCGCGACGTGCCATTATCGTGGCAAGTCACTGGAACTAGACAATTGGGAATCTGCATGGTGGAGCGACGTGGAGCTATCGCATTGCCACCTTGTTTGAGACCTGGGATTTTGGTGCGACGAGCCACTATCGCAGAGCAACACTGGAAATTGACAATTGTCATTTAGTTATCTTCGCGACGCGCTTGAGGCTCAGGTGATACACTGTCTCACTAAAAAGGCTCTAACTCTTCTCGCAGGTGTTAGATTTCGGCGAATTTGGTATCGATGGAGAGCTTATTAAATTTTCCATATGAAAAAATTTTAAAATCTTGAAAATACAACATCTATAAAAGTGGATTCATCTTTCAAATAAAGCTTCTAACATTCTTGGGGGGAAATTTCAAGCTAGAAAAAGTATGGGTATTATAAATGGTTAATTAGTTGTGGATTTCATTTTGATTATAGACTTTTTGTCATGTCTTCAAATTTATACTGTTTTATCTTTTTATATATTCAGAATTCATCCGACATGGGGTGAAGGGTGGTCAATGGCTTCGGTATTGGGGGTAGTCTCTGGTCCTGGTTAGATTTGAGATACAAGACAAGGCTAGGCACTGGTTAGGTTTGTGTAAGTATCACCTTAAGGTGCACCTCTTTTTTTTGTGAAGAAAAAAAATGGGTCAATGTAAATGACTATTGATTATCGATAGTTGAATAAAGTGATAATTAAGAATAAGCATTATCTTCCTTGTATTTATTATTTATTTGACAAGCTTCAGGGTGCTTTGGTGTTTTTGAAGATTGATATAAGGTCTGAGTATCACAAGTTAAGGATTAGAGCTTTGGATAGTCCAAAACTTATTGGACTCGATATGGTTATTATGAGTTCTTAATCATGTCTTTTGGGTTAACCAATGCCCCAGCCATATTCACAGAGTGGTGAACCTGGTATGTTTACCATATATTGACTCCTTTGTTGTTATATTTATAAATGATATCTTGGTTTATTCTAAGTGTGAGGATGATTTTGAGGAGTATTTACAGATTCTGCTTTTGAGATTAAGGGATGAAAAGTTGTATTATAAGTTCACTAAGTGTGAGTTTTATTAGAGTCTGTCTCTTTTTTAGGTCATGTGGTAATAAAGAGGTGTTATGGTTTATCTGACCAAGATTATAGTGGCTTGTGATCGGGCTTGATCTTTGTCTCATATCAAGACTTTCAGTTTTATTGGTTTGGTTGGCTACTATCAGTGTTTTGTTGAAAGTTTTTCAAGTAATGCAACTTCATTGACCAAGTGGACTCAGAAAAAAATTTCATTTCAGTGATCTAATGCTTGTGAGGCGAGCTTTCAAAAGGTCAAGTGTTTGTTCACTTCTGCTCTTATTTTGACTTTACCCAATGAGATTATAGGTCGTACTCTTTTTTGTGATGCTTTTGGTGTGGGATTAGGTTCTGTGTTGATGCCAGAGGATAAGGTGATTTCTTATTCTTTTTATTAGTTTAATCCCTTGAGAGGAATTACTGTATCCATGATTAAGAGTTGTGCGCAGGTGTTTTTTCTTTGAATTTGTGAAGGCACTACCTGTATGGAGTCCGCTGTGATATTTTCTTGGATTATCCTAGCCTTCAATATTTTTTCACCCAGCAAGATCTTAAAATGAGGTAGTGCTTTTAGCTTGAGTTACTTAAGGAATATGACATGACTATTCTTTATCATTTGAGCAAGGGTACTGTGGTTGCAGAAGCCTTGAATGGAAGTCAACTAGCATGGGTAGCCTAGTGCATCATTTTATCTAGGTGAGGCCTTTTGATTTGGAGGTTCAGTCTTTGGCTAACCAAATTTTTAGGATTGAACTTTCAACACCTGGGTGTATTTTGGCATTTGTGGAGAATATGTCTTCCTTGATGTTAAAGATTTAGGCTCATTTGTTTGATGTTGTAGGGTTGAGAGTGATTAGAGATAAGGTGTTGAGAGTGGGTGATTGGATTAGATTTATTTTGGAGGAGGCTCATAGTTCCAGGTACTCCATTTATCTATGAGTGACTTAGATGTGTCGTGATATGAGACAAAATTACTGGTGGGATAGTATGAGGAAGGATGTGGAGGATTTCCTAGCTTATTGCCTATATTGCCAGCAGGTGAAGGCCCAGCTTTTGAGACATGGTTGTTTCCTTCAGAGGTTACCTATTCCTGAGTGGAAATATGAATGAATCACTATGAACTTTGTGACTGGGTTGCCTCGTACTTCTCATGGTTCTGATAGTGTTTTGGTCATCATGGATTGAGTGACTAAATCTACTCATTTCATTCCAATTCAGGTTTATTTCAATGCTCAGAGGTTGGCCCGTATCTATATTTGTTAGATTGTTCATCTTCATGGTGTTCCAGTGTCTATAATCTTAGATCGAGGTTCAGTGTTAACATCTCACTTCTGCTAGACCTTAGTGGAGGAGTTGGGTCCACGAGTAGATCTCAATATAACTTGGTCCCGACCTAATTTCTCAAATCATGATGACGCCTTCTATAACTCACCAGTACGCAAGCCAAACTGGAATGTCTAGTAACGGACTACAAAGTAGAATAAGGAAGAAAGCAGAATAAATGTTACAAAAAATCAAATACATAAATATATCCCAAAACCTAGTGGTATCAGTACAAAAGCTTCTAATATACTAAGAGTACAAAAGAGGAATAGATGAAATAAATTATACTGACATAACTTACCTCCGAATACTATATAGAGACTAGTATAATACCTAAGAGGGAGGTAAGTAATACACCAAACGTCAAGAGCTCACTCTCAGTCTTTGAACCATAGAAGTTCCATGCGGCTTACACATCAACATCGATAACCCGTTCTATGATCTGTAGGCTGCAGAAGTGTAGTATGAGTATAAAATGATTTGTAATAAGTAGGCAATTGCCAACTGAGCTCCAAAAGTAAAGTAGATATATAAGACATATAAACAGAATGGAAACTATAACCAAGAGTTCAGAAATCATATAACAAGCCAATGAGATAAGACGGAACCACTATCCTATTCATGTATAGAGGATGAACTTTCCTATTTTAGCCATATTCATGAATCTCAATACTATACCATATAACCCAAGCCAATATACGAATAAAGGGCTACAGAATAACATATGAAAATATACAAGGCCAAGGAATGAATATATAGTATGAACAAATAAAGGAAGGGATATACGGTAGTACTATAGCTACAAATAGCTAGATATATATACACACACATAAATCGGAGACTGACTCAAAGCATAACCTCAATCATCATGTTTTCATTTTAAAAACCTCGTTATAATACTATCAAGATTTAATTCTATCATCCTCAGCTTTTCTAATGCATATGGCTAGGCATGAAATAATCCTGCATAATAATAATGCAATTGTGAGATATAAGAGGCCGGAAATATACCTCGAATCAAGATACCGAATCAAGACTAATCTGTCATAAGCTAGCCATCATAATGATCAAAATAATGATAATATCAATAAAAATAACAATGTCAATAACAACACGAGTAACTGGTTATTCCAGAAAACCAAATGATGAGCTGAGCCTATGTGTTCCCCCACTGCCCCAGGCTCAGAAGGTTTATTCAGTGTACCACGACACAATGCAAACTCATCACCCATATCTATCCAACTGTCCCATGCCGGCTGACAGAACTAGTTGTATACTAGTGATAGGCGATGTTCTTGCAAGACTGAATGCAACAGAATCTACAATACCATAAACATAATCATCATAACTGTCATTATTATAAACAACCTCCATCCTTGTCGGTTATATAATCATCACAATATCCTACGACCTTGATAGTTATTAATATCATCATCATAATATCCTGCGGCCTTGTCGACTATCATCATATAATAATAATATCCTCTGGTCTCGCCGAGTATTAATATCATCATCATAATATCCTTTAGCCTTGCCAGGTATCATCACATAATCATAGTATCCTCCGTCCTTGCCGGGTATTAATATCATCATCATAATATCCAAATCAATTTCACATAATGGAGAGCGAGCCCCACAAGGGATAAAGTAAATAACAAGCCCCACGAGGGCTAAAGTAAATAGATATGAAAAGAGATACAAGGTGGATTATCAATCCGTAAATATCGCTCATCACCAATATAATCTTATCAATAAGCATATGTATATAATAGGTGCACGGAGTCAAGACATGGATGAAAAGAGTATAAATCGATAAGTCCATTACCCGAAGTGATCTTCGGGACTAAATCATTATAGAGTGTGGAAAGGGGTCAAAATATCCCACGATTGGAGTAATTAGTAGTGTCAAATGAAGGACTGAAATATAACTCGATCAACTCCTTAAAACATCATTATTAACCTCTTTTATGTATAAGCTCCATCAAGGTAGGCAATTATTATTGTAGAGAATTCCATTTTAAAGGTGAAAAGTGGGTTTTTATCCCTTATTTAGGGAAACAAGATCGAGTCGTATTTCACCTAGGATCACATCAATTACCAGTGTTATAATCATGAATGTACAAAATCTATGTTTTCCATCACCAGTATTAATCCATTGGAATCATCAACATCATACCACATCTTCCTCCGTCCTATACTTGACAGATATGTATAAAACACACACACTTATATATATATATACATATATATATATTCATAAACTTAAATCATGTCATCTACAAGGATAATTACTTCCAGGAAATCCTATTCTTATCATAACATGGCCCTTGACCCAAATAATATTTACGAAATTATCATAACATCATAATAACGGCTTTACGCTTAGATACATATCCAGAACTCATATCGATAATCACGTATATAAATAATCTTTTATCCATAAGACATAACATATTTGCGAGGATAACATCTATATGAGCTATTAAGCATCTCTATAATCATTTCACATATAGGAGGTGTCTTACATCTAGGAGACATAATATCAAAAAGTATCTCGCATCTATAGGTCATTTATCATGATTTTGAGGAATTTTATTTCAAAAGTCCATTTGTCATATATAAGAGTAATTAGCATCTCTATGGGCCAAATATGATGTCTAAGAGGAAATAGCATCTCTATGGGAAATATATCAAGTCTAAGAGGTAATAGAATCTTCTTGGGCCAAATATCAAGTCACAGAGGAAATAGCATCTCTATGGAAGAAATAACATATCTTGGAGGAATATCATCTCTAAAGGCCTAATATTATAACTACGAGGAAATAACATCTCTTAAGCCCCAACATTATAACTATAAGGAATATCATGGCCATAAGCCATTTAATCATTATCCGAGGAAAATACATTCATGACTCACCACATCAAGAAGTAGCCATAAAATTAAGGCTTACTAGTCTTAACTGTTCCTAACATCCACAATTAAGCCAACAAAGGCTAATCCAAGTTTTGGCCTAAGGTGAGCCGGAAGAACCCACTTCTAATTTTAATTTCCATACTTAGGCAAATTATACACCAAAATAGGCTAAGGTATCTAGATCATCTTCTAGATAAGCAAGCCATAACTATTTCTAAGATAGGAACGTCGTCTAAAAACATGGGCATTCAAGTCAACTCGACCCACTCTACTATGTAAAGATCATCCCACTATCCTAATAAGGTTAAACATACTAATCAAGCTCCCAATGAGAAAACCACATCCCAAACATACCATTATATCAAATTCATTCTATAAATTAGTTTAATTTTGGGAGAAGGCAATAGGATTCTAAAAAGTGTACTAAGCATTTCAACGTATGAGTCAAAACCCTCATCTAATCCCCAAGCTTCAATATTCTATACTAAGTTATTCTACCCATAATCAAACAAAACATTCACATTCACACGCAATGCATATCACACATCATCTATAAAGAAGAGTAGATAGAAGCCTACCTCAAATACGAATCATAAATTCTCAAATCATTCACCAAAAGCTCGTATTCATTACTTAAGCCCAAAGTGCTATCACACTATCAAAATTGTAATCTACTTGCCAATATGATTCTAATGATACCCATATTGCACTATTGTGCTTCACGTCCAAAATTAACACCAAAAACCTTAAGTGGGTCCTACTTTTAAAAAATATATTTTCAAGATCAATCTAACATGATATCAAGATCATGAAATCAAAACCCTCAAAAATAGGTGTAAACCAAGCAAACTTTGGTCTAAAATCAAGCCCTAACTGAATTTTAGATTTTTCGTCAAAAACAAAGAAATTCATCGATACAGTGATGAAATATTACCTTAATCCATGTGAAAATTATGATAATCGGTGTTTAGCAAGGTCATAAGTCACGCACAATGGTCAATTAAGTTATTACACTTATTTTGGGATTCTAGGTCTTAAAGATGGGTCAAAATGGCCAAAATGCGGCCCTAAGAGTCCTTATATACCCATACAAGGTATGGAGATGTCTTCATCACGACCATATGGACCATGATCACACTATCGCGATCGCAGTATGCCCTGTACGATCGCGATACACCAGCACCAGTAAAGTCAAAAGTTTTTTTTTACCCCCGAAACTCATGCGAACTCCATTTTTTCCAAATGAACTATGTAATCCAACTAAATTCGATGTTACAAACATGTTGGTGAAGATGTATTTTCTATCTAAGGTTATTTATATCAGTTGTGGGACCCACACCTATATATTGATTTTCCCACTTTCTAACCAATGGGTCAAGATGAGTTCGAGTGCATTAGGACCCAAACCAAAGTTCTACCTAGCCTAAAATCAATAATTTGGATCCGCTGGCGCTATTGAAATTTGCATCCAAGATCATCTTACGAATGTTTTTGCTCGTTCGCCATTTGTAATTAGTGAAGACTTCAAAACAGGCAATTAGCTCTAAAAACTAAACAAACTGCCCTATAGCCGAACTGTCTATCCCAACTAGTCATAAAAGACTTGGGGAAACTATGGTGAAGCCCTAACGGTGAAGATAAGTGGAAATATGAAAAATGACCATAAGGGTCACTATAATATACCTTACAAAAAGGACTTTCGTCCTCGAAAGTCAAAAGATTGAAAGAATCTTAGAACATTGAAAGGATGAGGTACTGGGATTGCATGCTCCAAGCATGACTTCCCAGATAACCTCAATGAAGAGAAAACACTTCTAAGGGATTTTACCATAGACATCCCTTTTTCCAACTAGCACCCTTACTTCACTTCCAAATAACCAAAACTCAGCTTCAACCACCAATTTTCCCTCAACTGAATCGAAGAGGTTGATGTATGCTAATTTGAACCATAACACACTGATACCATCTCTATACCCACACGAATTAACAAAGGTTTATTTGAGTCTAAGCTAACCCAAGACATGCCCTATGCCACCGACTTCAAAGAGAAATATAACCGTCTAACCATTTTGCACTTGTTATCCACTCCACACTATGTGTAAAATCAACTGAGTATCATCCACATGGTCTCATAATAGAGAACTCAAATAAGTAAGCTGACCAAAAGTCCATACGACAAACATGGGAAAAGGCTCTATTTGGGCACATAAATAGAGAAAATCAAGGAATGCAATTTAAGCCAATGTTGCAACCAGCCTAGATGGTAATAAACTAAAATTCAAGGGATCAAGGCATAACTAGTCATTATTGAATGTTTCTCTCTAGGATGTCCCATCAATCTAGAAAGAAGCCATATTGAATCCAACTCGGGTATATTACTCCTACTAAGTATATCATCCAAAATTCACAAAGAAAAATAAAAATTGGAGGTCAAAGTAAAATAACTAATACCATATCCATAGGCTATCATCTGAGCACTTATCAACTATAATTCATCAAAAATAGAGAAGACACAATCGACTACCACGAAGTAGGCTCAACTACCCTATAAATAAAATCTTAACTTGACAAATCCAAAATGAAAGTTGTATGCAACCTCAATATCAAATAGCTAAAATCTCAATATCAAGGTTGAATAACCTGGTCTTAATTGCTCAAACCAAACTTGAAGACTGGTAGGCATTCATACTCTAAGTCAATCATAACTTCCAAATAGTCATTCCAACGCATCAAGCCAAAACTGAACCAATAATCTTATTTGACATATCAATGTATGTATCAAAATTTGACATATACGAGATAAATCATACCAACCTACAGTTGAGACATATTTAAATAAGAAAAATCATCAAAGGGATAACCATCGACTGAAATCAAAAGCAATTAACTCTATTTCAACTAGAGTGAGCAAAATATAGCCATAAAATAGAAATCATGACAAAGGATAAATCACCGGTTGGACAAGCAAATAACCCACTCCATAACCGCTAGAGGGCATGAACCATCCAAACATAATAAATAAATCCTTAAGGCTGCAAACCACACCACCGATGGTAAACCTCTAGCAACTCAGAGAAATACAACACAAGCCGGAACTAATCAATCCATAACGATTTTAAAAAAATAATAGTCATAGGCATATATCATCTAGGATAATCACTCCCCTAAGCCTCGCTAAACCGAATAAACTCTGAAATGAGGATTTCCTGAATCTACCCAAGAATCAGATTATCAAAGAAGAAATATACCAATCTCGAAACCAAGGTCAAAGTCAAGGCCACCACAAAAAATATATAAAAACTCAAGATAAAGAATTTCTAATTTTCCAACAAAAGAAAAAATCACCAAAATAACAACTTGCCTCTAACTTTCCAACTCCACTTAAGAAAAAACCATGACATAGTAAGAAAAGAGCATCTAACCTCCACACTAATAACAAAGGCAGACCATCACAAGGGAATGAATCCAACTAATCTAAGTGATGAATCAAACATATCTCAATATCAATATTAAATTCAATATTGGGCAATGAAATATCTATAATGAAGAACGGACCCAAAACTAGTTAAGCTCAAAACAAGCTATATATAAAGGTGTAGCCAAAACAAAAGTGTCAAAACTTGATTCACAAGTGATGATGGCACCTACTAAATCCCACTACTAGGTTTGCCAACACTATACCTTGGAGCTAAGGCAATGGGTTAGTTTGGTAGAAATTCCCTACAAGGGCAAAAATATATGAACACAATCATGAACAATAATGTATCAAATAAGACAATCAAATACAAATAAAAATCCCATAACCTATAATATCTAAATAAAAGCATCTAGTTATGATAATAGGAATTACAATCTAAATTGTAAATAGTCTATATATTTGTCTTGAATACAAAAGGGTGAATAAATATAGGAGGGAAATAGGCAACTCAAAACTCAAAGAGCTCACCTAAGCTTTGAAAGTTCAACACTGCACGATCTTAACTCAGCAACGACAAATAGTACTTGGGCCTGCACCAAAAAGGTATAGAAGTGTTGTAAAGTACCATAACAAAGGGTCATTAGTAGACATCATCAGCCGACTGAGCTAAATTATGATATAAAGCAAGATAATATTTCTAAATCAAGTTACAGAATCGAACCTGAATCATCTTCATCACCACTATACAAAATAAGTAATCAACTAGAATAATAATACGTCATCTCATATCAATACATACAAATACCATCGCATAAAATGGATAATCGATCTGGAAGCATAATGTGATCATATAACTACAATCGCATAAATACTGAGTTCAACGTACATACATCCATTAGAGCATAAAGTAAAAAAAACCACCACAATGTCCCAAACCAATGGGAATTACACCCAATAGAACATAAAGTGAAGAACCCATCATAATGTCTGATACCACCGAAGAGTGCATGAAGGATCAAATAACAAAGTATGTAAACCCATAACCAACTTCTCATTATCCATGGTTCACTATATTTTGCATCCACGGTCATTTTACAAGTCTTATAATCATCATCAATTACCACAATTAAAATAACATAACCTAAGGTAGTCATAACCATAGGCACATAGCCATTTAGATATCTATGACATCAATACACTCAATCTACTCATTATCAGATAACCAACACTTATTATTATTTGATTACTATTTCACTAGTTATTATAGGATCTCTAATTATAGCCTAACCGATTCTTTACATAATCCTAATTTAAAAGATAACACTAACTATTATCAAGTAAATAGCCAACATCCATATCTTGTGAACATGCACTACTAATCCATACATGCCATTTGACCAAAGATTATTTCTAAATATCATAGGTGCATTAGTCCTTATTTAGAAAAAAGGTTAAATATCATCAAATGCACATATCTATCTATCAACCAACACCTCTTACTATCTAGCATCATAAATTTACAAATCCTAATTTAACAACCAAATAACATTATAATCTATGCATTAATATCACTAATCGTTAAGAATGCTAAACCTATTTCATCATTAGTAATGTAATAACTAAAATATTCCAATGAACACATTACAACCATAATTGCTAGATATACTATTTCAACTACAAGGTCCATTAACTAGTACTCAAGACCTCTAGTCATCAAGTAAAATAGTCACTAAGTAATGAACTAGTTTCCACACAACTCATTTAACTAGGAACTATTCCTAAATTAATCCCTTTATTCAAGCCAAATATGCCTAATAAGTGAATTCTTATTTCTGCACAAGATTCCACTTACTAATTTGTCTTAACTCTATATTCGGCATATTCTACTTCTATTCACCATTCGCCACCAACAGGAACTTCACCACTTAACAAGTGATTAGTGTTGAGGGATTGTAACCGACATCCCAGGAATAACATCATGTCTTCAAAGTACATATGGATATAATCATATAAGGTCATAATAACACATAAACATATATACACATGTTTAGCATACATAACATCAATATATAATCTACGAACTTACCGGGCATCACTATATCATTAATATGTCCTCTGTATTTATAGGGCATCATAATATCATCATTATGTCCTTCGAATTTACCGAGCATCATCATAATATAAATATATCCTCAAGACTTACCAGGCATCATAATATTGTCAATATATCCTCTGGATGTACTATACATCATCATAACATCAATATATCATATGAATTCACTGTGAATCACCATATCATTAATATATCCTCTGGATGTATGAGCATCATAATATCATCGGTACATCCTCCAAATATACTGGGCATCATCATAACATCAATATATCCTCCAGATTCACCAGACATCACCATATCATAAATAATCATATCATTAATATTCATCATGACATCAATATATATACGTAGCCAAATCAATAACTTGTATAAGCCTATTTACAATAGAGTGTAAGAGAACTAAAGAAAGACCTATCAGGGTACGTCACTATTTATTGCCAATATATTATAATAGTAAGTGCATAAACATGCATATCCATATGGTATAAATAATTAATATATTACTGGACTTGCTATGATTATTAGCATGGTCAATTATAAGCCATGGTTATACTTTTTTGAATCTCTCTTATTAGGCATGATTCACAATACTAGCCAAAGGGTTTCTTCGGCACAAACATAAGTTTATACACTAGGCTTGAACATAATATGAATAATGACATAATCATAGGCTCACATAGTAAACTTGCCAATAGGTTAAGTGATAGCATAGTAATAGGCTCAATTTACAAGACTTTCCATTTCTATCAAAGTAATGACAATAAGAAAATAATTAAGTATGCACATTATTTCCAAAATCAATATCATGAATAAACAATTTATCGGGTGTAGCCACCATATCAACAAGAGCATATTCTAGGCATTTAACAAGTATCCAAGTCACTAATGAAGCTGCATAGTTCAAACTTAATCTAGGTCAAGTTTTGCTTCTACTATCTCAAGTTATATCTTAAAGTCTACCTTCCACCCGAAACTAGAAAAAGTCTTCTAAATCATGTTTTAATGGCTTATCAATCCACACTAGTTCTATAGGACAATTCTTTCTCAAATATTATTCTTAACCCTATGTTTGGATGATGGTTTTTCATGTTATGGTATGGTATAGTTATTAAGAGAACCATATTTTTTTTGATTGTTTCTTAAATATATGGTATTGTATGATTTAGTTTCATGTTTTGGTAACCACGAAAACCCCCATTATATGTAACCACCAATTTGGCGGTATCCCATGGTTCTTTTTTTTCTTTCATTTTTACCCTTACTTAATATTATATAATTCCATTTTATCATACCTTATATTATTTAACTCCACCTCCTACTCCGAACCCCACCACACCAGCCTCGACCCTCGCCCTCTACCTTGACCTGACCCCACCTCAATTTTTTTAATTTATTTTTTGAAAATATTTCAAAAATTTGTTCTTACTCGACACTCACCTCTAACCCACCACCTACTAACCATTCCCCCACTATATTCTTTTTTATTTTTATAATTTATTTTTTAAAACTTTTAAGAAAATTTTCTTACATCACCCCTACCCCCTACCAACCATCCTTTCCCCCAACACATACAAAAAAAATTAAATCAATATTTTAAAAAGAAATAGAAATTTTTTTCATACCCCCACCCCTACCCCTACTCCACTACCCGCATCCTTAAATATTTTTAAAAAAATTAATTTTTTTCTTACTCTGGCCCCCTTTATCTTATTCGTTTTTATTATTTTGTGCAAAATATATACAAATGCTTTTAGAAAATATTTTTCTACTTGTGTTACAAACACAAGAAAATAAGTAAGAAAAAATTTATTTTCTTGAAAAATATTTCTTTTTTGAATTTTGTACTGAACACACCCATAGCATACACAAAAAATGTGCTCAAACTTTCTACTTGTCATTGGTGTCACATTTCAAAAAATCAAAATAAAATGAAATTTGTTATGTGACACCAATTACAAGTAGAAAGTTTGAATGCATGACTTTATCAAAATATATCTACATGGCATAATTTATCCAAATTAGTAGGTAGAAAATTATTTTAATAAAAATTATATATTGGTAAATTTAACATTTATAATAATTAAGGGCTCTTTAGTAACCTTATCAATTATAGTACAGTACCATACTGTCAAACCAAATAATAAAAATCTCGTTAAACAACACAAAACTATACAGTCTATCCAAACATTGTATTGTACTTATTATACTATACTATATTATATCATACAGTACCGTATATTATGAAACCATGACAAACCACTATCCAAACAAAGTGTAAGTCATCCTAAGCATCTATTGCCATAACTTTGCGATAAGTGAACAAGGTTACTCCTATATAACTAGAGCCACTAGAGAATTCTCATTCTATTAATGAGAAAATAAGTCCAACTAACCAAGGTTCTAGACTATAAGTCAAGTATCACACTTTATGAGTTCAATAGCCTTAGTGGTTCAACCAATCCCAAATATTACCCTCTATATTCCAGCTGCTAAAACCCTTCCAAATCATAACAAGATATCAAAGTCATACTATATTGAAGATCAATCTAACAAAAGTAAGCCTAACGTACTTCGAATCCAAATATAGCTCACAAACCAATAATTTTTGCTTTCTCTTTCCCTGATGCTTCTTTAAGGAGCCAAGCTATCAAAAACATAATCTATGCATTATTAAGAGAATATCAATAGCCATATTTTATGTAACACCCCATAAGCACCCCCTGGATGTCAAATTGCTCTCAATACTACAAATTACCCTAAGTTAACCCATGATATCTATCAGCTTGAAACTTATAAGGTAACTAAGATAGCATGTATAGAAAATATAGAAAAACCATTCCATATCTTAATATGAATCTATAAATTTGGTAACCTTATACAAACTTCTTGAACTTGGAACATGAGTAGTCTGACAAGCCTTTACTGCTAACTAGAGAGCCAATGGGACAGACCCTAGTTGACCCTAACTTAATCAGAAACCAAATACTAAAATACTTGAATCAATGAACAAAGGACCACCAAAAGTAAGGATGTAGGTAATGATTCCCATTGTCAATCATTTTGCTATAAATAAGGACCAGAAGTTAAATTGTAAGACAATGTAGCAAATAAACATATATGTAGGTCAGTGCCTCTAGAATGTATTGAGTGTGTGGGGGTGAATGCAAAGTAAAATATGAATTTAATAGATATATCTATATATCTATATATATATATGTAAACTTTCATATTATGCATGCTAAGTGTAAATGACTCATCTTGAACTTAAGTGAAACTAAAGACTGTAAGATCATAAAACAGGGATAATGATGCGTAAGAGTAAACTTTGTGAGCCATAACACTTAGGCTCTAAAATATTTACTGTTATTATTTCTTATGGGAGATTCTTCTTACTGACAAAAGCCATGTGAGCTACCATGGAGTCTGACATCTTAACCCCAAAATATACTAGTTACTCTCAAGTTTCTCTCAAGAACAAACTGTGGTTCCTATTGGGGATTCAAATCCAAGAAAGCTTCTCGGTCAATCTTTACGAAATCATGAACTAAGGTACGCATAGTGCTTATTCATGGACTCCTTTTGTCTATGATGCCTAAGAATCCCTTTTCTTAATTCAAGTTATGGATTTTCTTATGAATTTTATGATTTGGATGCTCTTGTTTATGTTGATATGAGTAATTGAATTGTATTCCATGAATGTGTTTTAAATTCCATATGGGTTGATTTGTATAGGTATAGATTCATGAAATCCTATGACTAAACCCCTGAATGATTAAATTAGAATTGAATCATGACAGTTAATTATTGTATGATGTTGTTTGCACATTTTAAGCCTACCATGTGTTTTATTAAATGCCTAGATAAAGGAAAAGTGTCTAATTAACATGTTATCATTAAATCCCCATGTATATACAAGCTTATGCCTATCATATGTTTGATGAAATGCTTCAGTAAATTTATTATGATGATTATTATATATTCAAGCAAGTCATGCTTTGTCCATTTCATTCTATCGAGTCCTGGGGGTACTTGTACCCAAAATATTAGTTGTGTTCCTAGAGCCATGTCATGTTTTCATGATACTCTCAATTAAGATATGAATCCTTAGACTTCAGACAGTCTTATGACTCAGAAAAATCTCCATGATATCATGAACTCAGTCAGTTGGCAGATATTAGTAGTATTCCTTCAGTTAACAAAATTTAGTGATTCAGCTTATGTTCAGTTCAGTAAATCATATTTAGTGTCCATTCAGATGGGAGTAAAAGTTAGCATAAAGTGAACCCAAGGATGGGGACACATAATATCAGATGAGGGTGTGATCCTTAGCATTCATTCTTGTATTCCAAAACTATATATCCAGCATAGGTTGAGACATCAACACTATCTATGAGAGTTGACGAGGTGGATAAGCACTATCAGATAAGGGCTTGACCATTCTTATAAAGGGGATACTATCAGTTAAGGGTCACCCACAGCTTGTCCTTAGCAGTGGCACGGTATTAACGCCCGACTAATTAGGGTTATAGATTTGACCCTAACTCAAACATAATGGTGTATCAGGGGCATGTCAGTTAGATAACTACTTCCCACAGTTTTATGTTAAAGAATCAGGACTGTCAGATACAGTCAATCAGTCTCAGTAATAGAACTTAGATAGCTCTTAAGATTTCAGGACTGTCAGTTACAGTCAATTCAGATACAGTAAGGAACTAAGATAGTTCTATTAGATTTAGGACTGTCAGATACAGTCACTCATGTTATGAGTTATAATAAGATTTAGTAACCATGTTATCACAGTATTACTGTCAGTTGTTATATCTCATGTATGTATTCTCACACTTATGATAGTTAGTCAGTTATTATTATTGTTCATGCATATGAACACCATGTATTCAACCTACCTCACATCCATAACAGTACATTAAAAGTTCTAATGCATTCGTGCTCTGGTGTCTTATACCATAGTTTTAGAAATATGAGCTCCAGATTAGCAGTAGATTCTAGTTTCTTCAGTCAGAGTTAGAAGTGAGCCCTCACCATTTAAGAATATGATTATTCCTCTATTATCTCATTAATTAATTTATTAGTTAGAGTTAGTTAGAGATATGTCCCATCAACTTCTTACTCAGATAGTTCAGTCAGTTAGAGGCTTTCTAGACTATCATGTTTTGGACTTCAGTATTTTTAGTTTTGTTTTGGGTATTCTATTACCCCACACAACTATTATATCATTCCAATCATGTTCAGTGTTGAACCTTATGACCTTTTAGTTCATATTTCTACATTATAAAGTATTTTATGCAGAATACAGGTACAGATATCAGTCATGGGTTAGCTTGTGGTCCTTCAGGGTCATTAGCATCTTGTAGCATTTCGAGTACTAGATTTGGGGCACTACAAACTTGGTATCAGAACCTAATATTCAATAGAGTCCTAGGAAATCTGAAAGATACATTTATTAGAGTTTTGTGCATAGATGTGTTGCGCGTCACATTTATGTACAGGAGGCTATAAGATATTTAAGGAATAATTTCCCCTCTTTCAGTATTCATGTCGTACCACTAAGGATAATCTCAAGTCAATATCTCCGTATAATCCATTTCTCCCTTTCTTCTACAGAACATGCCTCCTAAAAGAAGAAATAGAAATCAGTCAGCCCCAAAGCCCGAAGATCCTTTGGGTGATCACATTTCTCATGCAGAGTTCAGGGCCACATTCACTATGCATACTCAGTTAGTTGCCACTCAAAATAAATGGCCATCAGCCATTCCGGCCAGCCCAATGGCCAATTCAACTGTAGCTAGGATTCGGAACTTTACCAAAATAAATTCTTCATCCTTTCTCAGTTCTAAGGTAGATGAGGACCCTTAGGAATTCTTAGATCAGGTTTAGAAAGTTATATACATAATGGGAGTTACATCTAGTGAGAGTGCTAAGATAGCTGCATATCAATTGCAGGATATGGCTCAGCCTTAGTTCAAATAGTAGAAGTCAGAGAGGTGAGATGATACAGGTCCTATAGAGTGGGAGGATTTTGTCACTGCATTCTTAGATAGATTCTTTCCTCAAGAGCTTAAAGAGGCTAAGGTTCTAGAATTTATCAACCTCAGATAGGGAAATATAATAGTGAAAGAGTATTCTCTTAAGTTTACTCAATTAGCTAGATATGCTCCTCATATGGTTGCAGATAGTAGAGCCAAGATAAGTAAGTTCGCTTTAGGGGTAAATGATAGTGTGGTAAATGAGTGCAGATTTGCCATGCTGAATTGTGACATAACTTTGTCCAGGTTTATGACTCATGCTCAGCAGATAAAAGAGTAGAAGATTAAGCAGAGGGAAAAATACAATAAATGTCAGCCTAAATTAGAAGAAGGAAACCATTCCTAGTTTCATCCTAATTCATCAGTTCCATCCCTTTCTTCAGCTAGTGCTCCAGTTCCTAAGTTTAAGGAGGGTAACAGAGATAATGCGCTAGGCTCTAGGTCTCAGGGTAGTGTTAGCAATGCCCGAACTAATCACCTTTGTCAGATTTATGGTAAGTACCACAAGGGTGTTTGCAGAGCTGGTAGTGATGTTTGTTTCGATTGTGGCAAGCCAACCCACAGAGTCAAAGACTGCTGTCATTCAGGTTATCAAAGTCATCTCCATACCTCAACTCAGTCTAGTCGCCTAAATCAACAGGATGCTACCTCCAGCGCTGCTAGTGGGCAGTGCCCAAATCATCTTTATGCTCTTTTGTCCCAACAAGATCAGGAAAATTCTCCTGATATGGTTACTGGTATATTATAGATCTTTCATATGCATGTTTATGCTTTGCTAGATCTAGGAGCTTATTTATCTTTTATTACTCCTTATATAGCAGTTGATTATGGAATTAGTCCCAAAATCCTAGCAAGGCCCTTTTCAGTCTCTACCCCAGTGGGTAAAACCATCATAGCCTGATGGGTATATAGGAAGTGCCTGATTATGATAATTTATAATGTCACCTCAGCAGACTTAGTAAATTCAAGATGACTGATTTTGATGTAATTCTCGACATGGATTGGCTTCATTCCGGCTATGCCACAGTCGACTGAAGAAATATAATAGTCCAATTTTAGTTTTTGAATGAATCTGTCCTTGAGTGGAAGAGTAGTACTTCAGCGTTTAGAGGTCAACTAGTTACCTACCTTCAAGCATGGAAAATAATATCTAAAGGATGTGTCTATCATCTTGTTTTATTTAAGGACACTAGTTCTAAAACTCCCAGCCTTGAATCAGTTCCAGTTGTAAGTGAATTTTCAGATGTCTTTCTGGAAGATCTTCTAGGAATTCCTCCTGAAAGGGAAATAGACTTTGGTATTGATCTTCTTCTAGATACTCAACCTATATCTATTCTGCCATACAGAATGGCACCAGCAGAACTAAGAGAACTAAAAGAATAATTGAATGATCTCTTTGATAAGGGATTCATCAGTCCCAGCATTTCCTCGTGGGGTGCACCAGTATTATTCGTGCACAAGAAAGATAGATTTCTTAGGATGTGCATAGAATACCATCAACTCAATAAGGTCATGATCAAGAAAAAGTATCCTTTTCCCAGAATTGATCACTTGTTTGACTAACTTCAGGGTGCTAGTTATTTCTTTAAGATAGACCTCACATCAGGCTATCATCAGCTCAGATTCAGA
>JAPEIP010000008.1:93448155-93467296 GCA_026120095.1 Capsicum chinense | reverse complement strand
CCCGAACTAATCACCTTTGTCAGATTTATGGTAAGTACCACAAGGGTGTTTGCAGAGCTGGTAGTGATGTTTGTTTCGATTGTGGCAAGCCAACCCACAGAGTCAAAGACTGCTGTCATTCAGGTTATCAAAGTCATCTCCATACCTCAACTCAGTCTAGTCGCCTAAATCAACAGGATGCTACCTCCAGCGCTGCTAGTGGGCAGTGCCCAAATCATCTTTATGCTCTTTTGTCCCAACAAGATCAGGAAAATTCTCCTGATATGGTTACTGGTATATTATAGATCTTTCATATGCATGTTTATGCTTTGCTAGATCTAGGAGCTTATTTATCTTTTATTACTCCTTATATAGCAGTTGATTATGGAATTAGTCCCAAAATCCTAGCAAGGCCCTTTTCAGTCTCTACCCCAGTGGGTAAAACCATCATAGCCTGATGGGTATATAGGAAGTGCCTGATTATGATAATTTATAATGTCACCTCAGCAGACTTAGTAAATTCAAGATGACTGATTTTGATGTAATTCTCGACATGGATTGGCTTCATTCCGGCTATGCCACAGTCGACTGAAGAAATATAATAGTCCAATTTTAGTTTTTGAATGAATCTGTCCTTGAGTGGAAGAGTAGTACTTCAGCGTTTAGAGGTCAACTAGTTACCTACCTTCAAGCATGGAAAATAATATCTAAAGGATGTGTCTATCATCTTGTTTTATTTAAGGACACTAGTTCTAAAACTCCCAGCCTTGAATCAGTTCCAGTTGTAAGTGAATTTTCAGATGTCTTTCTGGAAGATCTTCTAGGAATTCCTCCTGAAAGGGAAATAGACTTTGGTATTGATCTTCTTCTAGATACTCAACCTATATCTATTCTGCCATACAGAATGGCACCAGCAGAACTAAGAGAACTAAAAGAATAATTGAATGATCTCTTTGATAAGGGATTCATCAGTCCCAGCATTTCCTCGTGGGGTGCACCAGTATTATTCGTGCACAAGAAAGATAGATTTCTTAGGATGTGCATAGAATACCATCAACTCAATAAGGTCATGATCAAGAAAAAGTATCCTTTTCCCAGAATTGATCACTTGTTTGACTAACTTCAGGGTGCTAGTTATTTCTTTAAGATAGACCTCACATCAGGCTATCATCAGCTCAGATTCAGAGAATGTGACATTCTAAAAATAGCTTTCCATACTTGGTATGGTCACATCGAGTTCCAAGTTATATTATTTGGTCTTACCAATGCCCCAACCGCTTTTATGGACTTGACGAATCGTGTTTATACTATTTAGTCTTACCAATGCCCCAACCGCTTTTATGGACTTGATGAATCGTGTTTTCATAAAGTAATTAGACATGTTTGTCATAGTCTTCATAGATGATATTCTAATCTATTCCCGCAATGAGCGTGATCATGCAGACCATCTCAGAATAGTACTTCAGACTCTCAGAGATCATTAGCTATTCGCTAATTTCAGTAAGTGCGAATTTTGGCTAAGGCCAGTAGCATTCCTTGGTCATGTCATTTACAGTGATGGCATTAGAGTGGATCCACAAAATACCAAAGCAATAAGAAACTATCCTCGCCCCATCTCTCTATAAGATATTAGGAGTTTCTTGGGTTCAGCTGGCTATTACAGATGGTTTGTTAAGGGATTTTCTTATATTGCATCCCCTATGTCTAGATTGAATCAGAAGAAAGTTAAGTTGCAGTGGTCAGATCCTTGCGAGAAAAGTTTTCAGGAGTTGAATACTAGACTCACCTCAACTCCAGTATTAGCTGTTCTAGATGGTCCATATGGTTTCATAGTGTATTATGATCCATCTAGAGTAGGTTTTGGTTATGTCCTCATGTAGCATGGTAAGGTCATAGCCTATGCCTCCAGATAACTTAAGCCCCATGAGAGGAATTATCCTACTCATGATCTTAAGTTAGCAGCCGTAGTATTTACCTTAAATATTTGGAGGCTTTATCTATACGTTATTCATGTAGATATGTTCACTGATCATAAAAGTCTTTAGTATGTCTTTTCTCAGAAAGATCTCAATTTTCGTTAGAGAAGATGGTTTGACCTCTTGAAGGATTATGACATGAGTGTCCTTTATCATCTGGGCAAGGCCAATGTAGTGGCCGACACTCTTAGTAGATTTTCCATGGGTAGTGTTTCTTATGTAGAGGTTAGTAAGAAGAAGTTAGCTTAGGAAGTCTATCTACTTTCCAGACTAGGTGTTCACTTAGTCAATATAAAAGAGGGTGATATATAGGTTTAGAGTAGTTTAGAATCAACTCTAGTTTCCGAGGTGAAAGAAAAGTAAGATAGAGATGCCAACCTTGTCAATTTGAAAGAGTCAGTTCGGGATCCGAAAGTAGAAGCTTTCTCCTAAGGGGGATATATCATCTTTCATTGTCAGGGTCATCTCTGTGTTCCAAGTATAGATGAATTATGGCAGTAAATTCTTATAGAAGGGTATGGTGTATGCTACTCTATTAATCGAGGGGCCACAAAGATGTACCGCTACATGTGGGAATCTATTGGTGGAATGGGATGAAGAGAAACATTGCAGAGTTTGTGGCTAAGTGCTTTACATGTCATCAGGTTAAGATAGAGCATCAGAAGCCTAGTGGGTCCATGCAGGAGTTCAGTATTCCTACTTGAAAGTGGGAAGTTGTGAAAATAGACTTCATGATGGGTTTTTCTCAAACTCGTAATCAGTATGATTCAGTATGGCTCATTGTAGACAGAATAAAAAATCAACTCATATCCTTCCAGTTCATACCTCTTATTCAGTAGAGGATTACGCCAAACTCTACATGAAGGAGTTGGTCAGATTGCACGGTGTTCTATTATCCATTCTCTCAGATAGAGATACCCAGTTTATCTCTAATTTTTTGAAAGCATTCCAAAAGGGTCTTGGTACCCAAGTTCATCTTAGTACAACCTTTTATCCTCAAACAGATCGTCAAGCATAAAGGACCATTCAGATGTTAGAAGATATGCTAAGGGTGTGTGAAATAGATTTCAAGGGAATTTGGGATGACAGCTTACCTTTGATTGAGTTTGCATACAACAATAACTATCATTCCAGTATTCGGATGGCTCTATTTGAAGCTCTTTATGGTAGGAGATTTATATCTCCAATTGGTTTGTTTGAAGTTAGTGAAGCATTTGTTATAGGTCCTGACTTGGTATTCGATGCCTTAGAAAAAGTCCAATTAATTGTACAAAGTCTCTGGGCTGCTCAGAGTCGATAGAAGTCTTATACATATATTTGTAGAAAAGATCTCAAGTTTGAGATTGGTGACTACGTCTATCCAAAGATCTCTCCCATAAAGGGAGTGAAGAGATTCTGCAAGAAGGAAAAGCTCAGTCCTCGATATGTTGGTCCCTTCAAGATTCTCAGTCGCTTTGGCAAGGTATCCTATGATCTTGAGTTGCCTTTAGACCTAGCCTCAATTAATCCAGTCTTTCATGTCTCTTTGCTCAAGAAGTGCATAGGTGACCCATCAGTTGTAGTACCTATTCAAAGCATCGATGTTCAGAATATTCACTCTTATGAAGAGATTCCTGTCAAAATCTTAGACTATTAGACTCGTAGATTGAGGAACAAAGAAGTCCCTCTAGTTAAGGTTCTTCGGCAAAATCAGTCCGTCGAGGGAGCCACTGGGGAAGCAGAGGCAGACATGCGTACCAAGTATCCTTACCTCTTCTTCGCCAACTCAGATCAAGCTCAAGGCAACAGTTCTCCTTAAGCTTACTCAATTACATGTTAAGTGTTCATCACAAAGTTGGTATGCAGTTTTATGCTCATGTTCCCATTATAAACTTGGTATCAAGTGCCATTACATATTCAGTTATGCACTCATGTATCAGTTTAGTTATGTAATTATGCATCATTCATACATTCTCATTGTGAGAAAGTTAGTTTTTCAGAACACTCAGTCATGCATTCATGAATCAGTAACACATGCATCAGATAAGCATGTTCAGTATTATATGTTCAGTTTGTCAGTCATATCAGTCATGAGATCATATTCCACTTATTCATGTTTAGTATGTACGTTAGTTGTCTTTTCTCACCTCTCAGTCAGTCTCATTCGAGGATGAATGTTCTCAAGGGGGAGATATTGTAATACCCCGTACTTTTCCTAGCTAATTTCATCTCAAAAATGTCTAGTATTATCTTCTAATTTTAATGATGGTTATTCTATGAGGAATTTTTAAGATTTTCACTTTTTGTCATGTGAGAAATACAATAAGCTTTCCATCGATATAAGATTCTCCCAAATTTGATAACCGAGTCAGAAGTTACTACTACTTCAAGTTCCCATCGTAAAACACTGCCATATCAGTCAGTGGCACACCGTGCCACAAGAGGAAATGGCATTTGGAAAATTCTAGTAGGGTTACGCAATAATGGAATGTCGCGCTATATCTCAAATTTAGAATTGTCCTTTTCTAGTGTCTTAGCGCAATTTTCTCCGCGTCACGCCGAAGTTCCAGGTGAAAAAGAAGGGGCAACACGATGACTCCGTGTCGCACCATCCCTCAGTTCATAATTGTCAAATTCCACTAACATGGTGTGATAGTGCCGCTTCGTGCCAGGAGTTTAGTTTGGGTAAATTTTACTGAAATTAAAATGAGGCATCCAGGGTTAAAATGGTCAACTTTCTACCTCTATTTAAACCCAATAACATGTGATTTAGCTATTCTTCACTCAAAATATACTAGCTACTCTCAAGTTTCTCTCAAGAACAAGCCGTGGTTCTTATTGGCGACTCAAATCCAAGATAGTTTCTCCGTCAATCTTCATGAAATCACGAACTAAGGTATGTATAGTGCTCATTCATTGACTCCTTTCACCCATGAAGCCTAAGAATCCCTTTTCTAAATTCAAGATATGGTTTTTCTTATGAATTTCATGATTTGGCTGCTCTTGTTCATGTTGATAGTGAGTAATTGAATTGTATTCCATGAATGAGTGCTAAATTCCATAAGGGTTGATTTGTATAGGTATAGATTCATGAAATCCTATGAGTAAACCCCTGAATGATTAAATTAGAATTGAATCATGACAGTTAATTATTGTATGATGTTGTATACACGTTCTAAGCCTACCATGTGTTTGATTAAATGCCTAGATGAATGAAAAATGCCTAATTAGCAATATATCATGAAATCTCCATGTATGTACAAACTTATGCCTATCACATGTTTGATGAAATACTTCAGTAAATGTGTTATGATAATTATTATGTATTCAAGCAAGTCATGCTTTGTCCATTTCCTGCTATCGAGTCCTTTAGGGGTAGTTATACCCAAAACATTAGCTATGTGTCTAGAGGCATGTCATGTTTTTACGTTACTCTCAGTCAAGCTATGAATCCTTAGACTTCAGATGGTTTTATGACTCACGAAAATCTCCATGATCTCATGAATTCAGTCAATTTTTAGATATCAGTAGTATTTCATTAGTCAACAAAATCTAGTGATTCATCTCATATTCAGTTTAGTAAATCATATTCAGTGTCTATTCAGATGGGAGTGAACCCAAGGATGGGGACACACACTATCAGATGAGGGTGTGATCCTTAGTAGTCATCCTTGCATTCTGAAACTATGTAACCAGCATAGATTGAGACATCCACAGTGTCGATGAGGGTTGATGAGGTAGATGAGCACTATCAGATAAGGGCCCCACTATTCTCGTATAAGGGACACTATTAGATGCGGGTCACCCACTACTTGTCCTTACCAGTGGCGCGGTATTGACACCCTTCCAATTAGGGTTATAGATTGGACCCCAACTAAGACATAATGGCATATCAGGGGTATGTCGATTAGATAACTACTTACCACAGTTTCATGTTGTAGAATTAGGACTGTCAGATACAGTTAATCAGTCTCAGTAATAGAACTCAGATAGTTCTTCAGATTTCAAGACTATCAGATATAGTCAACTCAAATACAGTATGAAACTCTGATAGTTTCATTAAATTTCGGACTGTCAGGTACAGTCACTCATGTTATCAATTATATTCAGTTATATTCAGATTTAGGAATCACGTTATCACAGTATTAGTGTATGTTGTTATGTTTCATGGATGTGTTCTCTCACTCATGATAGTTAGTCTGTTATTATTATTGTTTATGCATATGAACCCCATGCATTCAACCTACCTCATATGCATACTAGTATTTTTAAAGAACTGACGTATTTGCGCTTGGTGAGATAACCCTAATCTTGATGTTTATGAATATGAGAGAAGGAAAGATATTATTAATTAATTGAAAGTGGAGGAAAATAATACTCCTTTTTATGTTATAAGTCGTGGGTTGGGAGTTATAAGAGAAGAAAAGAACAAAAGTCTTTTTAACTGAACATAACAGAAATTGATCTCCTGTCTATACGAGTCACCCATATGACTCGTATGGTGAAGGTACGATTTAGCCTCGTGACTCTTAATCTTGGTAGGATCAAAGATGGTATCCATCGGTAAACATACAAGTCCTAACCTACAACTAGTAACATCACCATATGACTTGTAGTCCCCCATTTGTAACTTAGATAGAAACTTAGAGATCCTAAGCTACTGACCTTACGACCTATCTTTATATGACTAGCATAGTGATCTTATGAATCTAAGGGTTAAGTCATACCAAAAATAGATTGTCAACCATTTCACACTAGCTTGAATACAATTACAACATACAACTCGCATGTTGTATGTTGATTCAAGGGAATGAGTCTTATGATGCATAAAGGCCTTCAAACGTGTATTACAATATCTTCCCCTTGGAAACATTCATTCTCAAATGTGATTTATCAAGGATTGGGATTTTACAAAGAAACCAAACCTCTACACCAAACTTATAATCAACTTATATCTATCAAATGGATCCAATCATTTACAATAAAAGATATGACTTAAGAATACTTAAACATACTTAAAAAGGAAGAGTTTTGGCTGAAAATAACTATTTACCTTCGGCAGGAATTGAGTTGGAAGAAAAGAGATGAGGATACTTGGTCGTAATGCCTGCTTCGTCTTTGTAAGGGGCCCCTTCGATCAGTTGGTTTCTCTAAAGAACCTTTGCTGATACTACTTTCTTATTCCTTAGCCTTTGAACCTGACTATCTAGTATCTCGATAGGAATCTCCTCATAATTCAAGTTATTCTTGACCCCAATACTCTCTATGCGAACTACTAAGAATGAATCTCTAATACACTTCTTAAGAATTAAAATATGGAATGCTGGGTCAACTGCAGCTAACTTCGATGAAAGGTTCAATTCCTAAGCCACCTCTACTATACACTTCAATACATCATACGGACCGAAAATCACAGACTCAACTTCCCTTTCTTCCCAAATCTCATTATTCCTTTTATAGCCATACTTTTAAGTATACATAATCACCCATATTAAACTAGAGCTCTCTTCTTTATCCATCAATATATGATTTTTGACAGCTCTGAGTAGTTTTCAATCTCTCGTGAATAAACTTAACCTTTGGCATAGCTTTAAGAACATAGTCTATCCCAATTAAAGTCGCTTCAGCCACCTCAAACCACCTTATTGGTGATCTACATATATGCCCATACAATGCTTCAAATGGAGCAATCTGAATACTAGCATGATAACTACTATTATAGGAAAACTTAATCAAATGTAGGTGGTCATTATAACTTCCTTTAAAGTCTAAAACACATGCCTTTAGCCTTTTTTCTAATGTCTAAATTGTACGTTCATCCTGACAATCGGTCTATGGATAAAAGACAGTACTAAGATTAAACTTTGTTCCAAGGCCCTTCTGAAAAGACAGCCAAAATAATGAAGTCAACTAGACGCCTCTATCTAAAATGCTGGATAAAGGTATTCCATACAGTCTTACTAACTTGCAGATATACATTTTGCTATAATCTTTTGCTGTATCTAAAGTCTTGATTGGTAGGAAATGAGCTGATTTAGTCATTCGATCTACTATAACCCAAATTGAATCATGTTGACATATTGTATGGGGCAGCCCTATGAAGAAATTAGTATTCACAATTTCCTAATTCAAAGTAGGGATATTAATTTCTTTTGACGTACCTCCCATCTTATGGTGTTCAACTTTAGCTTATGGCAGTTAGGACACTTGGCCACAAATATTTCTATCCCTTTTAATACCACTCTACCAATAAATTTTTTGTAAGTCTTGGTACATCTTAGTAGCGTTAGATAAATAGAATACCTCGAACCATGAGCCTTGACTAGTATTCTTTCCCTCAACTTGTCTATATCTGGAACACAAATCATACCTGGATAGTGAAGTACACCATCCCCAGAAGAAAACCTCAACCTTCTATTGATGAAATGTTTCTAATATTTTCCTTATTATGGGATGATTTTGCTGTTTCTCCTCTACTTCTACTACCAAAGATGATTCTAAAACGTTCTGAACTACAACTCCCCCATCATCAGTGTCGAGCAAACGTACTCCCAAATGGGCTAATCTATGCACCTCTTTGGCCAATTGATATCCTGTCTATACGAGCCACCCATACGAATCTTATGTTGAAGGTACGAGTTAGATTCGTGACTCATAATATTTGCAGGGTCAAAGATGGTATTCACCGGTCAACATACATGTCTAAACTTACGACTAGTAATATCACCATATGAATTTTAGTCCCCTATTTGTAAATTAGATAGAAACTTAGTGATTCTATGCTACTGACCTTACGACCCATATATATACGACTCATATAGTGATCTTATGACTCTAAGGGTTAATTAATAAAATTATCATGGCTGCCCAAACTAGGCTCACCAAAATTATCTCCAGTAGTTGGACATAGCTGGTGTCAGACCAATGGCCACTAAGCTTTACCCTCAAAGTTGAGGGTATTCATCTTAATTTTCAGTGAGACCACCCCAGGGCCTCCTACTACCCAGAATTTATTTGGGCCGTTTGAAGATATAGGCTCTGCAATGTATCTAAACCAAACTATCTTATCCTCCGATCCTAATATCCTCTTATTAATCTTTCTCATCTCCTCTATTCGATAGTCCATTTCCCCAGTATTTACTGAAGGATGATACTCTAGTCCATATAAGAATATCCCAATTGTTAGTGGGGAAATGTCTACCCATACTCTCTAAATAACAAGGCAAGTTATCGGCTCGCCACCTTTCCATAACTGACCTTATGGATATTGTCTTTGAAGTTCACCATTGTACTCCACTTAAAATTCTCGTACTAGGACCTAACTATACTTTCCAAGCACCCTTATCATCCATTCAAATCCATATTTTTTAAAGTGCACTATGAATCCGGGTAAATTTGTTATTCTTGTAGTCGTCAACCTTTACTCTAGATATAACACTCATATAATCATCCCTCCTAAAGTCTGCTAACCCACTGTTAAAAGTTTCCTGCATATCGAGGTACCCCCATTGTTCAATTATAGGAACCGAGGCAGTAGCTAGTGCAATTGGTGGATCCTATTAGTCAATCAGGGTGGCATCAACCTCTTCTATACAATTGAAATTCTTGGAACTAGCTTCTTATGAACTTGAATAAATATCCTTATCATTATTAGAAGGCTATGGTTTATGGAAGGAGAGACAATCGGATTCTTTTTTCTTGAGCCCCATGGATATGTTTCCTCCGAGGGTATAACCTTCTTCCTCTTTCCTTTGTCAGCTTTTTGTCCTTTGGGAGAAACCTTGCCCTTTGTTGAGTGTTCATATTGCTCACCACTGCATTTGGATGACACATCAAATTAATAATCAGTAGGCTCTAAGTTAGTAGTTAGTGCCTTATTGTTTCCCTTTTCATCTTGTTTAGATGAAGATTCATTCATAGGAGGAATTGTACGTACAAGTAAACTATCATTAACAAGTAAGTAATGAAAAGAAAACAAAAATTTGAAACTAAAATTCAATGTGCATGTTCTGTTAAGGTTACGAGTAGGGGGTACTGATCGTATTGATCGGGTAAAACTCCTATGAATAAGTCGTATGTTACGCAGTGCATGAACAGTTGTTCACTAGTCAACTTACATCTACCCCTAACTAGTCATGCCTAGAAGGTATGACTTATTACCAATAGTCGTAAGCTAATCAGAAACATTTTATAAAATATTATAAATCCCAAGTGGGTATGACTTTAAGAGTATAAGTCATATGGTTTGGATATGACTTATTTAGGCAAATTGTATCTATTCCAAAACCTTAAATTTGTTAGATTTCTATGTTATCAGTGGGTACGAATCTCATTATGACTCGTTACCAGTTGGTATGAGTCATTAGGAGTCTCGTATTGACTATAACATAGAAATATAACTTTAAAAGTCTGACTCCAATATACCCATCTACTTTATGCATCAATATCCCATATTTCCAGCAAACTAACACATAAAATCAACTCTAACAACTACATGCATCCCCAATTCCTATTTCTAACCTAAAACACATGAACTAGGGTATCAAAATTCAACACACGTGTAAATTCAACTCAAACAAACTTTGAGGTGTGTCATATTTATCATTCCAACTTGAAATGTAAAGAGATTAAGTTCAAAACATAATTGGTTTGAGTTGAAGACTAAATTTCTTAATTTCACTTCTCTTTCTCTAAAATTCATAGTTAACTCAAGCAAAATGATAAATTGGAGCATGTTGGTGGTTAAATTTAGTTGTTCATAAGTGAATTCATGAGTTGAAAGCTTGAAATTAGGGCAAAAATAGAGGTGGGTTTGAATTTTTGTTATCGGTTTCCAGTTGGGTACCCTTCTTTTAATGTAAGTTCAATTTTTAGGTTAGGTTAACCTGTGATCCTGCCCTGGTAAGCTTGGGTAAGAGTCCTGTGTATGACACGTACCGAGTCTTATAGTCATTTCTTTGAATCGTATAGACTTGGAACCTTCCCTGGATTCTGGAGTGGATATAACTTAATGTGATGAGTTATACCTTGAGGGTGCAACTCGCTCTAAGAATTGTATCCATTCTAATAACTTTTGCCTACTTCTGAATTTTCTTCCAAGTCCATACGACTCCAAGTCATGAGTCGTACCATCTAGATATGACTTTTAAATAGTCCGTATGACCAAATCTTTTTCAAATTCTCTAGATATTTTCCTTATTCCTTAGTCCTACACACTGAACAAATATATTACCATATAAATAATCAAATATAAATCATGGTTTCCCTTCCATGCAGTGCATGATTTAACATCGTGACATAACATGGCAAAGTTGGATACTCAGATTTCCCAAACTAGCTTCGTGGGTTGCCTCTCATGAAATGCTTGATTTAACACCGTGACACGGCGTAATTGCCTTGGTACTCAGGATTCACCAAAGCCATTTTAAGAATTACATCAATTTCCTTAGTATTTCCCATGTAGTGTTGTACTCTCTGCCCATTTACCTTGAACGGGGCTTCACCATCCCCCCTATATTCTATGGAACCATATGGAAATACCCTAAGAACAGTAATGGGACCATACCATCTAGACTTTAACCTACCTAGAAACAAGCGAAGCCTTGAGTTTTAGAGCAATACCTTGTCACCATTCATGAAGATCCTTTTCTAAATTTTACAATTATGATGCAACTTCATCTTTTCCTTGTAAAGTGCATAACTTTCATATACCCAGAGTCGGAATTCATCCAACTCATTCATATTTTTCAATCATGACTTGGATGCATCTTGCCACTCAAAATTAAGCTTTTTCAAGGCCCATAGTATTTTATGATAAGCTCAATAGGCAAGTGACAAGTTTTACAATACACTAACTGATAAGGTGAAGCACCATTTAGAGTCTTGAATGTTGTTTGGTAAACCCATAATGGATCATACAATCATCATTACCAATTAGTCCTATTGGTATTTACTGTCTTCGCCAAGATAGAATAAATTTTTCTATTAGGCAGTTCAACTTGTCCACTACATTGTGGATGTTAAGGTGTTGCCACCTTGTGTTTTACTACATAATTCTCAAGCAAACCTCTAAATAGACGATTGCAAAACTGTGACCCTTCATTATTTATTATAGTACGGGGTGTGCAAAATCGAGAAAAGATATTATTTTTTGAGAATGCAGTGACACTTCATTCTTCATTGTTGGGAAGTGGAACTTCTTCCACCCATTTTGAAAAATAATCCACAGACACAAATATATATGTCAAGCCAAACAGACATACAAAAGTACCCATAACGTCTATACCCCATACATCAAATAGTTCCAATTCTAAGATAGGAGTCATAGGAAGTTTATGTCTTCTAGTGATGTCACCTTGTCATTGACATTGATCACAAATAGAACCAAAATCATGTGCATCTTTGTAGATTATTGGACAATAGTACCCACATTGCAAGATCTTATGGGATGTGTGGGTTCCACCATGATGACCCCCAAATGCCAAAGAATAAAAAGTCTCAAGTATTCTCATCATCTCTACCTAAGGTTTGCATGTACGAATAATTTCATTCGCACAAATTCTAAAAAAATAAGGCTCATACTAAAAAAATTTCCTTGCCTCATGCATAACTTTCTTTCTCTATAGAAAGGAAATATTTTCTAGGATTAGATTACTTGCTAGATAATTTCATAATTTGAAAACTATGGAATTAGACTTGGGAAGCTGCTAATATCTGCTAATATGTAAAACAATCATTAATATCAAGCCCATTTTCAATATTCTCTATAGATTCCTCCTCTAGTCTAGAAAAATGATCCGTAACTTGATTCTCAGTACCTTTTCTTTTCTTGACCTAGAAATCACATTCTTGTAGCAATAAAACCTACCAACAAGTCTAGGCTTCATATCCTTTTTCAATATTAAGTAGAGTAATGATGCATGATCAGTATGCAGAATCAGCTTAGTCCCAATCAAATAACACGTAAACTTCTCAAAGGCAAAAATAACTGCCAACAACTCTTGTTCCATCACGGTATAGTTCTTTTGAGCAGGATTTACTGCCTTGCTAGTATAGTAGATGGTACGAAGGATCTTTTGTTTATGTTGACCTAGTATAAACACTAAGTCCAAACCACTCACATCACACATGATTTCAAAATGGAAGGACCAGTCTGAAGATATAATGATAGGAGTAATCCTTAACTTCTCTTTCAATCATTCAAAAGACTTCAAGCATGCTTCCCTAAACTTAAATTTTACCTCTTTCTCAAGAAGCCTACAAATATGGTTGGCTATCTTAGAGAAATACTTAATGAAACACCTATAAAACCCGGTATGTCTCAAAAAGCTATGAACACCCTTCACCAAAATTGGTGGAGGTAATTTCTCAATCACTTCAATCTTCACTCTGTCTACCTCAATACTCCTTTTTAAATTTTTGTGCCCAAGCACTATACCTTCTTTGACCCAAAACTTTTCCTAATTAAGTACCAACTTGCTTTCTTCTCACCTTCTAAGATTATTTTCCAAGTGAAAAAGGCAATTCTCAAAAGAATTACCAATAATAGAAAAATCACCCATAAATACTTCAATGGTATCTTTTACCATGTTAGAGAAGATAGACATCATATATCTCTAAAATATGGCTAGAGAGTTACATAACCCGAATGTCATACGTCTGAATATGAAGGTCCGTTAAGGGCATGTGAATGTGGTCTTCTCTTGATCTTCGGTGTAATAGTAATCTGGTTATAACTTGAATACCCATCAAGAAAATAATACCATCCTCTGTCAGCTAACCTCTCTAACATTTGGTCCATGAAGGGCATGGGAAATTGATCCTTCTGAATCCATGCATTTAATTTTCTATAATCCATGCATACTCTCCATCCTGTGACTGGTCTCATTAGCACTATCTCATTCTTCTCATTAAGCACAACAGTATTATCACCTTTCTTTGACACATATTATATCATATTGACTTACTTACTACAAATAATAGGATACACTACACTAGCATCCAACCATTTGATTATCTCTTTATTTACCACCTCCTGCATAGGAGGATTGAGTTGGAACTAATGCACTATACTTGGTATACAATCTGGCTTGAGTAGAATTTTATGAGCAGACAAACCAGGTAAAATACCCATAATATATGGAATGGACTAACTTATGGCCCTATTGAATCTCTACAATACTAATAATAATGCTTTCACTTCTAACAGTATCAAATCAACTGCAATAATAACAGTTAAAGTGTTGTTGGCCCCCAAAAATGCATATGGCAAATGAGTCGGGAGAGCCTTCAACTATAAGACATGGGGCTCCTCAATGGATGGGCAAAAAGGTGAAGGATTTATATATTTCAAATCAAGATTAAACTTCTTTGTCACATAAGTATAGGAACCACTCCTAACAAGTGCACATACCATCTCATCATACTTCTCAATGCCATTACTATCAAAGTTCATGATCATGGTTGCAAGACCTTTAACACCTAACCTCTCATCCATAGGAACAACAATATCAAAACTATCATTTTAAAGAGTAACTGCATCAATATCATGGAATGAATCAGACTAATAATCATACACATCAATCAACGATATTACTCTCAACTCATCGGGTTGCTTCATAGATTTGCATACGTTGAATGTCACTTGTTCATCATTGTGTCTCAACATCAAATGTCCTTTCTCCAAATCAATCAACATCCTACCTATAGCTATGAATGCCATTCTGAAAATAATTGGTACTTAAAAGTACACTTCACAGTCCAAGATCATAAAATCAACAGGAAAAATAAAGGAAGCTATCTTCACTAGTATGTTATATAGAATACCAACTGGCTTCTTCACTATTCTATCCTCCATCACTAGTGTCATGGTAGTTTGTTTGAGAGCTCCTAACCCCAAGTGTTTGAATACTGCAAAGGTCATGACGTTGGTGTTAGCACCTAAATCACATAATGTTCGAGTTAATTTGAAAAATCCAATAGTGCAAGAGATGGTTAAAGCACCAGGATCCTCCTTCTTCTCTACCAATGATTAATAATTACAACACTATAATGATGAGTATTATTGACTAGCTCATATCTCACTTACATTTTCTTGGTGATTAAATCTTTCATTAATTTTACATATCCAGGCATTTGATCCAAATCTCTACAAGTGGTATGTTGACTGACAACTTCTTTAAGATAGACAAAAATTTCTAATACTTACCCTCTTAATGTTTCTTTTTTAAACTTTGAGGGAAGGGAGAAAGAGTCTCAGAATAGGCTCTAGTAAAGGCTTGTCAACCTTGTCTTATTTTTTAACCACTTTACTATTACTCTCTGCATCAACAGGATTATCATAAATTTTGTGCTCATCTACGGTTGGAAATGGTGGGTCAGTGCGGGTTTTTCCACTCCAAGTAGTAATGTCATGACAATGAGGATCATTCTTAGGATTTTAAATTGTATTACTAGGGAGACTGCTGCATTGTCTCTGATTTACTGTGGCTGCCATTTGGCATAATTATTGCTCCAACTGTTTGATAGATGTGGCATGTGATTCAACCTTCTAATTTAGCATTGATAGATCAGCCTTAATATCCTTAAGATAAATTTCTTGAATTTCTTATCTGTTGACTAATTTGGACAAAATTTCCTCCATTCTGAATTTTGAATCACGACCCCTTGGTAGAATATAAAAATGACTTTTCTCCTTGTAGTCATATTTTTGATGCCAATCACCATCTCTATCTACTTCTATGTTTGTATCTGTCATTATAATATTTCTTACCTTGATTTCCTTTCCCGTGAGCTCAAAAATCTGCCAACCTACGATTAAGATACTTTGCCTCCTTTTCAAATTCAATCTCAAAATTTTTTAAAGTTGATCCCTAAGTCCCACCTGTATTTACTTTCTCAAAACCCATTGCTACAAATTACTTAGTAGGAATTATAATATCCATCTGATATTGAGAAACTTCTTGTGTGACCAAATCATTATTCATGCCATAATCACTAGATTCTCTAATAGTATATACACCCGCACCACGATTAGGAAATCTAGTATGTCATCCTCTAATGGTCATTGAAATTTCATCTAACATCTCTTGTGCATAATCCTATCGAAGTTGCATATATGAACCTCCCAAAATAGTATCTACTATTGCTCTCGAACTAACATTTAGTGATTTGTACAAGATTTTTAGAAGATTTGACTCTCCGATTCTGTGATTAGGTACCATTCTCAGCTTTTTCTTAAATCTAAACAATGCCTCATATAAGGATTCTACAAGTAACTTTTTGAAATTATAAATTTCATCTTTCAACTATAACATCCTTGCAGAAGGGAAAAACCTGCTAAGAAACTATTTTTGTAACTTATTCAAAGAAGTGACTAAACTTTTCAAAAGTTTCCTCAACCATAGAGATGTTTCTCCAGTAAGACAAAATACGAACAACCTCGACCTTAAAGCTTGTTGGTCTACCCATAGAATGGCATAAGACGTGTAGATACCTGTAAATTTGGCAAGATATAGATTCACATCATCAAATGTTGCCCTTCAAAACACACTTTTTAGTTCAACATCTGGATCATAACACTAATAATCAAAAACTTCACATTGGGGGTAGAGGTGGAGGAATGATTGCTCCTATATCAGTCGATTAAACATATCCAAGAACATAGTCATCTTCATCATATGGTTTCAGAGGCTGATATACTAGCTTTACTGGAACTCTACCTCTATGAACTCTATCATCCACTTGTCTAACCCTGACAAGTTCTCTATTCTAAGCTCTCCGAGCCTTTTCAGCTAACCTAGACTCTTCAGCTTCTTATCTCTCTCTCTCTCTTTAGAAGTTTTTGCATTTGTATATCTATAACATTTTGCAGATTAAGTTGATTTATATGGATTTCCATATTTCGATCAAAGGTGGAAGGTCTTGACCCCTAGAAGGAACACCATCACGAACTTGTTCTGCCATTATTCGTGGTATTTGAATAATTCTTTCAGACTTTGGATCAAAAGAGAGTAAGGGATTTCCTCTTCTCCTAATTTGACATACATTGACATATGCCAAATAAAATTAGTAAATAAAACTCACAAACTTTCCGAAATTCAATCAATAAAAAAACCATCTTTCCTAGCAACGATGCCAAAATTTGATGTCACCAAAAACTAACTCCTAAGGAAGTATGTTGCGGTCAATTGAAAATATTTAAACCCAACTAGGTTAAGGTCAAACCCACAAGTAATATGTTTAACATTTGCCTAATTTGATGTAATCCACGAGCAATACAGAAAAGTAAATGGGGGAAATTTTGTATCAATCTCAAGTAGTAACCAAAACATGAGTTCTTTTGAATATTAAACAATAGAAGATGAAAACTAGGCTTATGTTCCCTCTGGCTTCTCAAATCTATAAATTTCTCGGGTTTAACCCACCTATTCTGTTGCTCTATATGAAAAGTCAACAAGATAGGTATTATAAGCTATCTTGTGAACGTGAAGATAAATCTCACCCTTTATCGATTTAGTCTCAGGGCATTTCCTGGTTGCTCTTAGCTACGACTTCAGTTCACTATCACCTTTTGATATCAAGTAATTATATGAGATGGCGGGGACTATAAGATGGAGGTGACTCCTAAATTACTGTCCTAATCTTCTTTTCCCAATCAAAAACTCTGCTGTGAGGATGACTGAAAATACAGGTTACCTCAAACTTCTATAGTAGTTCATAGATTAATTATTGAGAAGAAGATTAAGATACATGCATAAACTCAAGAATAGATGAATATCAACTTCCTCTACATAGCTAATTTTCCAGGGTTCTCAAAACACTAGTTAAGGAGATTAGCCGCTCATGTTCATAAAAGATTCCATGATTATCAATGAAAAAGAAATGTAATTACTTGTAGAAATTATGATGAATAAACTTCAAAGTATTGAATTGAATAATAACCAAAATCTTAAGAATAATTATAGAAGTATGTAAACTATTGTAAGAATGTGTAACCTTATAAAAGATAAACCCTAGGATATTTATAGTATCTCAAAATAACATATAAATCGTAATAAAAATAGGAAAGGTAAAGTTATATTGACGCTCATTATGACTTGGTCTTTAACTCATACTGGCATTATACGAGTCATACCATACCTTTTTGTATCCAATCTAGTCTCTTATATCCCAAGGCTTCAAATTTTTGTTCTTCATACGACTTCTGCTTAGGCATTGTACCTTGACAATACGACTCGTGTCCTTCACTCATATCAACCTGGGACTTCTATATCTTTCCATGCTTTGACTATTGGTCTGTGTACGACTTCCCTAGATGAGTCTTAGTCAAACTTCCAACTCGTATACTTTTGATACTTCGAATTTGGAAGGTATCTTTAACTTTTATTATGCTTACGACTTCTTCAAATGACTCATATCCTTTCTTACGACTTAGATATTTGAGTTGTATCTTCTCTATACTTATATTCTCAGTTTGGCTTTGGGTTCTGTTGTTCTTACGAGTCATCCTATGAGTCATATCAAGTGTTGATGACTCATATGGTTGCTCGTACCTTGTTCAAAATTGGTCTTTCTAGGTCTTTTTCTTCTATTTTTATCACAACTCTACAATAGACCTATTTTACCTGCAATAAACCGAAAAGTGCATCATAGCTACTAAAAAACCTAAGTACAAACATAAATTCATGATTTTAGGCATAAAAAATGTCGTGTTTCCACAACAAATTAGTAGTTAATTTTATTATTGGAAATGAGCACTAGAACCAATATTATAAGATAATATAACACATAGACATATATTTGTATCAGTACCTATGGAATATATTGAGTATATAGGGTTGAATGCAAAAGAAAAAAGATGAATATACAAATATAAACTTTCAAATAATGTATTGCAAGCATAAATAACTCACCTTGAACTTTAGTCAAACTAAAGACTGCAAGATCATAAAACATGGATAATGATGTATAAGATTAAACTTAGTGATCCATAACACTTAGGTTCTAAAATCTTTACTCTTATTCTTTATTATGGGAGATTTTCTAACCGACATAAACCAGGTGAGCTACCATGGAGTCCATGTTGGGAGAAACTATTATACCCTTTTCATAGAAATAAAATCGTAAATTAACTGATCGCTATACTTCACCAATATTGGGGAAAAGCTTAAACTACAGTGGTTCATAGTTTCTAGGAATTTAGGATA
>JAPEIP010000008.1:93402776-93445681 GCA_026120095.1 Capsicum chinense | reverse complement strand
TTATTCATTAGTGGCTTCTTTCTTATAAACTTTGAGTTAGTTTATTGAGGTGGTTAAAAGAGAGAGATTTTTGAAGGATTACGATTCCTAGAAAGATATATATGATTTAGAATACTAAAATTTAGGCTAGCATGGTCTTTTACCTATAGCACCTAATACCTAGAGGGAGGCTTGAACATGGTAGCGTCATGCATTTAGACTTAGTCTTTAGTAATAATTTTTACCCTCGTGTGTCTTAGAGGTTATAATAGTTGAACTGTAGCATTCAGGAGAAAAAAACATAGTAGAGAAGTTTTACTAAGCTTAAAGCCTTTTCGTGGTATAATCTAAGATGCAATACTCTTATTCTTATGTTTAGTGCACCCATACTTCATGTATCGTTACTCCAGTATGAATGATACTTATGAGCAAGTTCATGTCTCTCAGTAGTTCTTTTTGTATAAACACTCTTTGATTCCATGAACTCATATCTTATGTTATTCTACGATGTCTATACTCTTAAAATATGATTTGCATTTCTTAGTAGTTGATTTCCAAATCCTCATTATTAGTATAATTTAGTCTCTGGGGATGAGTATAGTTACAAATGTTCAATAAAAATAATTAAGTGCAACTTACTAACTTTCCTCCTAAATTAAAAACATTATTCTAGGACGAAGGATCCCAAAGGGGAGATATTGTAACACCACAAAAAGTTTCCATGTTCCTTGATTTTCCTAGATCATTTAGAGCTCAAATATCCAAGTCTTTGTATTATCCAAACATTTGAGGTAAGAACCTAATAAAATAATTTCAAATGGTACATAGGTTTTAATACAAATTCTGTAGTGTGGGAAGATCTTCGGATATGAAATAAGGTCATACAGAACCTCTAATACAAGGTTGAATTGAAAGCTTCTTTACTAGTTGAGTTTTGAATAAAATTTTACAAGTGTCAAATTAAATAAGAATTTATCCTAGAATATATATAATTAAAAAGAACCAATAGCTACAAGTTAAAGTTCTATGAGTCTTCTTTCCAAAATGACCAATCGTTTGTTATTCTGATTCTGAAATACAAAGTTATGACCTTTTTACTAGAGGGCATCAACCTACCTTAAATTAACGACTTTAACCATAAAATAAGAAATATCCCATGGTCCATGAGGCCAAATATGGAGTTGAGGAAAAAACTCCAAACTCTCTGTCCTAAAGTGATCCAAAAACCATGGGTATGCCCACGGGCCATGGAGTGACCAGTATGATGCAATTTTTTGCACTTTTAAAGAGTTATATAAAGGATAGTTTAGTCCTTTCCTTAACCATAGCCCCTCTTCATGTATTTAAACACTAAATGAGGGTTACTTTATAGAGGAAACATCGACAGTTCTCTCTTAACATCTTTATCAAACCTCCCAACTCTCACACATCAATAAATCTAGTTTTTATTCGAAGGATTACTTCTCCAATTTTGTTGCTAAGGTATGTAAGACTATCCTAAATCTTGAATCTTCTATGCCTTATGTTCAATAAATCCTCTATGATGATCTAGTGTTTGCACCTTTCTCCATAAATTTTGACAAGTCTCCAATTCATTGATGTTACTTCTATTATACATCAATTTCATGACGTTAGTAATCTTGTCTATTGTTCTTGTTACGGACATGAAAATTCATGAATATTATGAACTATGAAGTTTTATGATATTTTAATGGTATATTAGTTTGAAAAGACTAATTTTACTGATTTTCTTTATCATGACCCGATTTACGAGTCATTATGACACTTACTTTATCTTGCTAATAGGTAAGCCAAACCATAGAGCGAAACTACACGCATTAGGATAACATGGAGTAAAATGGCCTTAATGGTGGAAATCAACAATTTCAGAGTTAAAGCAATAAAGAAATCGTAAATGTCTTATAGATAGATAATGGGCTAACAACCATCCCAAGACTCAGTAATATCGGTACAAGAGCTACTACAAATGAATCATAAGTACTAAATAGTCAAATACAATCTGTCTCAAAAATGAACGACTAGACATGGATAAATAGAAGTAAAATGGGTTACTCTGACCAGCTCATGCAATCTCCGAAAACAAACACGCACGTGAGTCACATCAATAGTGGCAACTAGTACTCGGATATGCACCAAATAGGTACAAAAGTGTTGTATGAATACCAAAACTATGATTACTCAATAGGGATTATCGCCTGACTAAGCTAAATCATGATATAATTACAATAAGGTACAAGATAAAATAACTAAGTCAAGGTAAAATGGAAAACATGGAAATAAGCTCTAACACCACTGTATATTAATAAATAGATGAAAAATAGTAATGTAAAGATCACACAACTATAGCTACAAGATTGGCCCCTATAAACCAATAGGTGCAAAAAAGTAAGCAACCCAACATAAGCCCCATATACCAGGAGGGTACAATAAAGGAATGTGAATAACCCAATAACGATAAATTCCCAATTACCAAGCCATAATAAAGAATCCATCCGAATCATATCATATCATATATAACTTACAAAATTTTAAACATGAATCAGAACTCAATAGTATCATCATCATTATCATTATTTTCCAGACTTGAACAAAAATTCATATCATCAATATCACCATCAAATTACAATCTTGACATGAGAATCATACTTCATTATAACAATCACTAGCCGAACTGGAATTAGAACTCCTATATCATTATCATCATCAATTGCTGGCCTCGAACTAGAACTCATTAGACCATATCAATAGACCACAAAAATAAACCATAATCTTAAGCCATATCCTTAAATCACAATAATTATCCATCAGAACATACCCAAAATTTGCACTAACTCTTAACTATCAAACTAGCGTAATCGGTAAGCATCTAATCTCTTCAAATCAAAAAATAAGCATTAATAATGGTATATCTTGTGTAAATAGTTGTTCAGAAGCTAACATGAGTCTTAGCATAAGGTGGGTCAGAGGGACCCACTTCTAATTCCCGAAATCATTTTAGGTGAATTCTACTCAAAACTAGGCTAAGATATATAAACCCACTTCTAGATGTGAAATAAGCCATAATTATCCCTGAGATAGAAATTATCCCTAAAACATCAAAATAAGAAAAATAATAACCATATTATACTATTGTTATTTGGGTCCAAAATCACTTAAAAATCCCATCTGGGGTCCATTTACAGAATCAAACTTTTGAAACCAATACAACGTCACTCTATACTCAAGGATGATTTACCCTAAAAATCAGTGAATTCTGAGATATAATGGTGCTACAATTAAGTCACCAAAATCATAAAGACTTTAGAAAAAGGTGATGAAATTTACCATGAAATTAATGGAATCTTACCAAAAATTCAATGGAGAATCACGTAAATTAACTATACTGAGGCTGCACAATCACCCATAACTGATTCTTCCAAGAATTCCTACATTTTAGGGTTTAATATTCTAGATAATGGTTCGAGAAAGGTAAAAACCAGGCTTAGTGGTGTTATTTAAACACTTCTCAGGCACGCAAATACCGCTTAGGTAAAAACTAGTCAGCCTTAGCGGTAGGCGCTAAATCACCCAGCTGACCTCTAAAGGGGAACCTAACTAATATGTTAGGCCGTTAAAGTAGTCGGTTGGCATAAAAGCGACGATAATTATAGAGACCAACCAGATGCTAAAATGGCACCTGATGATTTGGACAGGGCCATTAAAGCGCCCAAAGTGCCGCTAATGCACCCACTGCTAAAGTTCCAAATGACTGCTTTAGCGGTCGCACCATATTTTCTTGCATCAACTAGAGACTTGGATATTTTTGAGTTTCTTCCAACCCCTCGAGATTTATTCAAAATCCTGTATACATAAATGATCTATGCTAAACTATTAAATTTGACATTTCCGACTCAATGGGGCAGTCAAAATTTTTATTTGAGGTCGTTTTGATGAAATGTGAGTCCCACACTCACTTCAAATTTTGCTTAACTTTTGACCCATATCCCAAACAAGTTTAAGAGCCTCGCAACAAAAACCAAAGGTCTACCCAACATACAAGAAATATTTCGGGGCTGTTGGAATAGTCAAAATTTGCATATGTGGTCGTTGGACTAAAGTTTTTTCATGATAGCCAATTTGAACAAGAGATGGATTCAAAATAGGGAATTGACTCTTAAATCCAAATGAACTACCCAACAACCAAACTGTCAGTTCCAACATGTCATAAATGAATTGGGGTATCTATAGGCAAACAAAAAATGGCAACTATAGACAAAAACATAAAAAAATAACCTAGAGGGTTATTACAATATCCACTACTAAAAGAACTTTCATCTGGAAATTTAATAGATTAAAATGTACCTGAAGCCTCAAATAGGTGAGGATACTGTGTCTGTATCTCTCTCTCAATCTTCTAAGTAACCTCCCCTACTAAGAGGTGCCTCTATTAAACCTTAACTACTTGTATCTTTCTAATGCGCAACTACCTGACATCACTAGCCAAAATGAGCACAGGCTTCTCCATAAAGGTCAACTGCTCATCCAACTAAATTGAGTCGCATCTAAGCACATAAGAAGGGTCAAGAATATACCACAGCAACATAGATACATGGAAACCGGATGGAAATAAATAATAATTAGGGTAAGGCTAACTTATAAACCACCTCACCAACTATGGTCGAAACATCAAAGGGTTTAATTTATCTAGGGCTGATCTAGCCTTGCATCGCGAACCTCATCACACCCTAGATGGGCAGTACATGAAGGAATACCTAGTCACCAACTCCAAATCTTAAAGCACGAAGTCTAAAATTTGCCTAAATCTTTTTTTTACTCTGAGCTACCCTCAACCTATCCTTAACAACTCTTACTCTATCCAGTTACTTGTAAAGCAAGTCATTGCCACAGGACCTAATCTTGGAATCCTCAAAAAATCCAATAGGAGAATGACATTGCCTAACATATAAAGCCTCAAAAGGATCCATCTCAATACTCCAATGGTAGCTATTACTATAAGTGAACTCTTCCAAATCTAAGTGACCATTAAAATCCTTAACATAGGCTTGGAGGATATCCTTGAGAACCTAAATAGTCTACTTCAACTACCCATCAGTATGAGTATGGGACATTGTACTAATATCTACCTAGTACCTAACTCCTTCTGAAAATCTCTCTAAAAGTTAGAAGTAAAAATTTAGTCCTTGTATGAAATAATAGATATAGGCATACCATGCAAAGAGACTATCTCACTAACTGGTATGTGAACAAGCCTTTCAACACCGAAGTACATCTGAATAGGAGTAAAATATGCTAACTTGGTCAATTGATCCCCAATGACCAAAATACCACAAAAACCATGGAAAGTCATAGTCAAACCACTAATAAAGTCCATGATAATTTGCTCCTATTTAAACTTGAGAATTGGCAACCTCTGAATCAAACTATCAAGTCCTTGATGCTCGGCCCTCACCTGTTGACAACATAGGCAACTAGATACAAAGTCTACTACATCTCTCTTTATACCACTCTACCGATAATATAGTCTCAAATCTCTATACATCTTGGATATACCCAGGTGAATAGATTATCTGGAGCTATGAGCCTTATGACAAATTGACTAAATCAAGTCATCTCCCTTGAAACATAAATGCAATTATCAAATCTCAAGACACCCGCAAAATCTATGGTAGCCCTCTTGAACTCACCACACAACACCTGATTATGGATGATGCAAAGCCTCCTATCCTCAAATTGAAAACTCCGAATATACTCAAATAGCAAAGACCTCACCTCAATGCTACAAAGAATCCTCCTAGGGCCTGAAATATCAATTCACAACATTATGTTGGATATGGACTAAATGTTCCGCACCAAAAACCTTTGAGAAACTTAAATGCAAGCCAAACTACTAATACTCAATGCACTTGAGCAAACGCATCCACTAAAACATTCTCCTTTTTCAGACGACACAACATAGAGATGTCACAATCCTTTAGCAACTCTTTCCATCTACACTTCCTAGAATTAAGCTTTCTTTCGGTCATAAGATGCTATATTTTACGATGATCCTTGAAGATATCACAATGCACACCATAAAGATAATTTCTCCAATTCTCAATTGGGAAGGCTATCTCCGCCAACTTCAAATCATGAGGGGGTAGTTGCGCTCATGCACCTTCAGCTACCTCGACATATAGGAAATAACCCAACCCTACTAAATCAATACACAACCCAAACCAACACCCGAAGCATCACAATACATAGTACATCCCTCATCCTTAACAGGAAGAGCTAAAAATTAAAGCTGAAGTTAGAAATCCCTTAATCTTTTTGAAGCTAGCCTTACACTCCTTAACCCATCAGAAATGAACCTTCTTCAGAGTCAATCTGATCATTGGCACTAAAACTGTAGAAAAATTTCCTATGAATCCTCTAAAGTAACTTGCTAAATCAATAAAGCATTGAATCTCCAACAGTGATATAGGTCTGGCCTAGTAACGAATAGCCTTAATATTTTTTAGGTCTACCATATTCCCATCCTTAAACACCTATGCCCAAGGAATGTCACTGACTTAAGCCAAAATTCACACTTTGAGAATTCAGAAAAAAACATATGATATCTCAAAGTTTGGAGCACAATCCTCAAATAATCCATATGTTCTTATCTACTTCTCAAATACACAAGGATGTTATCAGTGAACATAAACACAAGAGAATCAAAATAAGGCCAGAATACATAGTTCATCAAAACCATAAATATAACCAGGGCATTATTCAACCCAAAAGATATCACTAGGAACTTATATGATCATAACAGGTCCTAATAGTATTCTTCAAGATATCCTTATCTCGAATTCTCAATCAACGGTAATCGATCCTCAAATCAATCTTAGAGAACATTACTGCTCCTTGAATTTTGTCAAACACATCATCAATGTGAGGCATAGGATATCAGTACTTCATTGTCACCTTATTAAGCTGCCTAGAATCAATGCACATATGCATGGAACCATCCTTCTTAACAAACAACATAGGAGCTCCCCAATGAGATACACTCAGTTTGATTGAAATTGACAATTCAGCTCCATAAGCTTATCAGGATCCATATGGTAAGGCTCCATAGAAATAGGTTATGTGACTGGCTCAAGATCAGTAACAAACTCAATATCTTACTCAGGAGAAGACCAGGTAGATCGATAGGGAAAACATTAGGAAACTCATAAATAATAGGAATAGAGTCAACTTACGGACTCTCCATAATAACATCATAAACATAAATGAGATAAGACTCCCAACCACTAAAAATAAGTCTTCTAGAATTAATATAAGAAATAATTCCCATTGGGTCATGGTTAACCGCTCTTTACCACATGACCAGGAGTACGCCAGGCATGGCCAAGGCAACGATCTTGGGAAAATAATCCAGGATAGCATAATAGTGGGATAATTACTTCATGCCCAGAATAACATCAAAATCCACAATGTCTAATATAACAAGATCATCATGAGAATCAAGCTCTCTAATAGTAATAACAGATGATCTTAAAACCCCATCCAGTATAAAAGAATCACCAAAAAAGTAGATACAAATAATTACATAGATAATAAAAACCAATTTAACTTTAATCATGGGGCATAATAAATAGACACATAGGAATAAGTTGATGCTGAATCAAATAAAGCAAAAGCCGACAAATGGTATACCAAGATCATACCTGTGATAACAACATCTAACGACTCAACCTTGGGTCTAGTAGGTACTGCATAAAACTTATTATGCCTGCTACCTGACTGGTCTCCTAACTGATCTCCTATCCTACCTTCTTGATATTCTCTATAAGAAACCAGAGGAGTACCCTTATGACCATTTATAACACCTTTAGCTAGGGGTAGAATTATCCAAATCAGTAGAACACTCTAAATTGAAGAAACTATCACTCCGCGGCTAGGGCACCCTCTCAAGAAGTGACCAAAAGCTCCACAAAAATAACTTACCCCAAATACTATAGTGAAGGTACAAGATCCAGATGACCTAAAACAACCACCAAAAAGACTATAAGATAGGTCTCTCAAAGATAGACCACCACCCTGGCCAGGATGATCACTAAGACTCGATTGGCCTCCATGGGTAATTCAAAGTGTGACCTAAACTGGCATGCTAGACTGACCCTGATGCTGATATAACTGACATAAAGGGTACCTACTTTGAGAACCAATGCCTCTAAACCATGAGCCACTATAGCTCCCACTAAAACTATCCTGATACTATGGCTTATTATCATTGCCTCTTTGGGCCTCGCAATGCATCTCCTTCATAACTTGAGCATCATCAACACATATAATAAAAGACCTACCTAAAGTAGCCAAACTTTCTATAGACATACAAATAGGAAATCTCAATCTCCAAATGAAGCATCAAACTCTTTCATACTCAGTAGTTAAATTAGAGGTGGAAAGCTTAGACAACACATGAAATTGAGCTATATACTCTACCACAATGATAGAGCCTACTCCAACCTTGAGAAGTAATCCCTCAAAAGATCCCTAAGACTACGAGACATGTACTTCTCCTAGAAGATCTCAAATAACTCAGTCCTAGTAAAAAGGAAAGATCCAGTTGGCCTAGAATTAAGATGACCTCTCTAGCAATATCTAGCTGCCAAGTCCAATTGAAAATTAGGGTAATCTATACCATGAGTCTTAACTAGGACCAAATTATGGAGCTTATCATTATAAGCAATCAAGAATTCATATGCATCCTTGCTTGGCGCACTAGAAAACCTAAGCAGATACAATATCAAAAAACTACCCAACATCTTCTAATCCACAACAAACATACTAGTTTCAAAAACCACTGGCTAAGAAACTACTAACTGGGAAACTACTGGATTAAGAGGTACCTCTACTCTGGGAGCCACAACTATAGGTTACACTCACACCTCAGCACTAGTCAGATCCATATATCGTGTACCATCAGATGATGCACCACCAACCAATACCAAAAGATCAACCAAAGCATCCCTAAGTACCATAGAAGAAATAAATCTCAGTAGAGCCTGGATTGGTCGTTGTCCTACCGCTGGCTTGAGCAGATGAACCTCAATCTTGGGAGTAGGAATTAAGTTTGTTGAAGGCTCCCTATCCTGGAAGCTAGTCGGGGATACATCCCTAGGATTTCCACGACCTATAGGTCATCCACGAACAATGATAAGATGCCTAGGCTTAATCTCAAGGCCCTTATCTTATGTAGTGGTAACATCTATCCTAGTCATCTATAAAAGAGTAAAACCAAAGGAATGCTTTGGAAACTAACTCAAAATCTTAGCATGAAATTGGTGAAAAAGGTGAAGAAATCCTTAGAATGGCCTATACCCTCTCAAAGATAAGAAACAATGTCATATTTTATCCACGTGACTTTAATAGACACTTTTTTTTGTAACAACAATACCGATGGAACCTATACTATGATTCTAATTTATCACGATTTGATTTATGAGTCATAATGGTACTTACTATATACCAGTAGTAGGCAAGCCAAATCATAGCCTGGATCTGCAAATAATGGGCTAACTTGGTGGAAAATAGTCTTAAAGGTGAAAATCAATACGTAAGGAGTTAAAACAATAATAAAGCAATATTAAATATAAAGTAGATATATAAAGGTTAGTAAACAATCCCAAGACTCACTAATATTGGTACAAGAGCTATGAAAAATGAACCATAAATACACTAAATAGTCAGATGCAATCTGCCTCAGAAATGAAAGTCCAGACATGAATAAATAAAAGGAAAAAAGGGTAACTCTGACTCCAAGAGCTCACACAATCTCTGAAATAAAACCTGCATGAGTGTCACATTAACAACGGAAACTAGTGCTCGGATATGTACAAAAAAAATATAGAAGTGTATTATGAGTACCAAATCACAAGTACTCAATAGAGATCATCGACTAACTAAGTTAAATTAGAATATAATTATGATAAGATAGAAAATAAAATTACTATGTAAAGGTAAAAGAGAAACCTTTGAATAAGAACCATCACTATTGTACATGACTAAATAAATACATTCAAAAGAGTAATACAAAGATCACACAACAATAGCTACAATTTCGGCCCCCATAAGCCAACATGTGCAGAAAAGTAAATAACCCAATGCTGGCACTCATAAGCCTAGAGAGTACAATCATGGGAATTAAATAACCCAATAACCATAAATTACCCATTACCATGCCATAAACAAGAATCCATATGAACCATCACATATAATAAATAACTTCTAAAATTCATAATTAATTTAGAACACAATAGTATAATCATCATTATCATTATTTACGAGACTTAAACTGAAACTCATATTATCAACATCATCACCAAATGTCAATCTTGAACCTGGACTCATACATCATTATAATAGATCAAACTCGAATTAGAGTACTTATTTAATTATTAGCATCAATTGTCTTACTCGAAGAAAAATACATATATCATTAGACCATATCAATATACCATGAAAATAAATATAATCATCCATATCACTAAATTATAACAATTATCCATCGGAACTTACCCAAAATTAGCACTAACTCTAAACTGTCAAACTAGCAAAATGTACTACCCCGAAAAATACAAATCAATATTGGCGCCATATTTTAAGCTTATGCATAGTATATCATGGTTATTTGGTAGTTTTATGATCAATTTTGATGTCAATTAAGGTCTCAAATACGTCCTCGCTATTAGGTGAATCAAAACATTCCTTACCAATAGAATTCTTGGGAAGGGTATTGGTATAGTCAAATTTAAACAATCATATCTCTCATTTTACTATGAATTTTTGATCTTTTAACCCACCAAAAGATAGATAATTGAAATAACTTTCAAATAATACCAATTTTGCTCAAATCTGATAGTAGCGTAAAAAGTTATAGCCATTTTACTCTAGCACATTTGCCTGTCAACTAAGTGATGACATGAGCTGATGGCTTATCAGCTAATGTTCTTAGCCTTAGATAGAAAGTCATAAATTATAGCATCAAGTGATGAGATATAATGACATCAGCCCAATGTCATCATCTGTAGAATTCATCATTTTCCAAATGGTTTTGGAGGGGTATTTTGGTATTTTCCCTTCACCCCAAAGCTTCATAAATACTAAATTCAGCCTCTATTTCATAAAAATACATTCTTTTCTCTCAAATTCTCTCAAGAACAAGAAGAGGGGTTTCCAATTCAAGATCCAAATCTCAAGGATTCTTCCATTAATTTTTCCAAATCAAGTATCAAGGTATGTCATGTGTTGATTCATGGGTCTCTTTCACCCATGAAGCTAAAGAATCTCTTTTCAAAATATAAGATTTGTGTATTTATGAACGTTTTTAATTAAATAGAATTGAAATTTATGTTCATGATGTTGTGGGGTTTTGATTCATGTTTTAAATTACATATTTCAATGATTAACCCTAGAATATAAAGATTTGCTTAATAATCATGATAAACCCACTTTAATTTACAAGTTTATTAATGTATCCATGATTATTAGATAGGTTGATGATGGTATAACCAAAGAATGCTCCCCATGTTTTGACTAAATTCCTATGTGAAGGAAAAGTGTCATACTTGTATAGTAATATGAAATCTCCATTCATGTACAAGTTTATGCAGGTCAAGTATTTGATGAAATATCTTCGTCAATGAAGTATGGATATATGTGTAGCCATTGTAGTGTTGTAGAACTTGTACTTCATGAAATCTCCAACTTATTGTATTATGGATTGTGATGTTGGTCATGTATTCAAGAAAGTCATATTGTGTTAGTTTCTTCCCATCGTGTCCTAGGGGTACTTGTACCCAAAAAATATAGATGTTTTCCTAGAGTTAGTCATTTTTTAATGATATCCTCAGTCAAGCCATGATCCATAAAACTCAGTCAGTCCCGTGACTCAGGAAAGCTCAGTAATACAATAATCTTAGTACTATTCCATCAGTCAACGAAAACTAAATTAATTCAGTCCAGTTCAGTTTAGTAATCCATGTTCAGTGTCTATTCAGATGGGAATAGGAATTAGCACCAAGTGAATCCAAGGATTGGAACACACACTGTCAAATGAGGGTGTGATTCTTAGAAGTCATCCTTGCATTCTAGAACTATGTATCCAGCATAGGTTGAGACATCAACACAATCAGATGAGTGTTGTTGGGGTGGATAAACACTGTTAGATGAGGATCCCACCATTCTCTTTTGGGGACATTATCAGATAAGGGTCATGCACAGCTTGTACTTATTAGTGGCATAGTATTAACACCATTCCAATTGGGGTTACAAATTGGACCCCAACACAACTATATTGCATTATTTGGGGCATATCGGTTAGATGAATTCTCCCACAGTTTTAGTTACAGATTAGGACTATCAAATATAGTCATTTAGTCTCAGTAATAGAACTTAGATTATTCTATGAATATCAGTATCTCAAGTTATTACTACTCAAATTCAGTAATCATGTTATCACAAACTCAGTTACAGTAATTACATATTCACTCATGTATTCTCATTTTATGTTGTTCAGTCAGTTTGTATAGTTCATGCATGTGAACCCTTTGTATTGAACCTAATGCATACCAGTACATTAATCATACTGATGCATTTATACTATGGTGTTTTATACCATAGGTTCAAAAGCAAGAGCTCCAGTGCATCAGTTGCATTCCAGTACTCAACAGTCAGAGTCAGTAGTGAGTCCTCATCCTTTGAGGACATGAGCATTATCTTATCATTTCAGTACTTAGTATATTTAGTAGTTGGAGTTAGTTAGGGACATGTCCTATTAACTCCTTATTCAGACAGTTACAGGATTTTTAGACTATCATGTTTAGTTAGTTTATTAGTTTGTTTTGGGTTTTTCATACCCACACATATGTTATATTTTATTAGATATTGTGTCTCAGCTTTGCACCTTATGGCTTTACAACCTTTATTTCTGCATTTACCAAGTATATTATGTAGTTTTTAGGTATAGATGTTAGTCATTGGTTAGCTTGTGGTCCTTCGGGGTTATGAGCCCCGTGTAGTATTTTGGGTACAAGATTTGGGGTGTTACAAACTTAGTATCAGAGCCTAAGGTTCAATAGTGTTCTAGGAAGTTGAAAGTCACATCTAGTAGAGTCTTGTACATGGATGTGTTGCACACCACATTTAGGTAAAAGAGGCTATAAGATATTTTAGGAATAGTTTCCCTTTTTTCATTATTCATGTCTTGCCAGTGAGCATAATCTCAAGCTAATATCTTAGTCTAATTTGTTTCTCCCTTTTTCTATAGAACATGCCTTCTAAATGAAGAAACGAGAATTAGCTAGCCCCTCAGCCTGAAGATCCTTTGGGCAAACATGTTTCTCATGCAGAGTTTAGAGCTGGATTCACTACTCTTGCTCAGTTAGTTGCTGCTCCGAATGAATGACCAACTGTCATTCCAGCCAACCCAGTGGCCAATTCAGCTACATCCAGGATTCAAGACTTCACCCAAATAAATCCTCTATCCTTTCTGGGGTCTAAGTTAGATGAGGACCCTCAGGAATTCATCGATCAGGTTCAGAAGAATACAGACATCATAGGGGTTTCTCCTAGTGAGAGTGTTGAGAAAGTTGTATATCAATTACAGGACATTGCCCATACTTGGTATAAGCAGTGAAAGTCAAAAAGGTTAGTTGATGCAGGACCTATAAAGTAGGAGAAGTTTGTCACCACATTCCTAGAAAGGTTCTTTTCCCTAGTGATGAGAGAAGCTAAGGTATTAGAATTCATCAACTTCAGGTAGGCAAACATGAAGATGAAAGAGTATTCTCTTAAGTTTACTCAATTAGCCAGATATACCCCTCATGTGGTTGCAAACGGTAGCGCCAAGATGAGTAAGTTTATTTCTAGGTTGAATAATAGTGTGGTCAATGAGTGTAGGTCTGCGATGTTGAATAGTGACATGACTTTATCCAGGCTTATTACTCATGCTTAGAAGATAGTAAAGAAAAAGATTAAGATGAGGGAGAAGCATAATAAGAGAGCAACGACAGGTAGTTTTAACTTTTCTCAGCCTAAATCAGAAGAAGGAAACCATTCTCAGTTTCATCCTAAGTCATCAGTTCCAGCTCCTTTTTCAGCTAGTGCTCCAGATTCTAAGTTTAGGGATGGTAATAGAGATAGGGTACCAAGCTCTAAGTTTCAAGACAGTGTCAGCAAGGCCCAAACTAATCCCCTTTGTCAGACTTGTGGTAAGAACCATAAGGGTGTTTGCAGAGCTGGCAGTGATGCTTGTTTAGAATATGGCAAGCTAGACCACAAAATCATAGATTATCCCCAGTCACATTATCAAGGTCAGCTGAACCATTTCTCAACTCAGTTCGGTTGCCTAAATCAGTAGGGTGAAACTTCCAATACTACTAGTGGGCAATACCCAAACAGACTTTATGCTCTCCAGTCCCAACATGATCAGGAAAATTCTCCTGATGTGGTTACTAGTACGTTACAAATTTTTCACTTGCATGTTTATTCTTACTAGATCTAGGTGTTTCCTTGTATTTTGTGACTCCTTATATAGCAAGAGATTTTAGAATCAGTTCTAAAATTCTAGCAGAGCCCTTTTTAGTCTCTACCCTATTGGGTAAGACTATCATAGCCTGACGGGTATACATGAACTATCCGGTTATGATATTTCAAAAATTTACTATAGCAGACTTAGTCAAATTAGAGATGACTGATTTTGATGTTATTCTCCGCTTGGATTGGCTTCACTCCTTCTATGCCACAGTCGACTGCAGAAACAGAATAGTCCATTTTTGGTTTCCAAATAAACCCATCCTAGAGTAGAGGGGTAGTACTTCAGCATTCAGAGGTCAGCTTGTTTCTTACCTTTGGACAAGGAAAATGATATCTAAAGGATATGACTATCATCTTTTTTTAGTCAAGGAAACTTGTTATGAAAATCTAAGTATTGATTCAGTCTCAGTCGTGAATGAATAATCAGATCTCTTTCCCGAATATCTTCATGGGATTCCTCCCGAAAGAAAAATAGACTTTGGCATTGATCTTCTTCCAAATACTCAGCCTATATCTATTCCTCCATACAGAATGGAACCAACAAAACTCAGAGAATCAAAAGAGTAGTTGAAGAATCGCTTAGATAAGGAGTTTATCAGGCCCAGGATGTCCCCGTATGGTGCACCAATCTTATTTGTGCATAAGAAAGATGGTTCTCTCAGAATATGCATTGATTACCGTCAGCTCAATAAAGTCACGGTCAAGAATAATTATCCACTTCCCTGTATTGATGACTTGTTTCACCAACTACAATATGCCAACTATTTATATAAGATAGACCTCAGATCATGCTATCATCAGCTCAGAGTCAGGGAATGTGACATTTAGAAAATAGCTTTCCAAACTCGGTATGCTCACTTTGAATTCCTTGTCATGTCCATTGATCTTACTAATTCCCCAGAATCTTTCATGGGTTTGATGAACCGGGTGTTCAAGCAGTACTTAGACATATTTGTCAAAGACTTCATAGATGATATTATGGTCTATTCCTATAGTGAGCGTGATCATCCAGACCATCACGAAATTGTACTTCAGACTCTCAGAGATTATAAATTATTCACAAAATTCATTAGGTGAAATTTTGGCTAAGGTTAGTATCATTTCTTGGTCATATGATTTTTTGTTATGGCATTAGGGTTGATCCTAAAAAGATCGAAGCAGTAAGAAACTGGCCCGCCCTGTATCTCCATTAGATATCAGGAGTTTCTTGGGTTCGGATGGCTATTACAGATGGTTTGTTGAGGCTTTTTCTTATATTGCATCCCCTATGTCCAGATTGACCTAGAAGAAGGTCAAGTTTCAGTGGTCAAATCCTTGCGAGAGGAGTTTTCAGGAGCTGAAGACTCGACTCACCTCAGCTCTAGTCCTAGATCTTCCAGATAGTTTAGATGGATTTAGAGTATATTGTAATGCATCTAGATTAGGTTTGGGTATCTTAGAAAGATATTAATCTTGGCTAGAGAAGGTGGTTAGAGCTCTTGAAAGATTACGACATGAGCATCCTTTATTATCTGGGCAAGGCCAACGTAGTGGTCGACGCTCTCAGTAGACTGTCTATGGGTATTCTTGCTCATGTTAAGGATAGTAAAAAAAAATTATCTCAGGAAGTCCATCAGCTTTCTAGACTAGGTGTTCGCTTAGTCAATACAGAAGAGGGTGATGTTTGGGTTTAGAGTAGTTTAGAATCATCTCTAGTTTCTAATGTGAAAGAAAAGCAAGATAGATATCCCAGTCTAGTCAAGTTAAAAGAGTCTGTCAAGGATCAGAAGGTTGAGGTTTTCTCTCGGGGGGAGATGGTGTTCTGCATTGTCAGGGTCGTCTTTGTGTTCCAGGTGTAGATGACTTGAGGTAGTGAATTCTTACAGATGAGCATGGTGTGCGCTGCTCTATTCATCCAGGGGCCACAAACATGTACCGCCACTTAAGAAAGATCTATTAGTTGAGTGGGATGAAAAGTCATATTGCAGAGTTTGTAGCTAAGTGCTCTATATATCAATAGGTCAAGATAGAGTATCAGAAGTCTAATGGTCCCATGCAAGAGTTCATTATTCCCACCTGGAAATGGGAAGAATTGAACATGGACTTTGTGATGGGTTTGCCACGTACTCTCCGTCAGCATGATTCAGTTTGGGTCATTGTAGACAAGATAACCAAATCAGCTCATTTCCTTTTAGTTCATACCTCTTATTCAGCCAAGGACTATGCCAAACTCTATATCAGGGATTTGGTCAGATTACACGGTACTCCGTTGTCCATTATTTCATATAGAGGTACCTAATTTACCTCTTACTTTTGGAAAGCATTCCAAAAAGGTCTTGGTACCCAAATTCATCTCAGTACAAACTTTTATCCCCAGACATATGATCAAGCAGAAAGGACCATTTAATCCTTGGAGGATATGCTAAGGGCGTGTGCAATTGATTTCAAGGGAAGTTGGGATGGCCACTTGCCTTTGATTGAGTTTGCATACAACAACAACTATCATTCCAGTATTTATATGGCTCTATTCAAAGCTCTATATGGTAGGAGATGCAGATCTCCAGTCGGTTGGTTCGAAGTTAATGAGGCCTCAGTCATAGGGCCAGACTTGGTATTTGATGCCTTAGAAAAAGTTCAGTTGATCAAAGAGAGACTTCGGGCTACTCAGAGCCAACAAAAGTCTTATGCAGATGCAAGCAGTAAGGATTTCTAGTTCAACATTGGTGACTTTGTCTATCTAAATATCTCTCCCATAAAGGGAGTGAAGATATTTGGCAAGAAGGGAAAGCCTACTCCTAAATATGTCGGTCCCTTCAAAATTCTCAATAACTTTAGCAAAGTAGCTTATGAGCTCGCATTGACTTTAGATCAAGCCTAAGTTCACCTAGTCTTCCATGTCTCTTTGCTCAAGAAGTGCATAGGTGACCCAACAGATGTAGTCCTTATTTAGAGCATAGCTATTCAGAACAGTCTCTCTTATGAAGAAATTCCAGTCAAAATCCTTGACTACTAGATTCATATACTAAGGAACAAAAAAGTCCCTCTAGTCAAAGTTCTTTAGAGGAATTAGTCCGTGGAGGGAGCTACTTGGGAAGCAGAAGCAGACATGCGAATCAAGTAACCTCACCTCTTCTCCGCAAACTCAGACTCAGCTCAAGGTAATAATTTTCCTTATGTTTATTCAGTTTCATGTTCAGATTTCCATTATAAACTTGGTACCAAGTACACAACATATTCAGTCATGCATTCATGTGTTAGCTTAGTCATGTATTCCTGCATCATATATGCATGTTCAATATGATTAAACCATATTATTAGTCATCTTAGTCATGAAATCATGCTTTAGTTATGCATGTCCAGTATGTACTTTCAGTTATCATTTCTCTCAGTCTAATCAGTCTCATTCAAGGATGAATGTTCTCAAGGGGGAGATCTTGTAATACACCAAAAAATGCAAATCAATATTAGCACCATATCTCAAGTTTATGCATAGTACATCATGGTTATTTGATAGTTTCATAATCAGGTTAGATGTCAATTAATGTATCAAATACATCCTTGCTATTAGGCAAATCCAAACATTCCTTACCGATTGAATTCTTGGGAAAGATATTGGTATAGTCAAATTCAAACAAGCATATCTCTCCTTATAATACTAATTTATGGACCCCACCAACATATATTTAATTTAATTATCTTTACAATGATACCAATTTCGCCAAAATCCGATATCGGAGGAAAAAGTTATACCCATTTTACTCCAGCATGTTAGCCTGACAACTAAGTGACGACATGAGCTGATGGCTTATCACATATCTGATAATTTATCAGCTAATATCGTCAGCCTTAGGTAGAAATTCATAAATTCCACCATAAAGTGATGACATGAGCTGAAGGCATATCACATATGTGACGACATCAGCGAAATGTCGTCAACCGTAGAATTTAGTATTTTCTAAATGGTTAGTATCATGTTTTTACGATATCCTCAATCAAGCCATAATCCATAGAACTCAGTCAGTCATGTAACTCAGGAAAGCTCAGTAATACAGTAATCTTAGAACTATTTCTTCAGTCAACGTAAACTCAGTTAATTCAATCCAGTTTAGTTCAGTAATGCATGTTCAGTGTCTATTCAGATGGGAGTAGGAATTATCACCGAGTGAACCCAAGGATGGGAACACACACTGTCAGATGAGGGTGTGATTCTTAGAAGTCATCCTTGCATTCCAGAACTATGTAGCTAGCATAGGTTGAGACATCAACAATGTCAGATGAGGGTTGTTGAGGTGGATAAACATTTTCAGATGAGGGTACCACTATTCTCTTTTGGGGACACTGTCAGATGAGGGTCACCCATAGCTTGTCGTTATCAGTGGTGCGGTATTGACACCCTTCAAATTAGGGTTGCAGATTAGACCCTAACACACCTATTTTGTGTCATTTAGGGAATGTTAGTTAGATGACTACTTCCCACAGATTCTGTTATAGATCAGGACTCTCAGATATAGTCATTCAATCTTAATAATAGAACTCAGATACTTCTACAGAATTTAGGATTGTCAGATGCAACCACCTCAAAACAGAATATAGCTAGTTCTATCAGAAACTAGACTGTCAGATACAGTCACTCAGTATTATTAATTTTAGTTATACAATTATCAGGATCTCATGTTATCAGTACTCAGACTCAGTAATAATGTTATCACGAACTTAGTTACAGTTATTATGTATTCACGCATATATTCTGACATTAATGTTGTTCAGTCAGTTAGTATAGTTCATATATGTGAACCCTTTGCATTCAGACTACCTCACATGCATACCAGTACATTCAATTATATTAACGCATTTGTGCTATAGTATTTTATACGATAGGTTCAGAAGCACGAGCTCCACAGCTACAGTAGCATTCCAGTACTCAGCAGTTAGAATCAACAGTGAGTCCTCATCCTTCGAGGACATGAACATTATCTTATCATTTCAGTATTTAGTTTATTTCAGTAGTTGGAGTTAGTTGGGGACATGTCCCACCAACTCCTTATTCAGACAATTAGAGGCTTTTTAGACTATCATGTTTAGTCAGTTTATTAGTTTGTTTTGTGTATTTCATACCCCACACAGATTTTATATTTTATTATACATTGTGTCTTAATTTTGAACCGTACGGCCTTACAACCTTTATTTTCTCATTTACATAGTATATTATGCAGTGTTCAGGTACAAGCATCAGTCATGGGTTAGCTTTTGGTCCTTCAGGGTTATGAGCACCGTATAGCATCCCGGGTACCAGATTCAGGGCCTTACACATAATCAATAAGAATCAAAACTCTTTAAGTCCCAAATAAGCATTAATAAGGGTATATCATGCCTAAATAAGTCGACAAAATGTAACACAGTCATAGCCTAAAGTGGGTCATAGAGGCCCACTCCTAATCCTTGAAATCTATTTAGGAAAATTCTTCGTCGGACTAGGTTAAGGTGTCTAAACTCACTTCAAGATGTGAAATAAGACAATATTATCCCTACGAAGTAATTATCTTTAAAACACAAGCAACTAAGCAAATTACGCCTAGATTTACAGTTTTAAGATAGCCTAAACAGTTCAACTAACCCAAATATTTTCAATCATACTTCCAATACCTAATACCATCCCATATTTAGCATAATATCATAATCATATTTGGAAATAGGTCAATCTATGAAGAAGGAAAACCTAGCTTATGCCAAAGAAACCCCCAACGAATCTACTGAACCACTAATTTTCTCTTTCGAGAAACTCCCACTGGATGCCATACTATCTAAATCACAATCTACTCTTCAAACCAAGAACAATGATATTCATATTTCACTCATAATCTACTCATCAAAATAAGAACAATGATACCCATATTGCACTATTGTGCTTTGGATCCAAAATCATGTAAATATCCCAAGTGGGGCCTATTTATAGAATTTCACTTTCGAAACCAACACAATGTCCCTCTATGAAAACACAATGTCCCTCTATGCTCAAGGAATATTTACCCTCAAAATAAGTGAATTTCAAGCTCTAATGGTGGTACAATCAAGCCAGCAAGGTTATAGCATTTGTAAAAAAAAATTGAAAAATTAACCATAAAATTAATGGAATTTTACCACAATTGGGAATCGTATAAATTAAATATACCAAAGCTCCACAATCACTCACAATCGATTCTTCCAAGAATTATTAATTTTTATGGTTAAATATTCTAGAGAATGATTGAAAATGGTGAAAATCGAGATAAGTAGGGTATTTATACCCTTCTTAGGTACACAAATATTGTTGAAGCAGACACTGGACCACTTTAGAGGTAGGCACTAAAGTTTCCAGCTAGCTGCTAAACAGGAACCTTGCTGACATGGAACGAAAATAAGGCGGTCGGTTGGCACTAAAGTGATTAGAGCTTTCTAATTTGGTCAAAGTAGTTAAAATACCAAAAGGGCCGCTGATGTGTAAAATGGCCAATTTAGCGGTTGCACTAGAGTTTCTTACGTTAGCTTGAGACTTGGAATATTTTTGACTCTCCTCTAATCCCTCAAGATTCATTTGGAATCAAATATATGCAAATGAACTATGATACTATATTGAATTCGGCACGTTAGACTCAATGGCACAATTAAAGTTTCCATCCGAGGCCATTTTAATGAAAAGTGGGTCTCACACCCACTTGCCAGTTTTCATAACTTCTGATCAATGGCTCGAAATCAGTCTATGGGACTTGTGACCCGAACCAAGGATCCTCCCAAACTAAAATCGGTGTTCCAGAGCTATTATAACAACTAGAATTGGCATATGAGGTCATTTGACTGAATTTTTTTGCCTAATAGCCCATTTGAAACAATGAAGACTTCAAAATAGGAACTTAGCTCTAAAACCCAAATAAACTACCCGACAATCAATCTTTTAGTTCCAGCAAGTCATAAATGACTTTGGGCCACTATTGGAAAGCTCTAATCAGCAAAAATAAGTGAAAATACAGAAAATGACCCAAGGGTTATTACATTCTTTCTCTTTTACCATGATCAAAACATCTACACTTTCGAATGAATGCTTAAAACATTTTTTCCTAAATCTTCTTGAATTAGAAACAGTTTTTAGTCTATGTTGAGGACTTGAAATGATTTTGAACCTTCAATTTTAAATCTACTAGTTCAATTATATGTTTTTAATGATGTTAAACTTTTTATGTATCACGACTCTTTTCAAATGATACGAGAAATCCCTAAAACCTCCATAATCATGCTATGAACTATGAAATAATGACTTGCAAGTATTGATATGATGATATCATTATGAAACAAATCTTGTAAGGTTTTTATGTGTTTAAAAGATGATTGATAAGTTGAACATGAATAAGAATATGGTTTAAAGTGAATAAGATCTTTAAGCAAGAAGCTGTGAGCCCAAAAAGAATACCATGTGAAACTGTGTTTTGTCGATATAGGTATGGTTTGTTCCATATATTTGGACAATTTTGGAGGTTTCCTCAATGAGGATGACGTATGCATACATAGATGTTGTTATAAATAGAATGATCCTGATTCGTTCAAAAAATATGGATTTCCACTCAATCGATCGAGAGTTGATCAAACCTACATAGCTTGTGATGTACTATGTCCATAATGCCTTATGTTACATCCTTCAATTTCATACATATATTATATATTATGCTTCCCTTCTCAGTTTTACATACCAGTTCATTCTGTTATATTGACCTGTTTAGATGATATATCTATCATGATCCAAACATGTCGTGAGTGGCACCTACACTACTCATTCAATTGGAGAACCATCTACCCTAAAATATCATATTTTAATCAACACTTAGAGAATATACCAAAACTAATCCATCAATATAGATATTTAAGTTATAATCTACAAATACAACTAAAAGCAAAATATTGTAGTTAAATATAAATCATCCCTAGGACTCGAAAGTCATCCATTCTAAAACATATAAAATTGTTAAGAAGGGGATGCAACCCCAAAATTAGAATGAAAAAAATAAGTCCACAAATATAGACTATTTCATCCGAGAAGGATTCGTGGTAGCCCAAAACATGTTGCTCACTATTAAATCCAAATCAACCGCTATAACCACAAGTAAGGTCTTATAGGAGACACTATAATATTTGTTGCACTTAAAAAATAAAAGCATGTGTAGTATTAGTACATAAGAAAATAGCATTGTACTGGTATGGTCATTTGGCCTGCCCTAGATAGGAATATAAACACTTAACTAAAATATAGTACAAGAAGTGAGTCCATACTTAACTAACATACACTTAGCATAACAAGTATCAAATAGGAATCTTATGATTTCAATAAGTAAGTCAATGCATTCTCACTAAGTTAAGTTTAGTCAAGTCAAGCCAAAGCAAATCAAGATGTTAAGAAATTATCAACCATAAAAATTTACTCCCGGATTCAGTCATTGAACCATCAAACCTACCTTACCCTCGTACATACACACTATGGACAATCCACCCTCTAAACCCCAAACACAAATTTCTGCCAACCTTGTTTTACTAATAAATCATGAGAATGTTCCAAATATTGAAACATTCCATATTTATAAATAAGGTAGGTCAAAATTATACAATAATGAAAAATCATTTGCATTGACCACACCAACAACTTGTAATAACACGCTACACTATAAGGCATTTAACATGCACACATAGCACAAATTGTATTAAACTACAATAACATCACCAACCTCGAACCAAGCTTGCACAACTACTCTAAGCTTGAGCTTTGTTCTTCCGTACAATTTTCGCTTGCTCTTGGTATATAACACACATGTAAACACATAATTAGTGAAATAACCTACCCTGTTGGGAACTATAACTCTCACCCAATCTCTCACCCAATACCTAAGGTCAAGTTCATAATCATTCCCCTCCTATTCTAAGGCTTTTCCACCATAATTCACCTAAATCTACTAATTCCATGGATAGATTAGCAAATAACCGGAGTACAGAGGTAGATTAATTGTTAATAATCAAAACACATTAACTTATTACTCAATTCACTCCCTTACATAAAAAAATAACAAAAATAAACCTTAAAACCTCTCAAACTCTGTAAGATAGCAATTGTAAGGCTTAAATATCAATTACTAGCTAATGGGAAAAAATCATTCACTAAATGATGTCAAATGATAAAAATCAGGTGAGAATCAAACCTCCTTTGCACAAAAATGAGTTTTTAGAAAAATAAATTATTTTGGGGGAAAACTAACTAAATCTGTGACTTTCTAAGCTATAGTGACACATGTTTCTATAAAAGCATCATTATAGCAACACCTACCTTCATAGCAATTGTTGATCAGGTTTTATCGTTGTTATAGAAAGAATTTCTCTATTATAGGAATGATCACTATAGTGGTGTGCATGACGTTCTAGTAGCATCAATGGGACATAATGTCCAGTTTAACCCAAAAATCTCAATTCTTGCAACATACCTTTAACTAGAGACATTCCAAATAATGTTTTTTATGCTATGGTCAACTTTGGGAGTTGTACTCACCCAAATCCAATTAGGTAAATTCCTATGGGTTCCTTATCATCTTAGATAACAAGAAATAAAATCAAACACCACCAAACTTATCCAAATCCTTCTAATATTTTCTCATATATTACCTTACTCTGATCTAGTATAATTAAGTCTACTGAAGTGTAAAAATCGAAAAACACACAAGTAGGATAGGTAAACATGGGTTACAACCACAAACTCACCCATTTGGGTACACACATAAATAGGGTAATAAAGTACATCACATATAAGATTCAAACCCTCCTCAAACTAAACAGATACATAAGAATAAATAAATCTTGGATCAAATAAAATAGAAGCTATCTAGTAACAAATAGAAATAATACATGTGTCACAACCCAATTTAATGAATCGTGATGTCACCTACTATACCCCAACAGTGGGTAAGACAAACCGTAGCCCAGAACTATAAGTAATGTTCTAGTTGGTGGAAAATGGCATAAAATTCTAGCAATATGCAAGTAAATGAATCACAAGTAGTAAATCATAAGAACAATAGCATAACTATAGAGAAATAAAGAAAAAAAGAAATAACATCCCTCAATCTAGTAAGGTCGATACAAGATCCTCTAATCAAAAGAGTGCGAGTACTATCAAAGTCAAATATATAAAAGTATCAAAATAGAAGGACTGTCTAAACATACAAGATAGAGAGAAGGTCAACTTCTGCTCTTAGAGCTCACTTTATCTCCAAAATCTAACCAATAGATTCACATCATCAACAATGATAAATAATAATTAGATTTGCATCAAAAAGATATAGAAGTGTAGTATAAGTACCAAAGCCGCGGATACTCAATAGGCATTATCAACCAACTGAGCTAAATCATAATATAAATACAAAAAAATGTGAGATAAATAAGCTAGGTCACGTGAAAAAGAAAAGCCTAGAATACCCCTCTAAATACTAAAAGTAGACAACCAATATAATAAGAATGAAGAGAACATAGCTATATCTATCATAATTAGGCCCCCATAGGACCAGAAGATATGCAAACATAAGTAAATAATCCAATGTGGGACCACATAATCTCGGTGGGAGAAATATAGAAGAAGTAATAATAGTAAGCATAAAAACTATCCATATCTCAAAATCATAACCCTGGATCCTTTCATACCACAAACACCAGACTCAAACTGGTCTCATTATCAACATAAATAACCTCTTAATGCTAAACTCAAATGAAAATAGTGTCTCATAAATCAGACTTGAATCAAAATTCATATCATGAAGACTAAACTTGAACCAAATGTAATATCATTATAGTTACTGATCATAGATCAACCATAATATTATAAATTGCCAAACATGAATTGATCTTACCATCTCCTAAGCATAAATCTTGAACAACTATAATATGCCTATAAAACTTCTCTGGCTCAAGCAAACAAATAGGATGATGTATAAAGGCCTGCGGAGTCAACAAGGAACTAACAGTATTCTTGACCTAAGATGGACAGGGGAGCCCACTATAATCCCAAAAGTCCATTCTAAGACAAAAACTACCCTGAACTATACTAAGGAATCAAATACCACTACAAGGTACTAATGAAGTGTCATTGCATCTGAAGATAGAAATTCCACCTAAGGAACTAGTAATTAAGTCAAAAACACGTAATTATGGTCCTTTAATTAGCTAAATAATCTCATTTAACAGTAATTATACCTCCAATTCCTAATTCCCAATCAAAAACTAAAATAATTTCATGTAGACACTATAGTTAAGACCAATATAAGAGAAAGTTAAGCCTACCCTGTCTAGACGCCGAAAAAACCCCATAAAGTCTGCGAAATTAGTAATTTCCCTTTTCGAGAAGATTCCACGTGATGCCACACATTAATATGACAATAATGAGTTCCTATTTGTGTTATCTTGTGGAACCCGACTTTTGAAACTATCAACACATCTCTCTATGCTCAAGGATCATTTACCCTCAAGAATGGGCAACTTTTGAGCTTAAACGACACCAATATTAACTCATCAATAATCTAGGGATTCGTTATAAAATTAGGGGGTTAAAACAAGAATTTGAAAAAGAACATACAAGTCTTTTAATGAGGAAATGATTATTTGGAGCTTACCAACTCCCCACAATCACCTAAAGATTCGTCTCCCAATTTCTCACACTCTTTAGGGGACTTTAGCTTTTGATACTTGCGAGAAATGTGAGAAATTTATGTAAAGGCTTAATTTAATGTCCTCAAAGGTTCTACTAAATCAGTCACTTTACACTTAAGCAGCCACCACTAAAATGACAAACGACCACTACAGCGGTACCCGACCATGTCGCCCTTTGCTAATGTGGGCAAAATGTCACTTTATTGGTAAGGGTCCAGCAAAAGTGACCCAGCATAGACCATAAATGATCAATAAAGAGACCACTTGTCCATAAAAGTTTCCTTCTCTAAAGCAACCAAAGGTTTGCTTTAGCAGATGCATCAACTGAATGATGCATCATTTGTAACTTGGGGTTTTCCAAGTTTCCACCGACTCCTCAAGATTAATTCACAATTTTGTGAATGTAAACGAATTATGATACCCTATCAAATTCAAAATTTTGTACTCAATATTTCCATCAAAATTTCTATAAAGGATCATTATTATTAAATATGGGTCCAACACACAAGGGCTACTTTTATCAATTTCAGACTAATATCCCTAAATGAGTTTGGAAGCCTTAGGACCCAAACAAAAAGTCGCCCTAGTCTAGAATCGACATTCTGGAGCTGATAGAACTATAAGAACTGCAATAAAAGTCTTTAACCTAAAGTTTACACTTGTTAGCTAATCCATACAAAAAATGACTTTAAAAAAATAAAGCAGCTCTAAAAACCAAACAAACTGCCTGATAACTGAATTGTCAACTCCAGCAAGTTGCAATTTACTTAGGGTGGCTATAGAAATTCTATAAATATAATAAATATTTGTAAATATAAAAAATTACTTATAGAATAATTATAATTTTGAATCAGCGCATCAAAAGTGTTAGTATCTGTCTTTCCAAAAAAATATATAAAAGTAAGCTCGATCATCAATCTAAGATAACTTCTCTGCTGGTTGGACTCCTCTCCCTGTGTCACTATTTCATCGACCACACCGACCACCTCTTTGATTTTTCATACCTCTTTGTGGATGACCTCTAGCATTACTTCTTTTTTCTTTACTTGTTGGAACTATAGCCTGAGAATGTTACTGCGCCTGGTATTCACCTGTCTCATAGGACACTCTATATTAAAGTGACCAATAACTATACAATACCAACAGCCTCATTCAAGAAAAGGCCAACTGGTAGAAGAATAAGAAGTACCTTGTCCCCTAAAAATTTGTGCCTTGGAGGAAACCTTAGTAGGAACAACAGTAGAAGCTGGAAAGGCTTACTGAATAGGGTAGGCTGAATAGGATTGTTAAACGTGGTCCATAGTGAAAGAAACACTAAAATTCCCTATACTGTATGACTTCTTGGCTACATCTTAGCTTGAACTACTTTTGTAAACCGTCTAACTTCATCACATAATATGAGTATCATGAACGCCTTTTTTGCAGAAGTCAAATGCACAGATAGAACCTAAAGATTACAATTCAAACCCTTAACATATAGTTGATTCTTTTACTCCTCAGTAGTTATCAACAAAGCAGTGTGGAGGGACAAAGTATGGAATTTATCCTCTTAGGCTGCAATGAACATATTATCCTACTCCAATGTACAAAATTCATCCTTCTTATGCTCTAAGAGGACCATGACACATACTTCTTTAGTAATAAGGCATAAAATTTCTCACAAGAATTATGGTAAAATTGGTGACTGGCATTCATCGTACGCCCTACACCATTGCCTAGCATTCTTCACTAATAAAAAATTCACAAATTCTACTCGATATACTAAACAGTTCCCCATCTTATACAACCTCTCATGACAGTCTATCCTGACCTCAAAAGCATCCTCAGACTCAGTATGTGAAAGGTAGATTGTTTTATCTTCAAAAACATAGTCAACAAATCATGTTCCATACTAGTCATCATAGAACCCATAATTGAACAAGGAAAAACACCAGTCTTGAAGCCTCATCAATCCTAGAAGCCATAACAAACATTAAGGTGAACAAATTGAGCATGAAATGATGGTATAATAGGAGTGTCTCTGGTCCCATCCAATCCATTGAGAAAATATAAAACCTATAGAACAACCTCAAAAGGAATCAGAGGTAAGGCTGCAACCCCAATTAGTAGAGCCACCTCTGGATCAACTCTCTTCTTCACTACTACTTTCTTTTCCTCAGCATGATTCTTTTGTAGGGAAGAGGATATTGATGTTTCTCCCAAGTGTACATGCAAGTTTTTGTGGTCTCACCAAGTAATACAGTGGCCTTAAATAAAATTGAAAATCTATCCCTCAGAAACCTTTTTAACAACTATTCAATTCAAGATTAACTATCAAGATTAATCAGTGCAATTGTAGAAAAAAGAGTTTGAGAGTTTTTGAATTAAAAGCAAAGTAAAATAATGTGTGAATGTAAGAGTTTGGACATTCAAAGGATGAAAATCCGAGGTTAAAAACCTACACACAATCATACTATGCTATTGAACCTCATTTGTTAGATTACTTATCTTAGGTGCTGATCTATAGGGTTTATCGCATGAACATGGTCTCCCGACATCTAATTGTCTACCTAACTTGGACATTACAGGTACATCATTGAGCTGAGAATTAATAATCAAATTAGATGCATGAAGATATCATCCTACATGTGAACCAAGAAATTCTTCTAGGTATATCCCTATCCTAGATGATAATTCAAATTCCTTATTTCATAAAAGAATAAGAACCTTACTGTATTCATCCCCACATTTAATCATCTTATTCCCTATCCCGAGTCACAAGGTAGACAATATATGTATTCTAAGGATCGAAAATTCTCAAAATATTTAAAACAGGGATAAAAAAAAAACCAAACATGATAAGAAATCCAAATAAACTAACTTCAAAGCGATAGTAAAGATGTTCTTCGCCTAAACCCTGGAAAGGGGGAATTTAGCCACTAATTGACATAACCGTAATCAAATAGTTGAGTACATGATTAAACATATTAAAAAAACTAGATTAAAGATAAATAAACCCTAATTAAAGTGTTAAGAAGCCTCTAATTCATTAAAGATCCTTCATTTGAAATAAGTAAAGGAACCCTATTTATAGTAGTGCACTTTGGTCGTGTGTCGAATGGGGGTCGCGACGCATTAGGAAGGATCTTGGGGATAGAGTCATGATGCGAGGATTGGTAAGGTGAAGTGATCTCACATCATGAGGCTTGTCATGGTGAATTGAGATTGTATCATGCCTCAATCGCGAGGGCTTACTTGGAATAGCATTTTTTATAAATCCAACTTCACTTTGTGCTTTTGTCCTCCGTCCCATGACTTTTGGTATTGTTCTACTTCATGTCCATCTTGTATATCCTTTTTATATCACTTAAATAAACTTACCAACAATCCTACGATGTTATAAACTACATGTTAGAGCTTATAATAACACAATATTCATAACGATGAACTAGAAACATGATCTAAGATTAGGCTCCGTCCACTTTGATCTTTACTTAGTGTTTTGAATCTTGGCTTTATTAAATTACACTTTTCACATTATAAAATAAATTTATACACATAATTACACAATTAAACAATTAGGAACTAATTAAATACATTAGAGTCTGTAACGATAGACTAGAAAGCACCTAGCTCAAGCTAGTAAAACTAGTTTTTCTGGTTAAACTCTAAGTGATCAACTTGAATCCAAACTTGTTTAAAAACACCATTAAATATTGTAACCACATACTTAAACACTTAGATGCTTATTTATATCATAATTAACGCATTAAACACACATGTTTCCCTTAAAAAAAGTCTAAATATGCCAGGATAACAACACTAGGGCACATAAATACACCTTAAATCAGCACCCCACACTTAAAGCTTTGTTTGTCTTCGAACAACTCTTTACTCTAAGAATCATAAACTTAGGAGACTCTAAACTTCTAATATAGGAAAGAAACTCAAGCTTACAATAACTACGCAAAATGCAAGTTACTACACTTCACATGTTATGTACAAAATTTTAAAGTTCAAGAACACTACTCCAAAACATCTTAGCCTCAAAAATTGACTCGCCTAGTTGGCAAAATCATACAAATTGTTCAATCAAAGACATCATATAATTCATCGAAAAATCATCAAACATGTAACCACATAATAAGAGAGTTACCTTAATCACTCACATAAATGCAATTTATCACAGAATGGGTACAAGAATAAGATTACGCGCTCTCTCATAAGGGATTCCCAAGTTACACACGATGAAACATAGGCTTGCCCTTAGTGTAGTACTCAACTAATATCAAAATGTTGGAGCTTAGGATCAAATAGCTCTTTACGGGTTGTAATATAGGCTTAGGGATGTGTAGGAACTATTCTTGCCAGTAATAATGACTATGTTCCCTAAGTGCTTTAATACATCACTCTTCTCATTCAACGCACCTCTAACAACTAATTCACACTTTGTTCCACCCATATCTTTAGTTATGCCCTATCTTATTAATCTCATTCACATACACTATGGTAGGAGTATTGCAATGTACATATTATTTTATCCTTCTTCGCACCCATTTTTCATTACACACCCCTATGATAGCCAACCTCAACTTCAGAATTTCCTTAGCTTATATGTAAAATGTCCAAGGAGGACCAGGGCAAAAATAGATTCATTGTAACATAACTCGGCTAAAAATAGGAATTTCTTAAGTACAAGTGTCTAGGGTACGAGTGTTGGTTATCACTCGTATGTTATGTATAAGAGTCACATAAGAGAGAGTGGACCCCAGATAAAGTAAATAATACACATCATAATAAAAGAGTTGCAACATACTATTATCGGTATTAAAGGATGTCTTGAACTCCTGTCGGGTAGTAAGAGCATAAAGAAGGTTCCAACCACTGTCAAAACTAGGTGGTGCACCCTCTGGTGCTGAAGCTAAAGAAGAAGCAACCGAAACCTTGTTATCCCTAGAGGAAACCTTACCAATAAAATAATTTCTAATTATATGGCCTTACTGACCATAGTTGAAGCACCTATATCCTCCCTCATTATAGAAATCCTGAAGAAAAAAACCTTAAAATCTAAAAAAAAGGATATGATAGAGGCAACTGTGCCCCACTACCCTGAGATAAGATACCTTATGACTTAAAGTTATCACCACCATGAAAACGCCTATCACTCGATGACTGTGGGTAAGGAGCACTAGCCACAGATAAAGAACTAGAACTCCCCTAATTCTTACTTGTCCACTTACAACCATCCCTTCCACTCTATTATTGACTACTACCCTACTCTAAAAATCTGAACGTCTTTCCTTGTGTTTTACTTAACTCAGCCTACTTCTTTTTTTCTCCCTCTACTTATTGTATGTATACAGCTAACCTAGAGATATCCATGTCCTTGATTAATAAGGCACTCACTCTCAAGGATAGACTTATGAGACAGTCTCAAAGAAAACTTTCTCATTCGGGCCCTCATGCTAGAAACCAACTCCAGAGCATACCGCAATAACTGGTGAAATTTCAAGGCATACTCATTGACTGAAATCTTATCCAACCTCAGATTAATGAACTTTTCTGTCTTAGTCTCCCTCAACTCCTGAGGTAATAAGCTGTCAAAAAAAATATAGGAGAAATTCTCCCAAAGTGATGAGTCATCAGTGTCAACCCATGCCTAGTCCTATTCCTCGTACCATTAGTGTAATACATCCATCAGCTAATAGGTAGCAAACTCCACACCCTCATTATTCATGGCATGAATAACACAAAAAATCTTTTTCATCTCATCCTGAAATTAAGAATCCTTCTCCACCTTAACACATGTAAAGGTCGGAGGGTTCAACCTCATGAGCCGGCCAACCATTATGGCCTTAGAACATGGAGTAACAGTAACACCACACTTAGAATGATTAGCTACCAACTGTGCCAATATATGAATAGACTAATGAAACTTAACATTCATCACTTCAGCCCGAGAAGCCTAAAAAGAACTACAGAAATCAGTGGAACTCCTCAACAATCCAAAACCAAAACCCTAGGCTTGGTATAGATCTCATGAGTAGAGCGCGGACCATCTACATTGTCCCCAGTTAGGATAAGGAGTTTCTGTGAACTTAAGATTATCGAGGCATGATCTGAAACACGAACAAACAGGAATTAGAGAAAATTCTAGGACTTACACTCTATTCTTAAAAATAGAACACAAGAAAGAGAAATATTCCTAAATGTCTTGTAGCCTCTCCCTTATGAGTGTGACGCGCTACACACCTTTAAAAGAGACTCTACTCGACATAACTTTATGGACTCCCAAGTGACCATAAACCTAGGTCTCTAATACCAATCTGACACAACCTGATCTAGGGCCTAGTTTTGTTGGGTGCCTCAAGCTTAACCAAAACTAGAGACCACTCCCAATACCCAACCATAACCACCCAACACCCAATGTTAGATGAATTCCAAATATATATATATATATATATATATATAAATTAACAAAATTGAACAATCATAAATCAAATACAATTAATCGATGTCATCCCCAATACCAATACCAATGCCAAGGCTGACACCATTGCCGATATAACCCATTCCAACCAAAAGTAGTCTCACATAGCCTCTATCCAAAATCAAACAACATCTGGTCAGGACATGACCCCGACTATAGCCAAAAACCAAAGTCTAAGAAATAATAAAAGTATGTAGAGAATTCTATAACATGAAATGGATCCTTCCGAAGTATGAAAGATCTGCATTTCAATCTAACACAAAGTTGTCCCTAAATCCAATCACTATGAAAAAAGATTCGAATGGCCGATTCCTACATTGTGTAGGGATACAACACTACAAGATGGATTAGCGGATGAACGCTAGCATGTACTTAGGAGTAAGGAAACAATAATTCCAACATTTAAAACCAAGTAACTAACCATATGCAATCACATCCCTGCACATATATATATAATTCATGTCGGGAAAGGGAACTGAGTTTAATATGTGTTTAAAATTTTTAACCTAGGTTTTTGTAGCTTTACCATCATCATCCACCAATGAGCTATATAGGTCCAGTGTTATCCCTTGAATTGGACCTAGTGCGTGTAGCTGCACGAACTAGAGATATCGTAGCGGCAAGGGATTCCCATGTACTCTTCACCCTCCATGATATATATATACAAGTATAACTTAGGGGATTCCCATGTACCCTACATGTATATGGTCTCCATGAACAGTCCTCATGTCGACAATCCATTGGACTCATACCTTCTTAGTTAGCTATCAAAACTAGCCATTATCGCCCAATTAAGAACATCAGCTCACAACCAAACCACTAATTCTATATATTATTAACAAAGGCTATAAGAAGTAATATCATCATATTGACTATAGCTTGTAAGTAATGTCCTTAGGCAATAACTTAAGGGATTCCCATGTGCCCCATAGGTTCCATTATTAGGCTCAATCTAGGGATCCTCGTGTACCCCACAAGGTTTTAAATCAAAACCATGGCCATCAAGGCTTTATCATTCAACCATTAAAACCATCTAACCAATTTAGGTTCCACTAACAAGTTATACCAACAAACTTTTTTATGAAAGTTTAACTATTTAATAAAAGCATTCTTATAGGCATTTTAACAAACATGTTGAGGGCATATAGTTTCTAAAAGCAAAACTAAGTGCCAATTGACGATTCCCATGACACCACATGTTGAAATGACCATTATAATATGAAAACAATAAGTAAAATATTATAAATCAATATCCAACCAGTTACAACAAAAACCCCAAACATATAATTCAAAACCAAATAATACACATAAATTAAATCATGAAAACCATTCATTAAAACATAAATTTAGTTGAACTAACAAGGAGAGAGGAATAACATGCCATAGATTCCACATGGACAGAAATCACCCTTTAAGTCCCCAAATTAATATGCTTGATAAAAATCCTAAGTGTTCTTGACCTCAAGGATTTGGGAGTGTTTGAGAGTCTATTTGGTGTGTTTTTGACAACTAATGATGCCTTAAGAAAGTTATAACATATGGGTTTTAAGTTGGGCTAGAAGGGAAATATCTAGAATACCCTTAGCTTAAAAGTTGACAATAAATATGTGCGGGAGGGTACGACTCCCCCTTGATTCGTATACACAACATACGAGCGATACCCGCCACTCGTACCCTAGAATGAATGGTAGACATGACACATTGTCCACCATACAACTACCCTTGCCCAAATCGTGCCCATAGCATATGAGTAGTACCCATAAACCATAACCAGGATACAACCAAAAGATGTTGACACTGTCCACCATACGAGCTGAATCTTACCGCTCGTACTATCCCCATACGACTCATATGGCGTCTAGTCATAACTAGTACAATACATGAGAAATACACACTACATAACCTATGACTTATCCCCCCTAGGTTATAGACATATCATATGACTAGTAAGCCTATGTCGTATAATATCAAGAGAGTTCAAAACTTGGGAAATTTCTAAGGATCAAAACCTAGGGATTTTTACTTATGGTTATATTGTATGGATACTACTGTTAGAATGTACAAATTATGGTTCATTCATTCTTAGTAAGTTGTATGATTTCAACCAAAGACATGATGTTACTATTGTTTTATAAAAAGGTATTATCTCTCACTTTTATCTTTTAAAATAGATTACACTTTTTTAGTCACTGTTTGAATCCATGCACATATTATATTTACATTTGTTTGATACTGGATGTAGTAGATTTATGTTGATGAAGATTTGAAATCTTAGATCGGGACTGTCATGACCTGAGACAACCCCTAGTTGTAACACAGTGCTTAAAACCATAAGTGATCCTATGATAACCAATGTACTAGCATGATACTTAAGCAACTTATTTAATATATTTATAAATGCTGAATAATTGATAGGAAGCATAATCAATATGAGATAAGTTGTTTGTATACATAACTGATCAAATTTTACAACACTGAAATCTAAGAGAAAGAAAAACTTAAATTATAAATACTGACTCTAACTGACTATTTATGAAGCATCTATTGTACTTACTATAGATAGTTGGGACATGACACCCAACTAACCCTAATTAATAAATAAGAATAATGGAAATAAAATACAGGAGATGCATCTGACTTGATTCCCAAAATAAGAGAACTCATCTCCTGTTGGATGAATGCTGATAACTATCTGACCATAGTGTGTGAGTTATATCTAGTAAATACATTCTGAAGAAATGTAGCCACAAACACAAATATATGGTTAGTATTTTGGAATGTACTAAGTATATTGGACATGCACTAATTCATGGAAATAATTAATGTATGCCTATCTTGTAAGAGGTTGAAATATAGGACGATGTAGTATTCATGGCCTATCTTTTAAGAGGTCTAGAGCTTTGAAATTTAGGGTTTACAATATTTCCCCTTGGGATCATTCGTCCGTGAATGAAGACTGCAATTAGAAATAAAGAATTGTAATCCCTGACATGGAATTCTGTGAGTTGAGTATAGACATGATTACTAAATTTCCAACTAACTTTAACTAGCTTGAAAATTTGAGAACTAACCAGTACTGCCTGGCTAAATTCTAAAGTTAGATAACAAACATGATGTTTATTTCTAAATATGAGTATCTATTATGATTGAAGTTTTAGACGAGGAGTAGGGACTCAACTGAATTCACAATTTACATGAATGTGAACAAATTACCTCATGAAATAGGCATGTTCATTAATCCTTAGAAAGTAAGACTAGATGAAAAGATAGAAAACTATAGGAACTTATTTATTTGATTGCTAAACTCAGTTGTTCACTATACAGACTGCCTCATACTAAAAGTTTATAACTCAACTAAAGTATCCCTATTACAAACGGATATTTAGAGTTGTAAGGTGATATTTAATGACATAAAATTTGTAAGACTCAATGTAAAAAGAAATATTTGTTACCTTTAACACTCCTTGTTAAAATTCCTAATAATATTAAGGAGCAAGGAATTTTGGGCATGATTTGAGAGAGATATCTGAATAAGGAATCACCACATGACTACAACTCTATAACATAGAATATAAGCATATAAATCATAAGCTAGGATAGAATTACTATGCCTTAGCCAATGTAATTGCTAACTTTCAAGCTTATCCACACTTCTCAAATAACCTCTTAATTACACATTTCCTCTTAAATACTACACTTCATTTTATGCCACTTATAATCTTCACATGAGTATTGATAAATCATCCTACCAAATTCTGAGTTGAACTAAGTTTTCTCACAATGTTCAATCCGAACTCAAAGTCACAAGGTACTACACATAACACCATAATACTATTATAAACCACATATTTAATATCCAATGTGTTTTCAGAGATTTCATCTCAAGAATATTATTATTCCTTACTACTTCAACATCTATGTTCAACCTCTTATAGAAATTCGCTAGTACATAACACATTTATCCACTTATATACTAAAATGACATTCAAACCTATAATGATAACCACATGCGAACTTCCAGGCAACCAATCAACTTAAGAGTTTTTCCAATTTTTCCTAATACCTCTATCAATAAAAACTTTCTTGCATTATTACCAACACCCCTAGAATTCTCAACTAACTATGGGATAAACCAAAAGCTTTGCCTCAATCATCCATCAAACTTATATCCTTAGATAAAAAAAGTATACAACAATATTTCCCTAATAAGAAATATTTACGCTCTCCTATCTAAACCATTACTCATCAATTTTCATCACCACTATCTTTACATAAAGAGAGGTCACTGAAAGGTTAGAACATGAGGACCTGATGAATGAAATAATACGATACATTAATTTAACACTTAACTGAGGCCTGAGGAATAGGGTATAAATGGCATGGATTCATCCAACAGATCTAAACTGAGGACATACATGACATGATGTGAATCTTTCCTAATCATTTAGAATGCACCATGAGTTATGGGAACCGAGCATACTGTAAAACATAAGTACATGAGTCATGAGCATTATGACTTTAGTTTTAGGGTTCATAAATTCATGGGATATGATTTGTACTGCTAAGTGAACTGGAACTCCTTAAAATAGAAAATAGGAGCATACGTGATTCTCTATATAAAGTGCATTTATATGAGCTATGATCATAGAATTAACTTGGAAGGAATAAGTAGATATCGTGATGACTGAAGTACAAAAGATTTTACAAAGATAAGAATGGGTTGGAATCTTTCTTTCCTAGTGTTGTTCCACAAAACACTAGCATCACTATAATAATTTAAGAGCCTGACTTGGTTTCTTGTTCTTCATCTCCCCATTAGGCATTGTTCTAAGTCCATGTACCCCTTAATAAAGTCTAAACTAAACTGCAATCACTCTACTAGAAAGATCGTGATTTAATGATATGCATATATACTAAACTCCTTAAGGATTGAGCCATAATTTCTTTACTCTAATGGTATACATATGAATGCTCAACATTACCTAAATAAATTATATCTAAACAACACTAACATCGTTCTTAGACCCTTCCTTAATGTACTATCCTTAACTTTCTCTAGCTTTAAATTCATCATTACATACTTACACCCTTATTCACAACATACTTTCCTTTCTTAACATGTAATCTACCTTATTTCCTTTATAGCCTACTAATATTACCTACCTAAACTTATATTTTCCCCTAAACCATGATAATTAACATTACATCAATATACCTAGCATCAATAACCGATAACCCATAACTTAGCTAGTAAGACTATCATATACTACATAGCTAGCCTAATTCACACTTAGCAACTAAAGGGTACGATCTAAGCACACATACTTTAAAAACATAGAAATAATATATTCCCATGTCACAATGAGTAAACCTCTAGATCATACCTACACCTTCATACTCAATTTCAAATCAACAAACATAAATTCTTGCATATACTATTTTAAGCCTACTGGCTCACCTTTCCTACAACTATGCCCATGGACACAAACTTTATTAAATCTCGATAAATACTATCCCCACTTTTCTTCTCCTAACCTTCTAGATCCATGTTTTTAACTCTAGGTCATATGTTGTTATAGGATCCTCAAAAGAGATTTCAAGGCACAATTGACTATGGCTTAGTGCATGATTAACATGAGCATGAATGAAATCTCTATAAATTTTAAACATATAAGCATTGATGGGATCCTTTAGATCTTGTGTGCAATCACATAACTGTCTATGGGGACTATCTGAGATAACTCTATCAGTAAGAATTTTAAGCTTGAATGTTTTCTATTACCCCATGAATAAGGCAGAGTTGGCATGAATGGAACAAGCAGAGAATCTATATAGGTTTGTTAGAGAACATCTCTACAGCACTATCTGAGATATAACAGAAGTGGAAATATTCCTTAAATGACCTGTACCCTCTTAAAGAAAAGTACGGATGTCTCCATACTATTCTGCGAGACTTTACTAGGCAAAGCTTCATAGACACCCTAGTACACTTGAAACTTGTTCTCTAATACCAAGTTGGTTATGACCAGAGACAACCCCTTATCATAACATGATGCTTGGAACCACAAGTGATCGCAAGCTAACCCGTGTACTGGTATGATACTTGAGCAACTAACCTAATATGTTTATAAAAGCTGAATAAATAAGAGGAAGCATAATCAGCATGAGATAATCTATTTCAATACATAATTGATCAAAGTTTACAACACTAAAATCTGAGAGAAAAAGAAACTTAAATTATAAATACTGACTCTGACTGACTATCTATGAAGCTTCTACTATACTGATTAAAGATAGTCGGTAAGCGATCCCCAACTAACACTAATAAATACATAAGAATAATGGAAATAAAATACACAAGTTGCATCTAAATTGAGTCCCAAAATAAGAGAACTCATCACCTGTTGGCTGAATACTGATAAATGTCTTACCCTGGTGTTTAGGCTACATCTGGTACCTACATTATTAGGAAATATAGCCACAAATGCATATTTTTGGTCAGTACATTAGAATGTACTAAGTATATGGGACTTGCACTAAATCATAGACATATTTAATGTATTCTTTAAAACTGAAAACAAAAGCTATCTGCTTAAATATGCATTTAAATCATGGTTGTACATAAAATCTATAAGACATGGTGAAAATTTTAATTTATGAGCTTAAAACATTATTGTAAGATGGGGCAATTGAAATGAGGATACTATATATAAATATCAATTTAAAATTGAATAGGTTGTAAAACCGTACTGAGGATCATGTATAAATACAGTCCATGAAAGAATGAATATGTAAAAATGAATACAAGACCAAGTGAAGTATGTACTGATATAATCTTTAAAACTAATTGAATAGCTCATAAACTTAATACTTTGTCATGCTGACCTGAATTGATATATTCTGAGCACTGAAATAAATTTATGGAAGGTATCATTAATTGATATGCCCAAATTTAAGCTAATTGGGGTCTAACCTGTACCCCCTAGTTGGAAAGGTATCAGTACTTTGCCACTAGTACTAACACTGGTTTTGTGGATCGACAAAACTGGTGTCTCAAAAGATTAGGGTATCAGTCCTATACTTATGAGTGAACCCTACGAGAGTATTAGTCCTTTACTAGTGGGTGGCATCTCACAATCTATGTTTTTTACATAGATTTGGAACTTAGAAACTACTATTAAAGGTCTCAGTCTCTATTGGCGGGTGAGCCTTCATCCCTATGTTTGATCAGTGCTAAATCCTACTCCCAATTAAACTGACACTGGTTTTAATTAAAGTTAACTGGATATCATAACAGATTAGTGCTCAAATGATTTTTATAATATGATCATGGTAGCAAAATCATGATCTGACTTACTTGTTTCTTGTAAAACTAAAACATGAGTAAACATATAGTACTGGGTGTTCATAACCCTCCAGTCTTGTCTACAAATAGAGGTTTGGTTTGGAATTAAAAAATAAGGGTACTTACCCATCATGTCTTCAAATGAAGGATAAAGATGAATTGAAAAGATGAAACCCCTAACATAAAACTGATTTCTGAGTTGACTTTATTAACTATAAAGAGCTATTTAATGTTGAGAGTTCAAAACTCAAGTGAATCATTCGTGACATTGTCGTAAATATATAATTGCGAAGCTATAGCAAATGTGATACAACTTCCATGAGTTACAAATAAGGGAATATGAGTTTCCTCAAACTCTCCTTATCATAACTTCTAATAACAATTGAGGGAACAAATTTTGTGCATGATCATAATATGGAATTCGAATAAGGATTCTCAATATGGTATAATTAGTCTAATCTATTAATATATGTTTATGTGATAGAGATGATATAAACTCAAACATGAGACACCTTTCATGACCCGAACCAAGGCCTGACCATGATGGGTATCTTAATTATGACGATAGCTAAGACCACACTCTTTACCTTATAAAACAAAAGACAATACAACTAGCAGTGGATGAGTTCCAAACATATAACAAGATAGATTTGAGTTCTAAACATAAAACAAGATAGATAAATTCACTGAAAAGGATATATCCATAATACCAAATCCATCCACATCCTATTGTCCATTAAGGCCTCTTGGAAAACCAAATATCAACCTAGGTCAGGGCATGCCCCCGACCATAGACATAAAGGGAACCAAAAAGGTAGTCTTGACATAAATGATATAATGCCTTAAGATGATAGGCCTTCTTAAGAATAGAAGATAACCAATTAGAATAGACCAAAAAACGGACTGGAATCACCCATCACTGTGAAAGCAAACAAAAATATCATTAGATTCTGCAGCGCCTGGGGAAATGTATCCGGGGATATATAGAGGGGTGAGAGCTAGCATGTAACTCAAGGAAAGGATAAAATAATGACATGATCAATAAGTTGAAAAATCATTTCAAAACTATACGCACACAATCATATACATATATATAATATGTCCAGATAGGGAACAAGGTTTAGCATGAGAGTAAAAATATTAACCTGTACTGCATAGCTCAAACCATCATCTATACCTACGGGTTATATAGGTCCAACTCATACCCTGCTGAAAGGGTCCCAATGCGTGTTAGCCGCATGAACCAAGGTATCAAGAAAGGATGGGATATCCATAACCCTTTGCCAATCCAGTATACAAATATATATAACGTCTGACACAAGCTTAGGGTCATCAAGACCAACTCTTACGTTGGTAAACGTGGGTTCCCTGTATTAGTCCCTTAGGACCTCCACTTTCATGGCTTATCTACACAACCCCCTTTAAGACAAATTAAAGAATTTAGACATTTATATTCATTGAACCATGATCATCAATTAAGGCATAAACTATTGGTATCATCATACCAATATGCTTGCAAGCTAATATCAATATGCCACTTCAAATATCATCACTGAGGGGAATCCACAACCATAAAATCTCCAATCATTTATCCACATGAGGAAATCTATGACACAATAGGTTAAATTATACATTTACTTAGGAGAAATCTAAAGGTTCAATTTAAAATCATTATGTTTCATTCACCTTTTATATCATAGAATGGTTCCACAAACATTTTCAATATGCATAAACGCTTATTTTAAAGAAAATTTCATAATTTTGGGTTGAGGTTATTACAAATTCCAAGTCAAAAATTTATTTATTTTGTGGAATCCATGACCCCCATTCCGATTTACCATGCCTATACACCCAATGAGTTCTAAAATAAAAAAATTCAAAACATGAGTGATTCATAATAACCACGAGAAAAGAAATTCCATCAATAACATTCAAAGTCCCTCAACCCAATTTCCAAAACCATTAATTAATCATATGAATAAAAATTTTAAAATATACTTTTAACAAATCATGTTTTCGGGAAGAGGTGCATGCCTGAGATATCAAGAGTTATGGAGAAGAAACCAATACTAAAGCCTTGGAAGATCAACCTTGAGAAACCTTAGTTGTTCTTGACTTGGGAAATTTTAGAGAGTAGAGAGTAGTTTATGATTGTTAAAGTGATGAAAATACCCATCTTTAGGTGTTTTATGGTCATCGATTTTAATTAGTGAAAGAGGGAGATGACCAAAGTGCCCTTAAATAAAAATGTTGAAAATTGTGCCAGTGATTATGGGTCATCTTACGACTGGCTAGGACAAGTTACGAGTCATCACCATGACTCATGGTGTGGACAGTAACTCAGGGCACCTGTACTAGTTTGGTAGCGAGTCACACCCTAAGACTCATGACCAGACCTTACGACTCATAGGGTTCTATTTGTAGTCAAAACAAAAACAATTGACCACTAACTAGTGACACTATGAGTCCCACATTACTACTCATAATGTCTCACCATGAATCGTATAGTCTTAATTATAATCGGGACATAAACTTTGGAAACCTACACTAGTTTGTCTACGGGTGGCACTATACCACTCGTCTATAGTCTTCACGACTCGTTAAAAATTTGTACCCTAGGTAGTGAGCTCAAAACATAAAAAATTTCAGGAATAAAAACCTGGGGTGTTACATTCTCCCCCCTAGGATCATTCGTCCAAGAACGATAAGTGAAAGCATCCATTAACATGATTATAAAAAAGGAAACCCAACCACAATTCCTTTAACAAAGTTAGAAACAATAAGTAAATGAAATACATACCTTAAGCACTATCATCCAGTGCGGGGAATAAGAATGGATACTTG
>JAPEIP010000008.1:93391708-93402676 GCA_026120095.1 Capsicum chinense | reverse complement strand
TGGACAGTAACTCAGGGCACCTGTACTAGTTTGGTAGCGAGTCACACCCTAAGACTCATGACCAGACCTTACGACTCATAGGGTTCTATTTGTAGTCAAAACAAAAACAATTGACCACTAACTAGTGACACTATGAGTCCCACATTACTACTCATAATGTCTCACCATGAATCGTATAGTCTTAATTATAATCGGGACATAAACTTTGGAAACCTACACTAGTTTGTCTACGGGTGGCACTATACCACTCGTCTATAGTCTTCACGACTCGTTAAAAATTTGTACCCTAGGTAGTGAGCTCAAAACATAAAAAATTTCAGGAATAAAAACCTGGGGTGTTACATTCTCCCCCCTAGGATCATTCGTCCAAGAACGATAAGTGAAAGCATCCATTAACATGATTATAAAAAAGGAAACCCAACCACAATTCCTTTAACAAAGTTAGAAACAATAAGTAAATGAAATACATACCTTAAGCACTATCATCCAGTGCGGGGAATAAGAATGGATACTTGGACTTCATGTCCTCTTCAGCTCCTATGTAGCTTCTTCAACCTTTTGGTTCTTCCATAGAAGCTTCATAGAAGCCACATCCTTTATCCACAAACGATGGACTTGCCTATCCAAAATCTTTCCCAGGACTTCCTCATAAGACATGGAATCCTAAATACCCATAACTCTCAATAGGCACAACCTAAGAAAGATGACCCACACACTTTTTTAACATCAAAACATGGAAAACGGGATGAATGGAACACAAAATTGAAGGCAATCCCAACTCATAAAAAATATTACCCACTCTCCTCAAAATCATATTTAGGCCCACATATCGGGAACTGAGCTTTCCCTTATTCCCAAACATCATCACTCGCTTCATGGGAGACACCATCAAGAACACCAGTCACCAACATTAAACTCCAACTCCCTTCATTTCACATCCGCATAGGACTTTTGGCAATACTGAGCACTAATAATCCTATCCCTGATCACCTTCACCTTCTTCTCATAGCCTGATGAACTAAATCATGACCAAACATAAACTTCAAACCATCCAACATGAGACCTATACCTGCTACCATACAAAAACTCAAATAGAGCCATTTGGATTCTCGGATCATAACTATTGTTATATGTAAACTTAATAAGAGGAAAACGATCAACACAACTACAACTAAAATCAATCACGCAAGCCCTTAGAATATCTTCTAAATATGAATATTCCTTTTCTCTTGCCCATCTATCTAAGGGCAGAAAGCGGTGCTAAGTTTCACCTTAGTCCCCAAAACAATTTGAAATTAATGCCAATGGTGAGATGAAAACCATGTAGCCCAAAATAATAGAAACTGGAGCACCATGCAATTTGAAAATCTCCTAAATAAAAAGCTTAGTAGAATCCTCTCCAGTATAGGTAGTCCTCACAGGCATAAAGTGAGTATACTTAGTCGTCCTATCCATGATGACCCAAATAAAATGATATTGATTCCAAGCTCGCGGAAGACCAGTAGTAAAATGCATGTTGATTATCTCCCACTTCCATATAGACAACTTAATCTCTTGAGATAACCAACTGAGCCTCAATTTCACAACCTTCACTTGCTGATAGACCATACACTTAGCCACAAAATTGGCCAGAACTCTCTTCATATTGTTTCACCAATAAAGCTTATTCAAATCATGGTACATCTTCGTTAAACCAGGACGAACTATATAGCTCATCTCATGAACCTAAGACAAAATCCTTTCCCACAACCTATCAATATTAGGAGAACATAATCTACCTCGATAACTCAAAATACAATTACCACCAATCTCAAAAACCATCACCTTCTATTGACCCACGTCATCCTTAATCTGCATAAAAATGGTATCAAAAACTTGCTTCTCTTTTACCTCTGTGCCAAGAGATTACTTCAGTACCCCTTGAATAATCATACCTTCATCCTCAGAATCTAAAAGTTGAACTCCAAGATTACTTAACCATTGAATATCCTTCACCAAACCTTGCTTCTCCTTATCCACATGAGATAAGCTACCCATAGACAATATGCTAAGATCATAAATAACCAAATTAGCCTAACCTATATGGTAATGGAGACTAATGTCATAGTCCTTGTGAAACTCAAGCCATCTCCTTTACCTAAGTTTTAACTCATTCTAGTTGAACACATACTGCAATCTCTTATGATCGAATATATATCAACATGCACCCCATATAGATAATGGTGCAAAATCTTCAATACAAACACCACAATTGCCAACTCCAAATCATGCGTCACATAATTTCTTTCATGGTCTTTTAGCTACCTCGAAGCAAAATCCACAACCTTACCAAGCTACATCAAGAAATAGCCCATGTTCACATGAGATGCATCACATTAATCAATAAAACCATCAGTACCCTCGGGCATGGTCAGAACCAGAGCCAATGTCGACTTATTCTTCAACATCTCCAAACTACCCTCACAGTCATCGGACTACAAAAACTTAACCTTCTTATGAGTCAACTTAGTCAGTGGCAAAGCAACATAATAAAAACTCTCCACAAACTTCATATAATACCCGACTAAACCCAAAAAGCTTTGAATGCCAGTTAGAGTCATGGGTTTAGTCCACTTCTTAAACACCTTAAATTTCTGTGGATCTACCATAATCCCATCATTGGAAACAACATGACCAAGAAAGGTCACAACAATCAATCAAAACTCAGATTTCAAAAACTTGGCATACAATTATTGATCATTCAGAGTCTAAAACACTACTTGGTGATGATTGGTATAATCCTCCTTGCTCTTTGAATACAACAAGATATCATTAATAAACATAATGAAAAACTAATACAAAAACAGCTTTAATACCCTTTTTGTGAGGTCCATAAATGCAGTTGGAGCATTAGCTAACCCAAGTGACATCACCAAAAACTCATAATGACCCTATTGGGCTCGAAATACAGTCTTATGGATATCCACCTCCATAATATTCAACTAATGATAACCCGACTGAAGATTAATCTTAGAGAAAAATCTAGCACCCTAAAGCTGGTCAAAGAGATCATCTATCCTAAGAAGAGGGTATTTTTTCTACATCATCATCTTATTCAACTAATGATAATCGATACACATCCGAGAGGATCAATCTTCCTTACACTCAAAAAGGACAGAAGCACCCCACGAGGATGCACTAGTATGGATGAAACCCTTATAAAGATGATTTTTAACAGCTCCATAAGTTATTTCAACTCAAATGGAGCCATTCTTTTCAAAGAGATAAAGATATGATAAGTATCTGGTAGAAAATTAATCCCAAAGTCTATTTCCCTATCGGGATGTATACCAAGAAAATCATTAGGAAACACTTCAGGAAATGCATTGACAAAAGGGCCAAATTGTTAAGAGGGAACGTCAAAATTTGAATCCTTAACCTAAACTAAATGATAGAGACATCTCTTGGAAATCAACTTTTGGGATTTAATATAGGAAATAAATCTTCCCTTAGGCACTAGGGAACTCCCTATCCTACTCAATCACTCTGTTAATTCAGAAATTAGAAACTGACCCTTCGGGTCCTACAATCATTAGACACATAGCACGAGTGAAGCCAATCATCCCAATGATCACATCAAAATCCACTATATCTAACTCTATCAAATCTAGCAAGTTCTCCCTTTGAAAAATGGACACCACAAAACTCTTATAGACTTTTCTAGCCACGATAAAAATCCCCACCAGGGTAGACACAGAGGAAGGATCAGAAATACTCTCAGGACAAAAATCAAAAGGAATAGCCACATAAGGGGAAAAATAAAAAAGGGTAGAACCCATATCTAGTAGCAATATACATAAGTAAGAAAAGATTTAACAAACCAGTGGTGACATCGGAGATACCTTAAATTTCTAATAGGTGGCAAGAGCACAAAGACGATTATGACCAATGACTATACCTAAAGTAACATATTTTATTGTAGGAGGTGATGAAGTAGCAACCAAAAACTTATTAGCTCAAGAAGAAACCTTAGCTGGATAGTGTTGCTACAGATGCCCCAGCTGACCACAGTTATAACATCTATTTCTCTCTTCATCATACTAACCATGATAAAATTGTCCACAAAATCTGCAAGGATTATATAATGGAGCAGACTAAGCTCCACTAACCTAATACTGGGCATCTTGGTTCTTAAATCCATTGTTATCCTAAAGCAACGATAACCAGAAGACTTTGGATAGGGAGAGCTAGTCATAGAATATGAACTCGAGTTTCCCTGAGTCTTCTTCTTCTTCTTGGCCCACTGTCTACTATCTCTAATATTATTCTACTCACCTCTACCCTTCTCTAAATATTTGAACTTATTCTACATCTATCCTATGTTGGCTTGTTTCTTCTTTTTATCTTCAACTTACTGAATATACACCACAACCCTAGAGATATCAATGTCATTATTTAACATGGAATCTTTACACTCCAAAACCAAGTACCGAGAGAAACCTAGAGTAAACCTCCTTATCCTAGCCCTCATTGTAGACATAATTTTTGGAGTATTACGAGATAACTAATGAAACTTCAAAGCATACTCCTTTACAGTCATCCTTCCCTATTTCAGATTCACAAACACCTCAACCTTAGTGTCCATCATATCCTAAGGAAAGAAATTATAAAGGAAAGCACCAGAAAAATCCTCCAACATAGCCTACTCAACATCATCACCACTAGATTGCTCCAATACCTTAAAACAATAATAATCTGCATTTTTGAGCTAGTATATGGCAAAATCTACACCCTAAGAATTAGAAGGATGTCTCACCCAAAAAATCTTATCCATCTCATCGATAAACCCTTAAAGATCTTTCTTAATCAAAGATCAAGTAAAGGTTGGAGTATTTAATCTTATAAACTAGCCAACTCTAGTGACCTCAGAAGATGAGGCAATAAAACCAACACCGTCAGGCTGACAACTGAAAAGCCACCAACTAAGTGTCTAGAAGAATAGATCAAAGAAACTCGACATTAGAAATATCTTCTTGAGGTAGTGTCATAAATATCATCAATCCGAGAAGCCCAAAGAGGAAAGGTAGGAATTCGTAAAACTCTATGTGGGGCAGTACAATCAGGATCTGAAACCCTAGACTGAGTCTGAACTCTATTAACAGAGTAAGTTAAATCCACATTGTTCTTAATAGGGATAAAGGAGTTTCCATGAGCATTAGATCTTCGAGGAGGCATGTTCTTAAATGCAAACAAATGAAATTAGAGAAGTTCTCATGACCTTCGACTTATAGCCGGAGAACAGATCATAAGAAAGGGGAAATGCTTATAAATGACTCATGTCCTCTCCATTATAAGTTTGGCGCACTACAAATCCATATAAAACCTCTACTTGACATGGCGTTGTGGACACCCAATGGCCATTAACCTAGTCTCTGATACCAAGATTGTCATGATCCTCATCAGGGCCTGGACATAATGTGTATCTCAAGTCCACTGAGGGTCGAAGACCAAACCCTTTGCCTTGTCAAAAAAGAAGAATACAACTAGCAGTGGATGAGTTCCAAATATATAACAAAATATAGATGAGTTTCAAATATATAACAAGATATATAAATCAACTAAAGCGGATCAAAGAATAAACAATACCAAATCCACCCATATTCTGTTGTCCAAAAAGGTCTCTAGGAAAACCAAACATCAATCAAAGTCAGGACATGCCCCCAACCATAGCCAAAAAGAAAACCAAAAAGATATTTAAGACATAAATGAAACAATTCCTTAAGATGATAGGCCTTCCAGATATTAGAAGCTCACCACTTTAGGAAAGACCAACAAATGACATAAAATCACCTTTCACTACAGAAAGAAATAGAAATATCTTCAGACCCTGCATGTATAGGGATACAACATATGGGGGTAGTTAACCAGGTGAGTGCTAGTATGTAACTCTGGGAAGGATTAAAATAATACCATGATCAATCAGTCCAAAAAATTTTCCATAACCATATGCACACAATCATATACATATATTTAAAATGCCAGGATAGGAAACAAGGTTTTGCATGAGATTCAAAACATTAACCTGGACTGCGTAGCTAAAACCATCATCTATACACACGAGATATATGGATCCAGTTCTCACTCTATCGAAAGGTTCTTAGAGTGTGCAATCCACATTAATTGGGAAATCAATGAAGGACAGGGAATCCTTAACCTTCGCCAATATAGGATACAAATATATATAAAGTGTGCATAAGCACACAGTTATCAAGACCAACCCTCATTCCAGTAAATGTGGCTTCAAAGTTTTAGTCCCTCGGGACTTCCAATTTCACGGCTTAGCTACACAACCCTCTTTAAGCCTAATAAAAGATTTTATACATTCCTATTCATTGAACTATAATCATACATCCAGATATAAACTATTGGTATCGTCATACCAGTATGCTTGTAAGCTAATATCATTATGCCACTTCAATTATCATCACTTAGGGCAATCCACAACCTTACAAGCTCCAATCATTCATCCATATGGAGAAATCCAAGACCCCCTAAGTTTAATTATTAATTAGCTTATGGGAATCTATGACCCCCAAGGTCAATTTACAGTCATAATCTTTTATTAACCTTCTATATAATGTAATGGTTCCACAAGCCATTTAAATATGCATATACTCATGTTTCAAAGCCAATTTAATAAGGTTGGGTAAAGGTTATTACCAACTACAATTCAATAATTCATTTATATTTGGTAATACATGACCCCGATTCCCATTTACCATGAATTTCTCCCAATAAGTTCAGAAACTATCAATTCAGAACATGAATAATTCACAAAAACCATGGGAAATGCTATTCCATTAATTACATCCAAAGGCCCTCAACCCCAATTCTAAAACCCTCAATTAATCATATGATAAAAATTTTAAAATGTGCTTTTAACAACATAAGTTTTAGGGAAGAGAAATATGCCTAAGATATCAAAAGTTATGGAGAAGAAACCAATCTTACAACCTGGGATGATCAACCTTGAGAAACCATAGTTGTTTTTGACCTGGGGAATTTGAGAGAGTAGAGTGTAGTTTATGATTGATAAAGTGATGAAAATAACCCTCTTTAGGTGTTTTATGGTCGTGGGTTTTAATTGGGAAAAGATGGAAATGACAAAAGTCCCTTTAAATAATAATGCAAAAAATTATCGACAGTGACTACGAGTCACCTTACGAATCGTGAGGACACATTATGAGTCGTCACCACGACTCATAGTCTAGACAGTAACCCAAGAAAGCTTTACTATTTTAGTCATGAGTCACACCCTATGACTCTTAACCAGAACTTGCGACTCGTAGGGTACTAGTTGTAGTCATAACAGAATCAAGGGACCACTAGACTGGTGAGACTATGAGTCCCATATTAAGACTCATAATGTATCCTTACAACTCTTATTGTCTTAATTGTACTCAGGACAAAAACTTTGGGAAACTGCAGTATTTTAGCTACAGATGACACTTTATGACTTGTATAGATTCTTCATGACTTGTTATCAAAGTCATACCCTAGGCAGTGAGCTCAAAACTCAGAAATTTTTAGGGATCAAAACCTAGGGTGCTACATATCCTCTAGCTAAACTCAATAACATGGAATATATGCATACAAAGTAAAAGATACAATATGATTTCAATGTATTAGGAGATGAAACTATTAACGTTGAAGCTTAGCAACACTTCTCAAATACTATTCTCACCTATAGATTTTCTCTTAAATACTACACTTCATTTGATGTATGTTATAATGCTCAGATATTTACATGTGACTACCCCAGCCAAAGTTTAGGTTGAACTACATACTATCATCATGTTCAATCCTAACTTAAAGTCATAAGGTACTATACATGACACAATAACACTTGTCTAAACTATGTGATCCACTACCCTATATTTTTGTGAGCCCTCATTTCAAGAAATTTACTCGTTATCACTTCAACACTAACTCCGAGCTCTAATAAGGAATTCACTAGTGCATAATACATTCATCCACTTATATACAAACATGACATTCAAGCTTCTCATTATAACCGCATATGAATTTCTAGGAAACCAACAGCGCTAAGAATTTTACCCATATTCTCAAATACCTCTATCAGTAACAATTTTCATAAATTTATCCCATAAAATCAACTCTAATAATTCTCAACTAACTATAACATATACCAAAGCTTTGTGTCAATCTCCCTTAACAGTTACAGCCTTATATAAAACAAACATAGAACAATTTTCCCTAATAAGGAACATCTACTCTATCCCATCTAACCAATTGTTCATCAAGTTTCATCATCACTATCTTAACATAAAGAGGGTCACTAAAGTTATAAAACATAAGGACCTAAATCATGAAAGAATACTATATATAAATTTTCTCTTGATTGCCTCCTGAAGAATAGAGGATGATAGACAAGGATTCGTTAAAGCTAAATTGAGGAAATACATGACGTAATATGATTTCTCTAGTTATTAAAGGTGTACCATGAGTTCATGAAATAAGCATACTATGAAAAACGGGTTCATATTTATCATCAGCTACTTAGCATAAGATTGGAATTCATATGTTCATGAGGGATTCCTAGGATCACAGAGTGCAGTTGTTACTTCTTTTACTAGGAGCTGAGAATGAACAAAATATCATGAAGTGTATAAGCATTGGATAAGGGTATCGCTCTATTACGCAAGACTTGGATAGGGTGTTATAACTACTGAAATCCAAGAAATACACTAGTGTAAGAATGGAGCACTATCTCTTCATAACTATTATTGGCATGGATCATAATCTAATTAACAAAACTTGATTTGGTTCATCACCCTATAATATCCTACTAGGATTAAAGCCAACTTTCTAAGACTATGGGCCTATTCTGGATCCTTAAGACTGACCCTTTATTTATTTATTCTAATGGTATACAAGTGGATGATCAAGTCATTGGGATAAACTATATTCGGAAACTACTAACTTAATTCTTGGACACTCCTTTCATATGTAATACCCGTAACATTATTTAGTTTCAATAATCATTTTCATAGACTTACACTTTTTTGTAAACATACATGCCTCTCTAAATACACAATCTGCCCTTCTCTTCTCAGTTTGCTAGTATCATACCTCTAACTTTATATTTTTCCCTAAACTATGAGAATTATTATTACACGAAAATACCCAACATCATCAACCTATAACCCTTAACTTAGCTATTAAGAACACCATATACTATATAACTAGCCTTCGTCACACTTAGCAACTCAAAGGTACTATCTAAGCACACATGAAACATAATAATATTAGAAATAGTACATACACATATTACCTTGGGTACACCTCTATTTCATTCCTACACCATCATGCTTAACTGCCAATAAATGAACTTAAACCCTTGCATACATTATTTAGAACCTACTAGCTCACTTCTGTATAACTAACATTACTATCCAAAGAAATTATTATTTTCACCTTGATGATCATCTACTATTCAAACCTAGTGTCTAGTACTAGACATGATTAACAACATAAGTCAACATACTATTCTTACTTGGCAACTATATATAAATAACATCAAGAAACACTAGTCTACTAGAACCTCATAATAATAATAATTTATCATCATTTTATGGTCTATATTATTATAATCCATTAACATACTCTCTCTTCACACATCACTACTACTTATCCATCCACATATCTAAATTATATTCATAGCTCTATCAGCATTAATTTCATTTTCACAATTACACAGGGAAACATCAATTAACAATTATTAATAACTCAATACTTTCATTAATGACCTATACTTTTCTAACATAATGAAATTCCATTAAGAACTCATTTCCTAGTTCAAGCATACTGCAATTCACCTTAACTAATAAATTCTTCTCTACCTTCCACTATGAAATCTACACCATACTCACTATACTTTAGGTAACACCAAAAGACATATCACATCCATCATAACTTAATAACATATATAGATCTATTATATGATTTAAACCAATCTCTATCCCTACCTTTCATGTCACTATACTTCTAAATCCATACTACTGACTCTAAGATTGTTCAACTAGCAATGAAAACTTGATTAAATATTGTAGGTACACACTCTCTCCTCTCATAAGTATTATTTGTAATGAAATATTAAAGAGAAATCTTAATACATGTCATAATATGTCTTAACTGTACAACTCATGTGATTTTACGATCCAAAACTAAGGTCATGATGATACTTATATCTAAGCCTTGACAAGTAAGCCAATCACCCAAACTAATATGTAATAAGAAATTATAACATAATTTCCAAGGCGAGATTCCTAGAATGTAATAGACTATTCATGCACAATAATAGCAGAAGTCTGAATACAAATGATTCTATAAACCATCCAAAAACTTGGTGTCAATGTAAGAACAATCTAATATAACTTAGAACTATAAATACAATTAAAATATGAGAACTACAAATCTGTATCTAAATAAAAAAAATAAAGATATCATCTGGATAGAAGGAGATCTAAGTCAACTCTTAAGGCATAGAGCAGTCAATACCTCAAAAATGACAATGCTCAACCACGATCCCACCAACTACATGATGCACTCGTATAAAGATCTACATTGAAAGGGTATAATAGGGATAAGTATGGTCTATTTGTACTCAGTAGGTATCATAGGATGAGTGAAAAAAATAGAAAATAAGATGTATAAATACATGCTATGAGAATGTTACCTATAGTAAAAAAAATATCCCAAACAATAGCTCACACTATCTCCATTAATAGTTCTAAATGTAGCGCATAAGGAAGAAGATTAGTACGTAAAAAAACAAAATAGATATGCATCTAATTAACCTTGAGAACGCAATACTAAAGATGTATCATGGATGAAATGCAATGATAATGATAATGATGGTGTCAAGTGGCTGAGGTTATCGCATGACTTCAGTATAGATCTACCAAA
>JAPEIP010000008.1:93381557-93391608 GCA_026120095.1 Capsicum chinense | reverse complement strand
AATACTAAAGATGTATCATGGATGAAATGCAATGATAATGATAATGATGGTGTCAAGTGGCTGAGGTTATCGCATGACTTCAGTATAGATCTACCAAACCTTATCACTTCTAGGTATGACCCATGGGGGTATCCGAAAACCATAAGCTTTATCATTACTCAATCCCAATGTCAATATATGTATCTCTTGTACAATACATGGGCTACGAAGTGGGTTTTGTAAAAGTGTCTCATCTCTGTCAGATTCGCCTTTCAATAATGTATCAATATCTCATTAATTTATGTATGATATGAGTATGTAATGCACACAAAAAAACTATGTTGATGATCTTGAATCCAATTAATACATGTACACGTGATCTCATAATCCATACAATAGGGCAACCATAGATGTTTTTTTATAAATAATATTTCATTAGAGTGAAAGTACAAGTACAACATCATTAATATCACATTAACCCCAACTTGGGTATTTATATCATTAAGAAAGTATCCAAATGCATACATACACAAGGCCAATAATATCATATAAGGCCCCCCACATAATCAACAAGTATAGAAATCATCTCAAGACACCACCACCAACAATATAAGCCCCCCACACGGGCACATAATACTAAAAATATCACTAAAATACAGTTTCCATGATTATTACCTATATGCATAACATGCTATTATATGTGTACTAACTACTCAACCCAGTCAAAAAAGTTAAGCCATAACCTACCTCGTGATAACAAAATAAAATCCTAAAGCCCATCAACGTGGAGATTTTCCCTTTTGAACAGCCTCAAAATCAACAAAAATACACAAATATAGATCTATGCTTCAAAAGGAATCCAATAATACCCATATTGCCAATTTTTGAGTAGGGGTCAAAATGGACTCCCAAAATGAGTTTGCAATAAAAAAAAAAGGATAAAACTGAGTTTTTTATTAATAAAAACCATACGTATGATTAAAGGAAGTCATAGGAGAAAACCCAAGGAAAATGGGTTTAAAACAAGGTTTAAATCAAAGAAATACCCTTTTAGGCCTCCTAAGCCAAAAATCCCCAATTCCTAATTTGAATTAGAAATTTTAAAGAGTTTTAAGCGACAATAACCAAACTGAAATTATTGAAATAGTTATTTGGAGCTTACCCAAGTTCAAAAATGGAAAAAATTATCCAAAAATCTCTTAAAACAAAGTTCAAATCATGAAAAGCAGAAGAAAAATCAAGAAGGATATTTATATCCTCCTATCTATGACCATTTAAGCGGTCATTGCTTAAGCGTGGGTTGACCTCTTTAGCGGTCCAGCCCAAATGCATTAGCCTGCTAAGGCGGTCCCCTACCATTATAGCAGCGACCACTAAAGAGATCAATTGTCCGCTTTAGTGGTAGTCACCCCAGCTACTAGTGTCCGCTATAGTGGTAAATGGGCCACTTAAGCAACTATCACTATAACGTTCATATGGCCACTAAAGTGAAAGCACCATACACTAGTTTCATTAGCAGCTTTATTGGGTTAAAAGTTTTTGATCAACCCCTCGAGATTCGTTCAAAATCCCATGAAGGCTAACAAAATATACTACTAGACTAAATATGATATTTCAGACTCAATGACGAAATTAGATGTTTGAAAGCTGGTTATTTTCACACAATTGACCCCTAGGACCCAATCTTTGCTAATTTTTGAGCCAAGGGTATAAATGAGATCCAAATTCCATAAACTAGAACCAACCATGATAACAATCAAAAATTGATGTTTCGAATCTACTAGCATATTCCATTTTGCCATCTAAGTCATAGAACAACAAATATTGACCGAAGTAAACTATAAGGCCTTTCAAATCTCTAAAAATTACAAACTAACACAAATTATTCCAGATCACATCAGGAACCATCCCAACCATCCTCACATTCCTGAAACATACATAGCAACCATAAGATAGGTAAAATGGTCAAAACATATAAACATGAAAAGTTCACAGGATCAAGTCATTAAACTATCCACCACTAAGAAACTAGTTCATCCTCGAATCAATGTAAGGGAAATATCCGAATCAGTGAAAATCTCGGGATAACTACTATGTATGTTGAACTCTACCAACCAAGTAGCCACGTCTATAAAATAGTGTCTCCACTGGACCTTAACCATCAGAATATCCGCAGAATACAATTGCCTAATATCCTAGGCTTAAATAGAGATTGGCTTCTCAACAAAGAACAACCTCTCATCTAATCACACTATGTCCCAATGAATGACATAAGACTCATTCAAAATACAATGTCGTAACATGAATACAAGAAAAAATGGAAGAACAAAAAAAATCTAGGGGTTATTCTAACTCAAAAGCTAGATCCCCAAAAACCAAAGAATCTCAATGGGCTAACATATCAAGGCTAAGCTTGCCCCTCTTCCCAAATCTCATGATGCTCTTCATAGGTGAGGCACAAAGAAGGACTCGATCATAAACACTAAATATGAAGGCCTAAATTCTATGATCTACATATTACTTCTACCTACTCTGAGCAGCTCGAAGTCTATCCTTAATGATCCAAACTCTATCAAAAGACTCACGATGCAAATTTATACCATGATCTCTAATCTCAGAAATCACAAACTAATCAACCAGAGAGCAACAATGTCTATTATATAAAGCCTTAACAAGAGCCATCTCAATAATCAAATTATCTTTTATTATACATAAACTCTGGAAATCCTTGCTCCCACTAACCTCAAAAGTTCAAAACATAACCGCAGAGTATATCCTCAAAAACATGAATAGTCTGCTTTGATTGACCATCGGTCTAGGGGTGGAAAGGTGTGCCTAGATCAACCTGGGTACCCAACTCCTCCTAAACTTCCATCTAGAAGTGAGAAGTAAAAACTAAACCCTATCAGAGATAATAGACAATAGTACACCATAGAGACGAACTATCTCACAAACATAGATATGGGCCAACCTCTCAGCAAAAAAAAACCTTAATAGGAATGAAATATGAAGATTTGGTAAATAGGTCCACGATAACCCAAACACTATCAAAACCATGAGAAATATGATGTAATCTACTCATGAAATCCATAGTGATCAATTCCCACTTCTAGTCAGGAATGGAAAACCTCTAAAGCAAACCACCAGGCCTCAAATGCTTGACCTTAACCTACTGACAACATAGGCAACGCATAATAAAAATAGCTACATCCTTCTTCTTACCACCCTATAAGTAGTGTTTTTCCAAATCACAATACATCTTGGTCACTCCTAAATTAATAAAATACAAAGAACAATTGGCATCCTTAAATATCAACCTTACCCAATCACCCACTTATGAAACACAAAATCAACTTTTAATTTTCAAAATGCCATCAAAGTCAATTGAGGCTTCCTTAGCCTCATCAATTAATACCTTATGCTGAATCACTTTTAAACCAACATCATCAAGCTTAGAAGTCCAATATGATCCATCAAAGAAGATCTAGCCTCCACAAATAGAACAATAGACCCAAGTGTCAAAATATCAAGCCTAACCATCTGGTTAGCCAAAGACTGAACCTCTAAGGCCAAAGGGGTCTAATGGGTCAAAATATCTACCAAGCTATCTATGCTAGTTGACTTCCAGCTCAAGTTATCCGCAACCATATTGGCCTATCCTAAATGATGGAGACCTATAAGATCATAATACTTAAGCAACTCAAGCTAGCGACACTACCTCGTATGATGATCTCACTTGGTGAATAAATACTGAAAGCTATGGTAATATGAGGAGATCTCACAATAGATCCATACAGTAGTGTCTCCACAACTTCAAAGCAAATAAAACAATGTGTAACTCTAAATTATGGGTAGGATAATTCTTCTCATAGGGCTTTAACTAACAAATGTATACATAATAACCTTACTCTCCTACATCAAACGACAGCTAACCTAACCCAGAAGCATCACAGAAGATGATTAATACCACAACATCCTCATGTAAAGTCAAGATAGGAGTTAATGTCATAAATCCTTAAGATTTTGAATGCTCACCTCTCAAGAATTAGAACACTAAAAATATTGGTCAACTAAGAAGTAATAAATTAAAAACCCTCAATACAGTGGCGATAGTATCCTGCTAAAGCAACAAAACTTCAAATCTCAGTATGAGAAGTAAGCCTACCCTAATCACGAATCACTACAATCTTGGCCGGATCGACCATGATACCATCCTTGGTCACAGTATGATCCAAGAAAGAGACAGACTCCAGAAAAAATTTGCACTTAGAGAACATAGCATGAAACTTCTCATCTCTCAACTTCAAAAGTATAATCCATAAATACTCCTTATGATTAGCTCCACTCTTATAATAAACAAAGATATCATTGATAAAGAGTTGAGATACGATCAAAACACCTGATTCATCAACTCCATATATCTGGTTGGGGTATTGGTCAACCTATAGCACATGACCAAGAATTCATAATAATCATATCTAGTCTGAAAAGTTATCTTTAGATTATCCAAAGCTCTAATACTCAATTGGTGATACTCGAACCTCTAATCAATCATCAGAAACACTAAAGCACCCTGAAGCTGATCCAATAAATCATCAATATAAGAAAGAGGATACTTATTCATAACAATCACCTTATTTAACTACTAATAATCAATACATATGAACATAAACCTATCATTTTTCTTCTCAAACAAGACAGGTTCAACCGAAGGGGATGTACTAGGTTGGATAAATCCCTTATCCAATAATTCCTGTATCTGATCCTTTAACTTATTCAGCTCTAAGAGGTTCATCTAATAAGGAGAAAAATGAGCTTTGTGTCCTACCTAACATTAATAGAAAATTCAATATCATGATCAAAAGAAATACCAGGCAAATCCATAGGAAAAATATTTATGAACTCATGGATAATATGTACTAAATTCAAATGAGGCTGTGAAATAACATTAGTATTATGAATATAGGCCAAATAATACAAATATCTCTTCTCTACCATATAATAAGCACGTAGAAAGGATATAACTCTCTTTGGACCAAAATAAAGCATATACTTCCAACCTATCCTTGGAATGCCTCGAAAAGGTAAAGGCATAGAATTAACATAGCTATGTAGAATAGCACAATAGGCCTCTAATATCCATATCCAAGAAGACATCAAAATCTTCCATATCCAGGATAATTAAATCTACCCAATTCTTACGACCCATGAAGGTCATAACACAAGATCGATGCACCTAATCCACCACTAAAAAGTCTCCTACAAGGGCAGATACAAGGAGAGGCATAGCAAGAGGCTTACTAGTATAATCAAAAATTGAAATAAAATATTTAGACACATAAGAGAAAGTCTTTGCAAATCTAAAACAAATGAGAATGATATGTATGATAACAACATCAGAAGCCTCTACCTTAGTTCTAAAGGGTATAGTGTAGCACTGCCCACATCTTCTACAAGACTATGTAGCCGAGCAAAAATCACCACAGGCATCGCTACCTCTACTTTAAACACCTATAAAATTGAGGATCACCTATAACTATTGATATAAGAGTAAGACTAAAAATATTATGCAGAAATCTTTGGCCACATGGCAAAACTCATCAGACATATAGAAACCATTATGTTCTGACTCAATTTAAAGAGGTACAGTTGATCGAAAATTTCTGACCAAGGACTACAATTGACTACCCAAAGTTATTAAACTAGAAGAACTACTACTTGAAACCTGTAAGGCTATCTGTACTGGTCTACCTTCGTACCCACAAGAACCTTTAAAATTCTACCTCAAGGATTGTGACTACCAAACTCATCCTGATGGTGCACACTCTTGGACCCTCCCTTAGAAAATCAAAGAATAACCTCCATCATCTAATCATGATCTATCATAATCTAAAATAATTCCCCTAACATTACCATTTGTACAATAGCTTACTAAAAAGTTGTATCCAATCTCTTCAGAAATAGTGGAAATCTTCTCAAAGTTAGTGGCACTACTATGAATAGAATATTTGGACAAGGAATGGAATTGTTTCTTGTACTTGGCAACAGTCATGGAGCCTTGATTTAAGTTATCAAACTTGTATCTCATTTGATCCCTCAATATATTGGGTACAAACCTATACAAAAAGTCCTCACCAAATTAACCTCAAGTCATCTCTGTGAAACCAAGTAGTCTACAACTAATAAGTGAGCTCTCAACTAATCAGTAGTTTAAGATACTACATTTAACTTGGGCGATCAAAAATTATACAACTTCTTCAAATAATCTATAAGGAACTCATAATAATCTTTGCCCATAGCATCACTAAACTTGGGAGATCACAAGTGAGTTATCTCAAACCTCTTTTGATCCTTAAAAGACATAGCAGGACTTGAAGAAACCAAATAGATAGCAAATATGGATGGCTTTGATCCCACCTAAGAGGGCAACAAACACAAATGCTAAACTCTAAGACTCAAAATACCAAATTTAGATACTAGCAAAAAAGGGGGAACAATACTTGAAGCCTGTAGAATACCATAATCAGATGTCAGTACTGATAAAGAAATCACACTCAAGATTAGATAAACACTATAAGTAGACTCTAGCCCAGATAAAGGCATAACACTTAGAGATGGAGTAATACTAGTTGAACTCAAAGGAAAACCCTTAAAATAAGTAAGCAAATAAATTAATATACCCTATAATACAAGGGTGGTAGTACTTTATAGAATTTGACTAGGTCTCATATCTCTAGCATACTCAACCCAGGCTCAAGGGAAATCCCCTTAGAACTTTCTCTTGAAGAGAAATATCCTCATTCCCATCCTTTAACTAGAGCCTTCCCATGACTCATGACTTATCCCCTAGGTTGGGCTCTCTTCTTAGATTCTAGCTCAACTTCCATAGCCTCATGGATTTTAGTCCTCACAATTTTCTCAAAAAAGAGTGAAAATCAATTTAGAATATAGGTTATGGAAAATACACATGATAATAAAAAATAAAGAAGTTTTGTAAAGATATATCATAGTATCTAGAAGATAGATATGGATGTTTGTGTATCAATCAACGAGACTATACAAGACACCCGTTCTTAAACATGTGAGACCGATGAACTTGCCACTTTGATACCAATTTGTCATGACCCAAAAATTAAGGTTATGATAGAAATTATTGTGGATAATCCTTGACAAGTAAGTCAATCAACCAAATTAATATATAATAAGAAATTAAAACATATTCCAATAAATAGACTTCTAAAATGAAGATAGACCATACATGTACAATAATAGCGGAAGTTTGAATAATGATGACTCTATAAACCTCCCAAAACCTAGTGTCACTATGTAAGAACAATTGAAATATATCTCAAAACTAGAAATACAACAACTGAAATTCAAGAACTACAAGTCTATCTCTAAATACAAAATAAAGATATTATTTGGAAAAAGAGAGTCTTAGGTCAACTTTAAAGGCATAGAGTGACTAATATCTCAAAATGACAATGCTCAACCACACAACCTCAACAATCGCATGGCGCACTCGTACCTAGATCTACACCAAAAGTGCATTGTAGGGATTAGTATGATCCACTTGTACTTAAAAGGTTTTATAGGCTGAATAAGAAAAGTACAAAATAAGCTACATAATTAATACTATGAGCTTCTCACCTACAACTAGAAAAAGTCTCAAGTGATGTCTTACACCATCTCTACTAATAGTGTAACCCCTTGGGTTTTTGGTCCTTGAAAATTTTCTAGAATCTTATTCTCACTATCCTCATTATGACTCTATTAATGAGTCATAGGGAGTCTGTATGAGTCATTCGACCAAATATTAACAAAATGAGTAAGTGAGTGACTAAGTTATGCTATAAATATAAGTGGCTCACTAAGAAACTCAAGGAAACGTTAGGAGTCATTAGGTGTAAATCATAGGATATTTAGTGTTTAACCCGAATGAGTTCTATGTTAACTATGACCAGACCCTATGAGTTGTAGGGCCCCATTACGAGTCATAGCAGTCGATTCGTAGGGTTAATAGTGTGTGTGCCCTAGAGATTATCTTGGCTATGACTTATGTTAACGAGTTGAAATAAGTCTCTACTAGTCATATAGTAACCTGTAATCACTAACGACTAAATTTTATTTTTTAAATTGAGGGCACTTTGGACAATTCTCTTCTTACCTAATTAAAACCCCATATTCATATGTAAATTAAGAGGGGTTATTTCTCCTTCATAATGCACTCAAACACTTCAAAATCTCACTCAAGTCTCTCAAGTTGCCTTACTTAGAGATTGTAAGAAGTAGGTCATCCAAGGGCTCAAGAATTAAATTATTTTAACTTAGTATTTTAGGCATGTTACTCTTTCCCTAAATGATAAGTTGCTAATAACCTAAGTTTCTTAGTGTTGTTCATATGGTATTGATGTAGCTTTTTAAAAAATGGGTTGAGGGTTTTTGAATAACTATTGTTTTTGTGATGTTTCATGTTTGTACCTGCATGGTTTATATTTTAATGGTAGTTTTAAAATCAAATTGATGCATGGGAATGGTGAATAGATTAAGGGAATGTGTTTTCCCTAAGATTGTGACTTTTGAAGTGGTTATGACCTGACTGTAACACCCTATTGTGGAATTGGTTTTAAATACGAAAAGTATGCACATTGAACTTCTCTTTAACTATTTCTTAGTATGAAAAGGTTAAATAAGCATAATTATTTTGAATTAAACCTTATGGGGCTATGTAATTCTATAAGTTAATGTATAACTAAACCAAAGGGGATTGTGAATTCCTCCAAGTGATCATAATTGGAATGGCATTTTAATGTTACTTTGCAAGTGTAGTTGATATGACTATTGTAAAACCCCGCATGTTTCTAAGCTAAGAAGTGAATAAGTATTCCTACGTATGAAATCTTCCATCTTGTGATTCATACTTGAGTACATGAGTTACCATGAATATCCTAGTGCTTAGATAGCTTATGATGCATTAAGCATGTTCATATGATTCACTTAAGGTAATGCAAGCTAAGAGTTTTTGAATCCATCAAGTTTTAGTGTTTGATTTAGCAAGGGTTATCTTTGAACGAGTGTAACTTGATGCTAATATGGTATTTTTGCTGATTTAGACCCACAAAATTGTATAGAATCGAATTAGCTTTCCAACGATACCAATTTCACCTTAATCCAATACCTGAGCGAAAAGTTATGCCCATTTTCGTGAGAGGCAGTAAGCATATGCAATTGGTTAGGTGCCGCCTAACCCAAGCATAGGCGATTAGTTAGGCGCCGCACAACCCAAGCATAGGTGATTACTTGAGCACCGCCTAAGTCAATTCCAGGTGTCAAAAACACTCCGTTTTGAGTTATTTTAAAGGTAATTAAGTCTTTAAATACTCCTGACACGTCCCTAAACTTAACCCTATGAAATATATAGCTTCTAAACATACTGCAACCCTATTTTCATCTCAAAGCTAGTCATCCAAGAGCACTAAAGGATAAAAACAACTAGGGTTGTATAATTAAGCTTGAAGATCTGATTTCAAGGAAATTCCTCCGTCAATCATCAAGAATCTTCCAAGGTATGCATAGTGTTCATCCATGGATTCTTTTCATCCGTGGAGTTCAAGAATCAATCTTTAAAATACAAAAGCTGGTTGATTGTGGTGATATAATCATACCCATGTTGATTCTTGTTTGTTTTCCTCTTTTTCATTATAAATTATGATTTCTATATTGTTGGGTGTTGATGATCATGTTGTTGATATTGGGTGATTCCCAAGATGGAATTTTTATATGTTTGTTTTGAATTTCATGATATCATATGAGTTGGAAACATGTTAATTTGGTAGTTCATGATGTATAATTTTATGATTTCACCTATGCTTAAGATGTGCATGTAAGGTGTTTGATAAAATGCCTAAAAAACTAGAAATCATGTAATATAGCCAAATTGTGACTAAGTGAAGGATTCATGATATGCCCTTACGTTCCAATGACTTCTATGTTGTTAATGTGCCTTGTAAATGTTGTTGGAATACTCATGAACTATTCTTATGAGATTATGCTATGTTTACTTGCAAATCCT
>JAPEIP010000008.1:93348992-93381457 GCA_026120095.1 Capsicum chinense | reverse complement strand
GATTCATGATATGCCCTTACGTTCCAATGACTTCTATGTTGTTAATGTGCCTTGTAAATGTTGTTGGAATACTCATGAACTATTCTTATGAGATTATGCTATGTTTACTTGCAAATCCTACTTATAACAAGATGTATGATAACCATGCAATCCACATGAACTTCCATGCTATTGGTATGTGTTGCCAATATGATTATGTAATGAATATGATATTAAGATTGTGCAAGTACTTCCATGTGATATGAAATCCTTTCCATGCAATACATTGTTGATAACTATGCATAGTATGAGATCCCTACTTATGATATTATATATTATGGAATCTTCCCTTATGGTCAAGTCAGTCATATGTGTCAGTTTCCTTCCATCGAGTCCTGGGGGTACTTGTACCCAAAAACTATAGGTGTGTGCCTAGATCCATATAATGTTTCACGATATCCGAACTCAAGCTACAATTCTATAGACTTCTATAAGTCATGTGACTCAGGAAAACCTCATGATCTTAGTCAGTTTTCAGATATCAGTAACATTCCACCAGTCAATGAAATCCAGTAAGATTAAGTCATGCACAGTCAGTTATTCATGTCCAGTCCCTCCAGATGGGAGTAGAGGTTAGCACTAAGTGAACCCAAGGATGGGAACTCACTCGCTAGTTCAGGGTGTGATTCTTAGTAGCAATCCTTTTGTTCCAAAACTACGTAGCCAACGTAGGTTGAGACATCTTAACCCATCAGATTAGGGTTGATGAGGTGGCTTAACCCGTCAGTTTAGGGTTCCTACCGTTCTCACTGAGTACCCACCAGATAAAGGTAACTCACAGGATTTTCTTACCCATGGCACGGTATTGACATCCCTCCAGTCGGGGCAGAGATTGGACCCCAGCTTAGCCATAACAGCATATATGGGGCATGTCGGTTAAACACTACTTCCCACAGTTTCAGTATCACTCTCAGTAAAAGGACTTAGGGCGTTCTTCAGACTTCAGTATATACAGGACTATCAGATATAGTCGTCCATGTTATCAGTTTTAGTATCAGTCATGAGAGTTATCAGTAAACCATGTATTAGCTTACAGGTCATGCTATCACGTATTCATGGAGCAAGTTTCTATATATGTTGTTTGCACTCCCACATTCATATTAGTCAGTCAGTGTTGTTCATGCATGAAACCCTTTATGTTCATCCTACCTTCCTTGTATACTTAACACTCCAGTTGTACTGATGCATTTGCGCTATGGTGCTTTATTTTCATGTTACATCATAGGTTTTGAGACACAAGCTCCAGTCCAGCAGTAGCGGTAGCATTCCAGTTGCAGAGACACATTGATTCCTTATTGATTCGAGGACAATACGATTTGATACATTTATTTATTTCTTCAGTTCAGTTTTAAGGAGTTAGTTGGAGACATGTTCGTTCAACTCCTTATTTAGACAGTTTAGAGGCTTTCTAATCTACTTTCAGATTTATGTTCAAATTGAGTTGTTTTGGGTACTTTCACCCACATGATTGTATTCAGTTGAACCTTATGGCCTTACAATTCCATGTATTCTGCATTATTATATCATGATTTGTAGTATACAGGTACAGATATCAGTCATGGGTTAGCTTGTGGTCCCTTTGAGTCATGAGCATCGTATAGCATTTCGGTTCAGCAAATCAGGGTGTTACAAACTTAGTATCAGAGACTAATGTTCAATAGAGTCCTAGGAAGTCTGAAACCCACATCTAGTAGAGTCTTATACATGGGTATGTTGTGGGCCACATTTATGTGCGGGAGGATATAAGATGCTTTAGGAACAGTCCCCTTTCTTCATTATTCATGTCATGCTAGTGAGCATAATCACAAGTTAAACACTCAGTCTAATCCATTCTTCTCTTATTCCAGACCCTGGCCCCAAAGAGAAGAAACCAGCCAGCTCCTCAGCCCGAAGATCCTTTGGGAGAACATATTTCCTATGCGGAGTTTAGAGCCGCATTTACCATACCTGCTCAGTCCATGGATGAAAAGAATGAATGGCCACCAGTCATTCTGACCAATCCAGTGGACACTCCTAAAGAAGCTAGGGTTTAGGACTTCACCCGAATGAACCCTCCATCTTTCCATGGGTCTAAGTCTGATGAGGACCCTCAGGAGTTCATTGACAAAGTCTAGAAGGTCATTGACATCATGGGTGGTACTTCTATTGAGAGTGCTAAGTTAGCCGCCTACCAGTTATAGGATGTTTCTCATGATTGGTACAAACAGTAGAAGTCTGACAGGTTGGATGATACAGGCCTTATCGAGTGGGAGAAATTTATGACAACCTTTTTAAACATATTCTTTCCCCAAGAAATGAGGGAAGCCAATGTTCTTAAGTTCATCAACCTCAGGCAGGGGAATATGACGGTTAGGGATTATTCTCTCAGATTTACTCAGCTAGCCAGGTATGCTCCTCATGTGGTTGCAAACAATAGAGCTAAGATGACCAAGTTCGTGTCAGGGGTCAACGATAGCATGGTAAATGAGTGTAGGTCTGTGATGCTGATCGGTGATATGACCTTAGCCAGACTCATGACTTATGCTAGCAAGTAGAAGAGCAGAATTTTAAGACTAGGGAGAGAAAAAACAAGAGAGCAAGGTTAGGTAATTTTAACTTTGTTCACCCCAAATCAGATGGAGGAAACCGTTCACAGTTCCTTCCTCTGTCGGTGCTTCAGTGCTGAAGTTTAGAGATGGCAATAGAAACAAATTGCCCTGCTTGAAATCTCAGGGCAGTGTTAGCAGTGCCCGAATGAATCCCCTTTGTCAGACTTGTGGTAAGAACCACAAGGGCATTTGCAGAACCGGTAGTGATGTCTATTTTGGTTGTGGCAAGCCAGGCCACAGGATTTGGGAGTGTTTGCAGTCAAGTCTTCAGGGTTAGCAAAATCATTCTACAGCTCAGTCCAGTCGCCCAAACCAGTAGGGTGCCAATTCCAATGCTACCAATGGGCAACGCCAAAACAGACTCTATACTCTTCAGTCCCGACAGGATCAGGAAAATTCTCCTGATGTCGTTATTGGTACGTTACAGATTTTCCATGTTCATGTTTATGCTTTGCTAGACCTAGATCCATCTTTGTCTTTTGTTACTCCATACATAGCAGGAGATTTCGAAATCAATCTCGAAGTCCTAGCAGAGCTCTTCTCAGTCTTTACCCCAGTAGGAAAAACCATCATAGCTCGGCGGGTATACAGGAACTGTCCGATTATGATATCTCAAAAATCCACGTCAGCAGATTTAGTGGAGTTAGAGATGACTGATTTTGATATCATTCTCGACATGGATTGGCTTCATTCCTACTATGCCACAGTCGACTGTAGAAATAGGATATTTCAGTTTCAGTTATCGAATGAGCCCATCTTAGAGTGAAAGGGTAGCATTTCAGCATTCAGGGGTCAACTTATTTCCTAACTTCGGGCGAGGAAAATGGTTTCTAAGGGGTGTGTGTATCATCTCGTGCATGTTAAAGATTCTAGTTATGAATGACCCAGCCTCGAAAAAGTCCCTGTTGTTAATGAATACTCAGATATCTTTCCCAAAGATCTTCCAGGCATTCCTCCCAAAAGGGAAATAGACTTCGGCATAGACCTTCTTCCAGATACTCAACCTATTTCTATTCCGCCATACAGAATAGCACTAGCAGAACTCAAAGAACTGAAAGATCAATTGAAGGATGTCTTAGATAGGGATTCATCAGACCCAGCATTTCCCCATGGGGTGCGCCAGTATTATTCGTGCACAAGAAAGATGGTTTTCTCAGGATATGTATTGATTACCGTCAACTCAACAAGGTCACGATCAAGAACAGACATCCTCTTCCCAGGATTAATGATATATTCGACCAACTTCAGGGTGCCAGTTACTTCTCCAAGATAGACCTCAGATCAGGCTATCATCAGCTCAGAGCTAGAGAATGTGACATTCCGAAGACAGCTTTCCATACTCGGTATGGTCACTTCGAATTTTTAGTCATTTCATGGAATTAGAGTAGATCCTCAGAAAACCGATGTAGTAAGAAATTGGCCCAGACCCGTATCTCCATCAGATATTAAGAGTTTCTTGGGTTTGGCTGGCTATCATTGGTATGCCACATCTTTAAGGTAGTAAGCAGTAAAATTCACCCCTTCCATATTCGTGGCCTGCATTACCCTAAAGATTTTCTCCATCTCATCCACAAAACTCTAAGGATCCTCCTCCATTATCACACCGGTAAAGGTAGGAGGATTCATCTTCATAAACTAGCCAACCCTTGTTGCGTCTGCAGATGAAACACAAGATATACTCCGCTCAGCCTAAGCTGTAACGAATTGAGCAATAACATGAATTGATTGACAAAATTTGATGTTCGTCACCTTATATTGAAGAGGACTAGTTGCAACCAGTGGAACTCCAGAAATATTAAGGATAATACCCCTAGACTGAGTATGGATCCTGTGAGTAGTATGTGCCCCTTCAACATTGTCTCCCGTTGGGACAGAAGAGTTTTCTTGCATCTCAAATCATCGAGGCATGATCTAAAAAGCGAACAAACCAGGATTAGAGAAGATTTTGGGACTTTACTCCAAGCTTGAAAATAGAATACCAAGAAAGTGAAACATTTCTTAATGCCTTATAGCCTCACCCTTATGAGTAGAGCGCGCTACATACCCTTAAAAGAGACTTTACTCGACATGAATCGTGGATTCTCAATTGACTATGAACCTAAAGCTCTGATACAAACTTGACATGACCCAAACTAGGGCTTTGTCGTAATGGGCATCCCAAGTCCAACCAGGACCAGAGACCACCCCCGTTACCTAACCCAACCAACTATGCATTAACCGTAAGTTGGATCAATTCTGAACATATAACAAGATAGCATATTTTATACAACTTCTAAACACTAGGATAGGTCTATGACCGTGATCGACCTAAATGATTCCAACCGTCCAAACCCAACCAGTAACCAAATTATCGAACCAAAACTATAAGCCAACAACAAAAACAACAATCAAGTTCCTATACGTAACATAATATAAGAGGATGAAATAATCATAAATCCAGTTCAATGGTATTAGACCCAATACCAACGCTAATACTAATGCTGACATCAATATTGATCCCACCCATTCTAACCCATAGTAGTCACACAAGCCTCTAATCAAAGGAAAAAAACAATATTCGATTAAGACATGCCCCCAACCATAGCCAAAGCCAATATCCACAAAATAAAATAATTATGTAAATACATCCATGATATGAAATAAAGCCTTTTGAAATATAAAAGCTCACCACTGTAATCAAATAGCTCATCCCGAATTCGATCATTGAGTAGGAGGAGTAGAGTAATCGGCTCATGCATCATGTTGGATTATAGCTACCCGAAGATGAGTTAGCGGGTGACACTAGCATGAACTCAGGATAAGGATAAAATGATGCCATCGAGTAAAACCAAGTAAACCAACTATATGAATACAAACCATACCTATATATATATATATATATATATATATATATAAAACCATGCTTGGAAAGAGAACCAGGTTTAGAATGCCTTTAATACCATTAACCTAGGTATGTGGAACTTAACCGTCCTAGAACTACCCACAGGCTATATGGGTCCAGTGTAACCCCCTGAACTGGCCCGGATGTATGTAGCCACACAAACTAGAGATACCATAAGAGTAGGGGATTCCCGAGTACCCTTTGCTCTCCATAATACATATGTACGGTGTACTTAAAGGATTCCCATATACCTTCTAGTATCATATATGGTTGCTATGACCAACTCTCATATCGGCAAACATGAGTTTCTAATGTTCATCTATTAGACTCGCACCTTCACAGTTAACTATTACACCCCGCCATTATTGCCCAAATTAAAATCAATACCATCCAACCAAACCATTATTCCATAATTATTAACTGAGGCTATAAGTAGTGGTATCCTTATACCGACTATAGCTTACAAGCAATGTCCTTAGCCAACCTTTTTATGTAATGGGATTCCCATGAACCTATAGATTTCATTATCAAGTTAACTTAGGGGAATCCGATATACCCCATAACTATATCATTGTTATGTTTGCTTGAGGAAATCCCATGTACCCCACAAGTTGTTCATTAACATGTTTACTTGAGGGATTCGCTTGTACCCCACAAGGAATTTTAATTAACCATAACCATTCCGAACTATTTAAACCATTTAGAACTTATTACCAAACCATATCATGCAATAGTTCCATTAAAAGTCCAATAATATAGCAAAAAATTCTCATAGGCGTTTTATAAAACATGTTAGAGGCATAGTATTTCCAAATACAATTCCACTTACCAATTAATCATTCCTATGCAACCAATGTCCAAACTACCATTAAAGAATGTAAAAACATACTTAAAACAATGGAAAACCATAACACAACATTTAATACCAAAACCCCCAACATATATTTTAAAATCAAAAACCTTACAATAATCATGCCATGAAAACACTATACAAAATATGCCTTTAGTTTGATATAATAGTGAGGGAGTAGTACATGCCATAGTTTATGAAGATGATGGAAATAAATCACCTAAACAAGCCATAAATTTCTCCTCTAGATGAAACCCTAACCTTTCTTTACCCAAGAGCCTTAGAGAGAATTAGAGAGTTTCTAAGTGTTAAATATTAGACTAATAGGGTAAATACCCTCCAAAGTTTGTTAAAAGTCATGGGCCCATATGTGGATAAGTGGGGAATGTCCAGATTACCCCCAATTAAACTACACAAAATCCCCACTATAGGGTACCACTATTCATTGCCAGTTGTATCCACCAATATGAGTGGTACCTATCGCTCATACCCTTGGCCTTCCCCTTGGACCCAACTCCATCAAACATACGACTTACCTAAACTAACTCATACCCAAACTGTACAATTAGTACCCCTAAACTGTATCCCTGGGATAATAGAATCAAAGCAATTTTGATAACTGTGTTTCATACGGGTCAGTGGTACGACTCGTACCCTATCTTACGGCTCATGGTGAGACACTCGTACTCAAATCCAACTTAAGTTACTAAGTTTCAGATTAAGTGACAGAAAAACTCAAAATACACGACCCATGTCAAACTATACAACTTGTACGTACCAAGTCATACATGTTTTAGAAATTAATCTAACCCATCAACCAACACTAGTTAACATACGACCAGCCTATACCAACCATACCCCACCATATGACTTGTACCCATAAGTCGTATCTTCTCCAAAAACCAAAAATCCAAGAAATTTTCTAAGGTTCCAAAACCCAAGGTGTTTCAAAAATTGTAGAAATTTTAGAGGCTAACATTATCTCCCTCTTTACAGTATTCATCGTGGAATAAAGGTTAGGAAGGAATAATGTCTGTCTCATGGGATCTCTTGGATATTATATGAAAGTTTCTTTACTCTAAGATGAAAAAAAAGAATTTAGATTTCTAAATTTATCATGTTTTATAATTAGAATCACTTCTTGATAAGGTATTGACTCAACTGATATATATATATATATAGAATAGGTACACATACATAAGAATCATATCGCATAATGTAAAAATGACATGTTTTCAAATAAAGTAAATAATTGTGATGAAAATATAAAACTTCTATCATGAAACTAATATATAAGCTAACTTGATTGCCTATAAGGAGTTGATTCATGCTGAGAGTTTAGAACTCACTAGAAACATTCATGACATAATTGTACATATAGAACTATGAAGCAAAAATTAATGAAATAAGATTTCTAAGAGTTACTAAGAAGGAAATATGAGTTTTCTCAGACTTTCCTTATCATAACTTCTAATACAATCGAGAGAAAGAATTTTGGGAATGAACTTACTATTGAATTTGAATAAGTATTCACAACATGGCTACAACTATATAACATGGAGTATAGGCAGATAGATTAGAGGATAGGAAAGGATTACTATGCCTTAGTCAGTGCAACTGTTAACTTTCCAGCTTAACAACACCTCTCAAACACTTCTCCCCAGCTATACTTTATCTCTTAAATGCGATATTTTATTTGATCCAACTTATAATCTTTACGTGGGTATAGGTGACTACTCTTACCAAAGTCTAAGTTAAATTACATATTCTTACCATGTTCAAGCCTAACACAAAGTTACAAGGTACTACATATGACAAAATAATACCAGTCTAACCTACATGATTCAATACTCTACATATTTTCAGAGCTCCGATCTCAAGAATAAGACTCCTCACCACTTCAATAGCTAACTCTAAGCTCTTATGAGGAATTCACTAGCGCACAATGTGTCAATCAACTTATATACCAACATTACATTCAAGCCTATTGTTATAACCACCTATGAACTTCTAGGAAACCAACCCATCTAGAAAATTATCCTATATTCTTTAATACCTCTATCAATATCACTAGCATGAATTATCCCAAAGAAAACACACCAAGAATTCTTAATTAACAATGACATATACCAAAGCTTTGCCTCAAATTTCCTTCATACTAAAAGACTTAGATAGCATAAGAATACAAGAATTTTCCTTAATGAGAAACATCTACTATCTCTTATCTAAACCATTGTTTATCCATTTTGATTACCACTATCTTAACATAACGAGGATCAATGAAGCGATAGAACATAAAGACCTATAACATGAAGGATACATACATAACTTTGACAGTTGATGTGGCCTACAAAATATAGAATGGTTGGAATTACTTCATTGAGGAGATCTAAACAGAGGACATATATGACACAATAAAAATTTAATAGGTCATTAAGAGTGTAAAATAAGTTCTGAGAACTGAGCATACTCTGAAACATGGGTTCATACTTATCATAAGTTACTTAACATAACATAGGAATTCTTAGGCTTATGGGAGGGTGACTAAGATCACGGAGTGAAGCTATTACTTCCTTTACAAGGAGCTGAAAATAAAAATGAATGTATATGAAGTGTATAAGAATAGGTCACTGATGTGGCTCTATCACACAAGACATGGATAGGGTGCCACAATAACTGAAATCCAATGAATACTCTAGAGTAATAATGAATCCCTATCTTATCATAACTCTTGTTGACATGCATAATAGTTTAATTCATAAAACTTGCTTTGCTTCGTCACCTTATCATCTCTCCTTTAGATTAAAGTTGACATTCTATGCCTATGGGCCTATTTTATATCTTCAAGTCCGAGCAATGATTTCTTTAATGTACGTTATACACAAGAATGTTTAACTCACCCATATGAACTATATATGGAAATACTAACTTTATTCTTGGACATTTCATTCATATATTCCACTCTTACCTTTTTCTAGCTTCAATAATTATTGTCATATACTTGCACTCTTCTCTGCAAACTTACCTATCTCTCTAAACACATAATCTATCTTTCTTATTAATTTACTAATATCACAACTCTAAGCTTATATTTTTCCCTAAACCATGAAAATTATTATTACACTGTAAGACCCAACATCGTCTATCAATAAATCCTTAACTTAGCTATTAAGCACACCACATACTATATAACTAGCCTTTTTTACACTTAGCAACTCGAGGGTACTCTAAGCACACACGATACTTAATAATCTTAGAAACTAATGCAAACACATACTACCTTAAGTACACTTCTACATCATACTTACACTATCATACTTAATTGTGAAAGAATGAACTTAAATCCTTCCATACATTATTTCAAGCCTACTTCCACATACCTAGCATCACTATCCTAAGCAATAATTATTTATACCTTGATGATCATCCACTGTTCAAACTTAGTGTCTAGTACTAGACATGCAACATATCTTCACAAACTATTATTTCTTGGCAGCTATAAGAAAAAACATCAAGAAATACTAGTCTACTAGAATATTATAATAACAATAATTGATCATAATCCTATGGTCTATCTTATTATAATCCTTTAGCATATCCTTCTTTCACACATCACTACTACTTATACACCTATATCCCTAAATTATATTCATGGCTCTATAATCATCAACCAATTTCTTCTTTTACAGCCACAAAGAAAGCCTAGATTGTCAATCTTAACCATCAAATACATTAACGACCTATTCTCTCCTAACATAATGAAATATCATAAAGAACACCTATCCTACTTTAAGCATACTCTAAGTCACCTTAACTAATAACTCTTTCTCTACCTTTAACCATAAAATCTACACCATACTCCAGTACCCTTTAGTTAATACCCATAGACATATTACCTTAGTCCTAACTTAATAGCATACATAGATCTATATATATGATTTTAAACAATCATTATTCCCACCTTTCTTGTTGCTCATCTTCAAAATCCATACTTCTAACTCTAAGGATGTTCTACTAGTTATGAATCAAAATACTCTAAGTTACAATACTCCTCAATGAAAACTTTCTTCAACAACATAGATACATACTCTCTCCCCCCATTAATGTTATCTATAATGAAGGGTTAAATAGAAATCTAAATACTTAGTATATTATTTCTTAACCGCATTATTCATATAGATTAGGACATACCGTTCAACTTAAAGGACTTAAAGTACACTAATGGGATCCTCTCAAGCTCTTTGTTTTATTTTTAAAGTTAATTATATTAAATCTGAGAGCATCATCTCAGGAGGAATTAGAATTTACCACTTACATTAACTCAGGGAAAAGTAATAGTTGGAGGATTTTAGAGTACACCCAAATCAACAAAAGTATCTAAGAGAACAACTTTACTTCATGATCTAGAGTATGAAAGAAAGAAAACATTTCTCTCAAATAAAAGTATAGACTTCATTGTACCTTTATACAAGACTCTACTAGATGTGGCTTCATAGATACCCTAGGACAATTAACTCTATGCACTGATACCAAGTTTGTAAAACCCCAAGACTACCTTCTAGACACCACACGATGCTTAAAACTACAAGTACATCTAAGATAATCCATGATACTAGAAATTACAAAGCAACTAAATAAAATAGATAAAACTATAAAGAATAAGTGAAAGAGATATCATTAGCTGAACTTGTTTAATAAAATACTATTAAAAAGATTACAACACCAGCTATACAAAATGGAAACTAAAACTTAATACATCAACTTTGATTGATTGTCTATGAAGCCTCTACTAATATTAACTATAGGTAGCCAGGGTATCACCCCAAACTATACTTAATCAGTACAAATGAATAAAAATAAATTACTAAATCTGCAAACTGACTAGAGTCCTTGAATAAAGAAAAGTCACCACCTACTGGTTGGGAGGTGCAAACTGCCAGACCATGATGTTGCTGGATACAACTGATACCTACATTATGAAATAATGTATCCAAATATATTTATATGTGATTAGTACTTGTGGAAAGTACTAAGTTTGTGGGAGTGAATGCAACAAGTAAAACTAAAGTTGAACATACTTTCAAATCATGCATGCTAAGTGTAAACGGACTCACCTTGATCATGAATAAAACTGAAAGATGAAATATCATAAAGAGTAACTCATAAAACAACATTTGAATGACAGTTGTGAGTCATTACACTTAGTTTCTAAAATTTTGTTTTATATTGCACGTTTTTGTAACTGACATAAACTGTGCGTAAGGTGGAGTTTGATATCTCAAACCCTCATCGAAAGGGCTCAATATACTTTGTCATGGTATAAAAGATAACTGCGATGATAACCTAAACATGTTCGATTGGACAAGCTGAGTAATATAAATGACATGCCATAAGGTGTCATGTATTTTCTAGAAAACAGGATGTGCTAAACCTACATTCCCCTCTCAATTCTAGATACTACTTCAAAAATCATACTATTACTCGCACTGTACGTATGAGTTCATCTTAAAATAGGCATATAAGATGGTAAGTCTAAAAACATAATATGCCATTATTTTTTATCTCAAATTCTTGGTTTCTCATGTGAACTTCATTGTTTTTCTGAAATCTCATATAAATACTAAAATTGTTGTTATACTGCAATGCTTTTGAAACTCAACTGATTAAACTTGAACTTTCTAAACTGAATAATCAATGATCAAATTGTAATCTCTTATCAACTCATGGAAACTTCATATCAAAATGTCATAACTCAATGCTTTAAATCACATTAGTAGATAAACTTGTAAGATTGAAAACATATGCAAAATAATATGGAAGTTATGATCAAAACATCAAACTCTACCATAAAGAAAGTGTTTACAAACCCTATTTGCAAAAGTCTTCAATTTAATGTAAAACCACAACTTTTGGGGAAAAGGATAAAAGTTTATCCTTGTTCAAATCCTATATACTGGGACTTAGTAAATTTCTTGAGTAGAACTCAAGTTGGGACTGATGTCATCCAATAAACACCTCTTTATAGAAGATGATATGATCATTGTAAAGATATAGTAACCCAACTATGGTTAGGGTGGAATCCTAGGAAATACGTGGAATTGCAATTATCAGCAATAGTAGTTACAGGCAGTACTGAAAAGTAAATAGGGGATTTAGTTATAGTAATCTCGAGCAAGTAATAATATTAATTTTTGTTGTAATTAGTTATAGGTAAACACTAGGATTGTATCCCCCTGGCTTTTCAACTGTATGGATTTATCTATATATGTGGAACAAACACAATACCTTGCATGTATAATCGATAATATATGTACCTTCTATATTTTTTGGATGAGTAGAAGGATTTCACCCTTTACCTTTAGAGTCTCAAGATTTTGCATTACAAACCCTTATCTTGATCCTAGTTAATTATTACCTTTTGAGTCTCTAGTTATTAGATAAAAGCTAACCATCATACTTAGATATTACCTTGTAGCGTGGATTGACAGTTAAAAATCAAATTACTATTCCTCTTTTAGAGTAAGTAGCAATATCTAGGTGGGATCCTAACTTTTGCAACTGCTACAACAACTATTTACTGAAGATAATTCAATGCATGTCATGTCTATTGGTTTTGTTCAAAAATCATACTTTCCCTAGTTTGTCAATTATCTAGGATTGCAAAACCTTAAATATGGGTTTTTATCCGCTCATGCTTCTGAAGAAATCAATGACATTCATAACTGAAAGCTTAGATGAATTCACAATGACAAGATGAATAAAAACCCAAAACTATAATTTAATTAATAAACTGAAGTTAATACAAAGGAATCCCAAGATTAAAGATAGCTCTTGGAATCAAAATATATTTTTGAGTATCAAAAGTGTGTAAATCCTACTAAAAAGTACATAAAGGGTATTTATAGTACATGTGAAAACCCAAAATATAAAGCCCAAACAAACTAGAAGAAAATAAGGCTAGTGGCCATATGTGCTCTTCACTTACGGTTTGGTCATGTACACAGGTTGTACCTGCGGTCTGGCTCTGAGCGCAGGTATGGACCGCAGGTACTGGATGGGAAAAAATCCTTGGGATTTTGGACTTCTAGCACCTAGTTTATCTACCTACGATCCATGGGTTAACTAAGTATGTTTTGGGAGTCAATTTTTCAGCTCTTCTTTTATTCTCTAACATGCTTTGATCACGATCAAGCCAAATAATATACCAATCATCCATAATTCTCCAAAAGTAGCAAAAAATACTTTTTTCCATCCTTTTATGAACATAGAATAAAAAACATGGTTTCCTGGAAAATACACCCAAAATGGATCATATCTTACAAAAAAGACTCAAAAACGTACATGTTTTCCTTGTTTTAAGCGTTGAAAGTGCAATATTTCTATAGTACAACACACTCTACTTAGAACGTTTGCAGGTACTCAGGAAACCAAAATACAAAAAAAACAAAAAGGATGATTAACTAAGAGAAACTAAGATATGCAAGGAAGTTAGTCAGCACTTAACCTCAAAACAAAACATCCTCATCCAATCTCAATTTTCAAAACCAACTGTGTATGAACATGAAGCACAATAGTGTGACAATACGATCAAGGTATTGAAATTACATTAGCAACAGACAACCACTTATATATAAAAATTACACTACCTCAATAAGAAAATCGTTGAAAATATGACTCGAGTGCCCTCACAACAAAGATGTCCCACTCACTCATAAGAAATAATACATGTCAATGTAGGGATGGTCAAGAGACACTCACACTCAACAAAGAAGTTCCAATCAATTTATTTTAAATATAGTTAGCTTGACTTTATTTTCTTTACCTTAGCATTCAGGTAGTCAAGTTAGAAAAACTATAGGACTTTTCTAGGCTTGTAAAGTAGATTTGGGGTCTATTATAGTACATATGGTCATACAAAGTGACTAAACCTCCTTGGCACTACACTAACTTTGAGGTCTCACTTACTAACCAAGTTTCTTTTTATTACACCCTTATATCTCCGCTTTATTCTTGTATGTATATTTGGGTTTGGTGTGTATTTAAGTCTTTCTTTTTATTTTTTTCATAATTTTTCTTTTTTTCTTTTTCTACCACACCTAGACCTACTAACTTTTTCTCTTATTTTACCCTTCTTCATACCTACTTTAAACTGCACACCCCTATGATATCCACCCTCAACTTAGGCATTTTGCCTATGTTAAGGTGTACAATGTCTAAGGAGGACCTAGGCCAAAAAAGGTAAATTATAATACAAATGGAAAGGTGAATGGTGAAAACAAAAAAAATAGGCTTACAAGGCTCAAAGTAGGGATCAAGGGATATAATTCAAGCATGGAAGGTCATTTAGGCAAAAAGTGGACTTAAATTGAAAATGGCCTATGATCCTTTCCTAATCGACTATCCTTCAACCTAGGCGAGACTAACCAGGAAAGTTTTGAATTTGACATACAAAGGGAACTAATTAGTATCTCATACGCACATAGCACAGGGTCAATATAACCAACTACTACCTATCAGTTCATGCAACTATAAAGTGATTATCATGTCCCTAATCCTAGTGCCATAACAAGATCCACAAAATTCACATATATATACCTTCACATAGTTCTAAAATACAAATTTTTGGAGGGATATAAAAAATTAATCAAATTATAACTACTGCCCTAAATACTTAAGAAAATCTGCAAATCACACAAAGCATCATGAAATAAAACATAACATGCGTAACTATGCCGGGACTACAAGGAATAAAACTCTAGGGAAAAGAGGCACAGTGATAAGAATCCTAAGAGGACATCAAGATCCATAAGCAGCCCTACCCCCTTACTGAAAATCATGTATTTTCCATAATGCATCCAACCAAAATAGGAGAATTAGGACATAACTGTGGCACCATAGGTGTAAAGATCCAACGTCAATCACGCAATAAAAATACACTAAATAGAATACCTTGGGTTGCCTCCCAAGAAGTTCTTGATTTATTGTCGTGGCATAACATAATTCTCTAGGCTACTAATACTTCGCCTTGGTCTATCTTAGCATAAACTATAACTTCTTTTGGATATCCCATGTAGTGTTTCACTCGTTGCCCGTTCACCTGAAATAGGACATCACCATCACACTTTACCTCAATATTACCATATGGGAACACCTTAACCATAGTGAATGGTCTGGTCCATCTTAACTTTGACCTTTCTAGGAAACAAGCGCAGTCTTGAATTGTATAACAAGACAAAGTCACCGAGTTTGAATATTCTCTTCTTGATATTCTTATTATAGTACAACTTTATTCTTTCTTTGTATATGGCCTAGATCTCATAAGCAAGGAGTAAGAATTGATCCAACTCATTTACCTTGCTCAACCATAAGTTTGTTGCATCATACCATTAAAAGTTTAGCCTTTTTAATTCCTATAGTTCCCTCAGACTACGATTGCATCCCTCTTCAAAGTTTAGTCCGATATTATTGATATTGAGTTTTGCTATTGCTTGGTTAAATTAGTTGGAATTTATAGGTGAAAGCCTCAAATACACAAAATGGGTTTGTGGGTGTAATATCCAAACTCTTGAAAGCTCAACCATCCTTGAAAAAGAGGTTTGGGTAAACATTTGAAACCTATATCATCTTTGAAAAAGGGATGTGGGTGACAGGGAGATAGTAGATAATTAATGGGTGTAGTTTGATAATTTTTACTATCTTAGATGGGTTATTAAGAAGTTGACCAGATCTTGGGTATCTTCCTACAAATCGGATGCCCAATTGAGGTAATGGGTGGCTAAAATTTGACATACTTACTGGGTACTGAAAGGGTCAATAAGGGAAATTTTAGAGTTTTTGTTGATAAACTAGCTTCAAGGACCTTAGACCTAGCCTACCATATTATTAATACCTAGCATGTGCACTAAATCTTCATACACCCATGCATAACTTTCCCTTAGGTACACATAAGACGAAGATACCACTCATATCAAATTTAAATTAAAATTGTTGTTATGTTTTGCAAATAAAAAGACTGTTATACCATCTTCTTATGAGAAAATAAAATTAAACAAATTAAAATGTCATTCTCACGTGTTAATACTGATCTCTCATACTCGTTCACTAAATTTTTTCAAAACTGAGCTTAGTATATAACCCGCTATAAATACCCATGCATCCTTCTATTTAATTTTCATCCATAACTAATATTACTGAATATCTCAAACAAATAAAACAAGGAAATAAAGAAGAATAAAAATAATAAGTTGAACATCATTAAGTTTTTATTAGTGTTTATCCTGATTTTGTTATCATAACTAGATTTTCTTTTAGGTATAGTTTTGCATTTTTCACACGATCTTTTTGACCAAAAAATTTAATTTTAAAGTTCGAAAGGGTTTTCAAATATCAAAGTAATAAAAGGAAAAATATTTCAAAAAAAAAAAGAATATATATTTAAAAACTAGAGTCACCACTTGGGATTAATTTGGTGTTCCAAGTCACCTTAAAACATGCCTTTTCAAAATGTTGTGACTCTTTATAAATACTGATCTATGAACAGTGATTCTGGTTAAGGAATTCTGATGACTGAGGGGAAGATTTTAGGCACCTCTTTATCACAGTGGTTTAAACATGATTGCTTCGATGAATTATACCGGATAATTGACACTATAAGGTTAAAAAATACATAAAATGACACACAAGGCAGATCAACAAACAAACAAACAAGAGTACCAAACGAAACAAGAGTCCAGTCCAATTATACAATCCAAAATTGAAAAAAAAATATGGAAACTTAAGCTTATACTAATCTTTTCTATCCTAGGCCTATGCTTTACCTGACATCTTGGGTCTTGTCCATAAATGTTTGCCAAATATATAATCTTATGGGGCATTTCCAGGAAAATAGATACATATAACTTTGGGGCATTCCCGACAAAATAAATACATTTGGATTAAATACGATAAAAATATAAACCTTTCAAACATAGCCGACTATCAAATCCTAAGTTTGCCTACCCAACATTCTATGATTTCCTACCAAGCTCGGCCTAAACATACTAGTACCGCATTAAAAATATCTAAATTAGGAAAATAATGAATCAAATAAACTATGAATTATGAATTTAATAATTCTCGATCCCTTTTCCCAAATCCAACTTAACCCAAATTCAAGATACTTTAACAATTTTAAATAACAACATGAATCATGAATTGAAACCAATCAACAAATCCACATCAATATGTGTCTCAACCTAAATACCATGACATATTATACTTAAATATTCAAACTGATATAATTAAGAGAAGACAAGGTAGAATTGGACCTCAAGTTGACAATCTTATTTCAAATTGTGAATTCATTTTGTTGGAATCTATGGAGCTTCACGGATTGATAAACCTCAAATAAATATCAAATCTCGATCAAATATATAAACTGTGACAATCTTATTTCAAATTGTGAATTCATTTTGTTGGAATCTATGGAGCTTCACAGATTGATGAACCTCAAACAAATACCCAATCTTGATCAAACTTATCAACTGGAGGGAACCAAAAGCCAAAAATTACCGATCTCAAATTTTGAAAGAGAATTCAAACACCCTCAACAAAGAAAAACTAAAGTCAAATTGAACCAAATGGAATTTAACAAATTTTGATATTTGGTCAACTATTTAACATAACAAGAAATATTTGGGAGGGGGGTTTCTGGTTGGTTTTCAAGTGATGGATCAACTTGAATAGGAGTGAGATTGGTTGTTGTTTTTTCCTCACCAAAGCTCCAATGATCTCAGGCAGTTATGGAAAAATAAGGGTTGGTCAGGTTTATTTTTGGAGTTTTGGGTAGGTTTGGTTGAGTTTTCTAGTCAGGTTGTTTTGTCACTAGTTTTAGCGGAGTTTGGAGGTGGAGCTAGTAGTGTTCCCCACAGGAGTCACTGGCGACAACCTTTAATGGGTTTTCAGTAGTTAATGGAGTGATTTCTCCATTCCTTTCCCCTTTTTCTCCCTTGGTTCTCCTTTTGTTACTGTGTTTTTTCCTTTGTTCTTTTCTCGTTACTATTTTTCTTCCTCCTCCAAAATCGTATCATTTTGTGTCCTCTCTTCTCTTGCCTTTGTGTGTGTTGTTTCCTACTATTTTTTTCTTCTCTCATCTCTTCTCTTACCTATGCGTGTGTTGTTTTTTACTGTTTATTTCCTTCTCTTATTTTATTTATGTATGTATATTCTTCTTGTTGTTCTTATCAATGGATGCACTCCTTCTCTTAGTTTAATCTCCTCTGTATCATATTTGAGTGTATGTATATATCTTTTTACTTATCTATTACTGAAAGGAAAGGAAAACATGAGAGGGAGGGGGCATATGAGTTAGGTGGTTAGTTAGTGTGAGGTGTCCAATTTTGATAGGGTCAAGTGTGTGTGGGAATATTAGGTGGTTATATTGTTAGGGGTGTTGTTTTTATATCTTTGTGGAGGAATTATAAGATAAGGTAAGGGTGCATGGTAAGGGTGTCATGAATGGGATAAATTGGTGGTATAATTTAACTACAGTTTGGACACGGGTAGTATATTAAAACACTATTTGGTGGAAAAGATAATAATAAAAATAAACCAAAATTAAAGAGTATTTTTAGACCAATGAATTGCGCGGAGTGGCATAATTTTTTTTGTCGCTTTTTGATTATTTTTTTTTTGAATTTTTATATAAAGAAAGGTAATTAAATTAACCCTATAAAACTTGAAATACGAAGCTCGGGTGAGTCAAAATTACATGTCTATATAATGTCCCTTTTTGACTGTAAACACAAAGTGTTTTTAGAAAAATATGTAGAAAATGAGAAAAAAATTAGACCTGTCCATTATTCAAAAGGAAGAAAAAAGGAAGATAGAGTGTGATCGAGGCCTATTTTGGGTGTTTTACCTATCGTGGATTACTAGGAAATCAGGTCACGTATAGTTTAATGGGTAAGAAAAGAGAGGAGCTATATCAAGATGGAGAGTCGAGTGAGATCTTATCAAGATTCTGATCCACAACTCCTATCATTACTTCAAAAATGAAAACTACAAGTTAAAAAGAAAATTAAAATTACAAAAATCCTATCGATGCATCTTCTCTTGATTCTTAGCTTGAGTCATCAATGCTTTATCAATTGATAAGATATATATTTTTCTTTGGAATGAACTTGAAAATAAATTCTTTCTCCATGTAAATTTTTGTATTGGAGATGAACTAGTAAATTGAACCTATTTGACACTACCTGAGACTATCCCCTAGTCGTAACATGGTGCTTAAAGCCATAAGTGACCCCAAGCTAACCCATGATATGGTACCTGCTTTGAGTATTGAATAAAATAATAATGAAACATCATGTGCAGAAGATAAACTGATAAAATCTGATAGGATGTAATCCTAAAATATAAGACAATATGTTTGAACAACTGATAAAGCTGAAAACTAGACTGACTATCTGAAAGCCTCTAAAAATATAAGGAGTTGATGGGACAAACCCCAACTAACTCCAACTGTCTGAGATAAAGAAAGTACATAAGATAACTGAATAAAGACATCTTGTCCTCGATAAATGAGGACTCACAACTACTGTTGTAGAGAGATACTAAGTTGTTTAAGGATGATCAGGGAACTGATCATCTGAACCTATGTTATAAGACAACATAGTGCAAAAGAAGAGTATATGACCAGTACTTTGAATGTACTGGTATATGAGGTAAGGACTAACAAAAATACATATGGAATCTGAACATGGATGCATGAACATGTAAAAAAATGAGAATGTAAGATCAAGTAAAGCATGTACTGAAATAATCTGTAAAACTGACTAACTGAATAACTGGTATTCTAAATACTTGGTGAAAAAAACATGAATTTATGTAGATTGAGTAATATTTGAAACTGTGGGAGCTATGATGTAACCGACATGCCCTAATCTGAGCTAATCAAGGTCCAACCTGTAACCCTAGTTGGAAGTATGTCAGCACCTTGCAACAGGTATTAACACTGACTGTGTGGATCCATGAAACTTATATCCTAAAGGACTAGGGATTTACCCTCTACTCGAAGGTCAACCCTCAACTAGTAGGAAGACCTTTCAAAATCTACATTGACTACATAGTTCTAAAACTCAGGGATTGCTACTAAAAGTCACACCCTTTACTGGTAGGTGAGCCCTTAACCCTAGGTTCACTCGGTGCTAAATCCTACTCCCAAGTGAATTGACACTAATTCTAACTAAGGTTAATTAGACATCACAACCGATAGTGCTCAGAATGATCATAATAAACTGAGTATGATAATGAAATCATGAATTTTACTGACTTATTTCTTCAAAATATAAAACATGAGTAAACACATAGTTATCAGGTATTCATAACTCAACCACATTGAATGACACTTTAAATACAATAGCATTATTTAAAAAAAGAGTAGAAAGTCATGATTCAGAGACCAAAAACATAATACATTTCTCTAAATGGAAAAATTACATGAATTTGAACATAGGGATGTGTTATACTTTGAAGGACAACATGCTAACGTAGTTTAATTCATACCATGATAATTTCACATGGTATTAATTGATCATGACATGGGTGAGTGGAACTCAGATTATATAAGAGCATAATTTACATGGTAAAGCTTATTATCATGGCTTGAATTTAAAACTACTAAGGAAACAAGGATAATTTCCTAATTAACATTGATTTTGTTCGTAGAATGGGTTAAAATTCATACTTGAACAAAAAAGGATTTTGGGACTCAATGGGTGGACGGAACCCATTGATGAATACCCCACATACCTTAATTAATTGAATTCTTGGAGAATAAGCTTGGAATTAGAACCTTGTATGCCTGAATCCTTGAAGGGAGACTTGAATTTTTGTTCATGGGAAAGGGGAAGGGTTTTTACATATAAAAACTGATGTGTAATGAGAAATTGATGCCACTTTTGGGGTTTTAATTCGTCATTTAGATGTTTGGGGTATGGGGTAAAGACCAAAATTCCCGTTGGACATTTAATTAAGAAAGAATAAAAATACAACCTCTGTGTCATGGAGGTTATCACGGATGCAAACCTCTGTGTCACGGAGCTTATGCGGAGGTATAGCCTTCGTGTCACAAAGATTATTGCTTAATCTAACCTCTGTGATATGCTACTATCATAGAGGCTTACTGCCTTCGAGGTCCAAAATCACCTCGAACCTCTTTCAAAAATTTTGAAACTCTCCCAGGTGACCCTTTTGACATCCCTAAACATATTTCAACTCATAAATCTACGTTTCCGGCTCGTGAAGGCCAAAAATAAAATCCTTGAATTCTTAGGGTCATATAAATGATTAAGTCCCTCATACTAAGGGAAAAATTTATGCCTTGGACCCTTTAAACATACGACTAGGAGCTGGAAATGAGCCTAGGATCACACTGGGTATTATAATATCTCTCCTTTGGGATCATTCATCCTCAAATGAAGCTATTTAAGGCAAGACACTCTCAAAACTGAGATTGTATATTGAATTCTTATGAACTAAATCATGATTAAATAATTGAGTCTAAAGCATGATACATGGACTGAACTGGATTCATGAATACATGTAATGACATGAGAATAGTTATATAGTTGAGATAGAAAATTTGAAAAATCACTTAAGGGAGAACGATTACTTCAAACTTCATCTGAATTCGTGGAGATAAGATAAGGATACTTGGCTCACATATCTGCTTCTACTTCTAAAGTATTTCCCTCAACAAACTGATTTCTCCATAGAACCTTAACCAAAAGATCTTTTTTATTCCTCAACCTATGAATATAATGGTCAAGGATCTCAATCTGTACTTCTTTGTATAAGAGACTATCTTTCAAATCCACAATCTCTAAAAGAACAACAGAAGTAGTGTCTGTAATTCAATTCATTAGCAACGAAACATGAAACACTAGATGCATTGAGGCCAAATCTATAGGCAACCCCAACTCATAAGCTACATTCTGAAAATGACTCAAAATTCTATATAGGCCAACATAGCGATGGATGAGTTTCCCCTTCTTGCCAAATATCTTCACCTCTTTCATGGGAGAAATGTTCAAATAGACTAAGTCACCAATATCTAACTCAAAATCTCTTCTCTTTATATCTGCATAAGATTTCTGATAACTTTGGGCTGTTTTCAGCCTTTTATGGATCAACTGAACTTTATCCATCGCCTCAAACACTAAATCTAGCCCTATTAAAGAAGCCTCACCTACTTCAAACTAACCAACAGGAGATCTATATCTTCTTCCATAGAGAGCCTAAAATAGAGATATCTTAATACTAAAGTGATAGATATTGTTGTGGGAAAACTCAATCAAAGGCAAGTGGTCATCTCAACTACCCCTAAAGTCAATAAAAACAAGCCTTCAAGATATCTTCTAAAGTCTGAATGGTCTGCTCTACCTAACCATCTATCAAAGGATAAAAAGTTATACTAAGATAGACTTGGGTATCATGACCTTTCTGAAAAGCCTTCCAAAAGTGAGAGATAAATTGAGTACCTCTATCTAAATTGATCATGAGGGAACCCCATGCAACTTTATCGATTCCCTGAGATAGAGCCTAGCATAATTCTCAGTTGAGTACAAAGTATGAACATGTACGAAATGGGCTGACTTGGTTATTCTATCTATAATGACTAATATCAAATCATGCTCACAACACATACGAGGTAATCCTATCACAAAACCATGTTCAACACCTCCCACTTCAAAGTGGCAATTCTAAACTCTCAAAGCATACCACTAGGCCTTTGGTTCTGAACCTTAACGTACCTACAATTTGAACACTTAGCCATAAATTCTGTAACATCTTACTTCATACCACTCTACCGATAGATTTCTCACAAATCATAGTACATCTTTTTGTCTCCTAGGTGAATAGAGTATCGCTTACCATGAGCTTTATCTAATATTCATTCAAACCATCAACACATGAAACACATAAGCTGCCTTGACAATGAAACACACCATCTCCCCCTTAGGAGAAGACCTCAACCTTCTAATCCCTAACTCTCTCCTTTAACTTGACAAAAATAGGATCACTGTCTTACTTTTATTTTACTTCGGAAGCCAATGAAAATTTTAAACCATTCTAAACCCATATACTACCTTCAAATCAATAAACCAACCAAACACCTAACCTATCAAGATGATGAATCTCACAAAATAAATCTTTCTTATCATCCTCAACATGTGCAATACTTTTCATAGACAATCTATTAAGGGTATTTGCCACTACATTGGCCTTAGCAGGGTGATATAACATACTCATAGCATAGTTTTACAATAATTTCAGCCACCTTCTATGATAAAGATTTAGTTCTTTCTATGTGACCACATACTGTAGACTCTTATGATCCATAAACACATCAATATAAACCACATAGAGGTAATTCCTCCAAATTTGTAAGGCAAACACAATTCCTTCCAGTTGAAGGTGTTGGGTAATTCCTTTCATAAGTATTAAGGTGTCTAGAAGCATAGGCTATGACCTTATCTCACTATATTATCATACGACCGAGACCAACTGTAGAAGCATCACAATAAACTACAAACCCATCTAAGCTATTTGGTAAAGTCAAGACTGGAGTGAAAGTGAGTCAAGTCTTAAAAACCTAAAAACACTTTTGTAGGAAGCTGACCACTAAAATTTGGCTTTTTTCTGGGTTATTCGAGACATGGGAGAAGCAATAGAGGAAAACCCTTCAACAAACCATTTATAATTATGTAACACCTCACATTTTTAGGTTAGACTTTAAACCATCGTTCCTATGTATATAAAATCAAATCCCATAATTTATACTTGAATATATGAGCCATTATCTTTATCTTAGTGTGTGAATTACTTATGAGGTAAAAACTGTTTGTAGGAATCACTTAGAGCAACGTTGAGCTAAGAGCCTTTGATTCAGCCAAATATTTGTATTTGATTACACAAGTGTCAACTTTGAATGCGTATAACTATTTATATATGTGGAATTTTTAGTGCAAGACCCAAAAAATGATATATAGTTGAATTATCTTTCCAATGATACCACTTTTGCCTTAATTTGATACCCGAGCAAAAGGTAATGACCATTTTTGTGAGAAACAATAAGCCTCATTGATAAGCCCACTACACATTGGTTTCTTTTCTAAAATAAGGTCCGCGCCACATTGTTCTATCCACCGTATTAAGGGACGCGATGCAATGGTTATTCCTGCATTATTTTAGATTTCTAAGGGACAAGGGGTAATTTGGTCCTTTCCCCTTAACTGCAATCATCCAAAACATGATTTATAACATAAAAAAGGACATTATTTGCCCATCATACTCTAAAAAATCATTTAAAAACCTTCCCCCTTACAGAGAAAAATAATCCAAGCCTCTTCTCTCAAGAACGCAAGGATTCAAGCTTTAATTTCAAGATTTCTTTAAGATTCCATTCAATTTTGGTATGTGGGTATTAATCAATGGATCACTTTCTCTCATTGATACTAAAAACCTTCCTTTTAATTTAGTTATGAAGTTTTTCCTATACAATGGAATTTCATATATTCAAGATGGGTTAAATTCATGTATTCCTTGGTAATTTAAAATCAATTCTTGTCCATGTATGATCCCATGAAAAGTTAGGTTGCTTCATACTTAAAATTTTAGTTTTCCATGTCATATTCAAGTGAATTTCATGTTAAATCCCAAAATTTATGATTTATCCATGTAATCATATTGTTTTTCTCATACTTAACATATTCCCATTTTCAAGTTCGTGATTCTCGCATGATTGATAAAATGACTACATTTAGGATCTTTGAACCATGATCCCATACTATAGTTTTGAAGCTTTTCTACCATATTTTATGATCATTCAGTGCTGGTAAGTTATCAACACACGATACCTATGTGTTTTACATAATTTCTGATTTTCAAGTAATGATTCAATTAAACCATGGATATTATAATTTTAGTTAAAAGATATAATCATGATGAGCACTATAAAAAAATGTTTAGTTAAATACGGTCCAGTTGAGTACCAGTATCAGTTCAGTTAGGAGTAGGATTTAGCATCGAGTTAATGCAGGGATGACGGCTCCCCCATCAGTTTAGGCAGAGTCATTAGTAGTAGTCCCTAAGTTCTAGAACTACGTATCTAGAATAGAATATGAAGGGTCACTCATTAGTTTAGGCTTGACACCCTAGTCGTTTGGGACACCATTTTAGTAGATCCATACAACTAGTGTTAGTACCCGTGGTAAAGTACTAATACCCTTCCAACTGGGGTTAAGAGTTGGATCCCTATTAGCTCAGATTGGGGCATGTCAATTACATAATACCTCCCACAGTTTCAGTCATTATTTAGTTTATCTTAGTTCTTGTTTGCATGACCAAGTAGACAGATTTCAGTAATTATTCAGTCAGTGCAACAGATTATTCATATTATTTGTATCATGTCAGCACATGTTATACTTTGTATTTTATTCTATATTTTACATCTTTATGTTTTTCATGTTCATTATCCATAGATAATCCTCAGCTTAATTTTATAACATGTTCAGCTTTACATGAGATTTACATACAGTATTTATATTTTTTTCCCGTTTCCAGCTATAGCTCTACTTATTCTACCAAACGTAACAATTTAAGAAACCAAGTATAGCGATTCACCAGTTTATCATATTATATTTGTTACCTATGTTTTAAGATACCTCATCTTTTAGTTATTTCAATCTCTTGGTGAGTCTACTTGCACTTAGCATGCATGATTTAAGATTATATATCTATTCAGTTTTATATATTGCATTCACCCTCATTTACTCAGTACATTCTAAAAGTAATGATCCATATATACATCTATGTGGCTATATTGTCTCATAATGTAGGTACCAGACAGTTTGTAGCTTCCAGCCAACAGGTGATGAGTTCTCTTATTTTAGGACTCTAATCAGTATAGTTCATGTTCTATCTTATTATTATTATTCATATTTATTGATTAGTGGTAGTTTTTGGCATGTCCTATCTATCAATAGTTAGTATAGTAAAGGCTTCATAGATAGTCAGTCAGGATCATTACATGTAATTCAAGTTTCTTTCTTCAATTTTATCATGATATAAACTTTATCAGTATTATACTTATTCAGATTTCGTTATGATAATGTTTCCACTAAATAAATTTTGTTTTAAGATAATTTAAATCAGTTGCTCAAGTAGTATGCCAGTTTATGGGTTAGTTTGGGAAAAATTATAGTTTCGAGCACCATGTTATGACTAGGGGGTTTTCTTGGGTCATAAAAAACTTGGTATTAGAGCACAAAGTTCAAGTTTCGTAGGATGTCTATGAAGCTATGTCTAGTAGAGTATTGTGAAATGGTATAGAGACATCTATACTTTTCTTTGATAGGCTATAGGGAATTTAAAAAATATTTCCCTTATTTCATGTCTCAGATCATGCTGTAGAAAGGCTCTCTATGAAACTTATGTAGATTCTTACGTTACTCCATTCATGTCAACTTTGTCTTATTTTTACCTTAATAGAAACATTAAAGCTTAAATTCCTATTGATGGGGTTTTCTCAAATAGTTTTCGCAGACAGCTATGGGATTATATATTGGCTCAAAAAGTATCCCATCAGTTCCCTTATGTTCAAAACTTTGAAAGTGTTCATTCATGTTTATGAAAATCGTCCAATAAGCCAAAGTCATAAGTGCCCTCAGATCGCTCCTCAGATTCCTATGACAACATATGACTTGGAGTTAGAGGCATAAACCTAGAAGTTTAATAACAGCAAAGTGGGGATATTTTTTTATAGATTTAGTAGGTTTTATATCCATGTGGCTAGTTGTATGAAAGGAACCAGTAGGATTGAAAGAGTGTATGCATGAATTTAAGTTGTTGATTTGAAATTAAGTATGATGATGTATTTATTATCTAGAGGTATACCCAAGGTGATATAGGATTGTATTATTTCTACGACTTAATAATGTGTGTGCTTAGATAGTACCCTTGAGTTGGTAAGTGTGAATAAGGATAGTAATGTAGTATGTGATGTGCTTACCAGTTAAGTTATAGGTTATAGGTTACTGAGGTCGGATATTTGTTGTAATAGTAATTCTCATGGATTAGGACAAAATATTATAAGTTTAGAGATGTGATATTAGTAGGCTATGAAGTAAAAGAGGAAAATTATGTGTTTAGTGAGGAAAATATGTTGTCAAGAAGGGTATAAGTATGTGATGATGATTGTTGAAGCTAACAAAAGTTAATGATAGTACATATTAAGGGAGAGTTAAAAAATGAAGTTAGTATAGTTGGTTAAAAATTTTGGGAATAACTATGTTAAGTGCTAAAATCCTAGTTTGAACTCAGGGTATGGTGATTCTCCCAAATATTCCACGTTAGTAAGTGTTCAAGTTATTATATGATGAATAGTGGGGCTATAGAAAGTTAAGAGTTGTATCTCACAAGGGAGTACTAGCATCGGGTTTTATATTTTTAGGTGTAGCCTTTTAGGGTGAGTTTATTATTGATGTGTAATATTATATCCTAGACTCCAGAGTAAAGTGGTTGAAGTTTAATTTAGAGTTTATTAAAAGGTCCTACAGATTTAGAATGACGTCTTAAAGCTAAGGGGGAGATAATAGATTAGGGAACCAAGTCAGGCTTACAGATTCTAGTAGTGGTGCCAGCATGTTCTAGAACAATAGTAAGGGAGAACAATACCCGACCAATTCTTATCTTAGTGTGAATTTTTGTACTTTAGTCATCATCACGTCTACTCATGCCTTACACGTCATCTCTATGTAGTTCATGTTTAAGCACATCATAGAGTATCATGTACACTTCTAGTTCCTAGTATAAGGAGTTCCAGTTCAATTAGCAGTACGAATCATATTCCTTAAAATTATGAACTCCAAACTCAAGTCATGCAGCTCATGACTCATGTACTCATGCTTTGTAGTATGTTCAGTTCCAGGCACTCATTCTACACTCTTAATGATTAGAAAAATTTAGATTATGTCATGTATGTCCTCAGTTTAGATCTCTATAATGAATTTATGACGTTGAGACTCTATTCATTAGACCTCAGTTAAGTGTCAAAGTTAACCTTTCACGCTTTAAGTCCTTATGTTCTAACCTTTTAGTGACCTCTCCTTAATGTTAATAATAATGGTGATAGGAAGTTCTTTAGATGGGAGAGAGTAAATGTTTCATGTTGGAGAAAGATTGTTGTATGAATGTTTTATCTTAAGGCTATAAGTATGAAGAAAGATTGAGGCTAAGATTTTGGTATATGTCATGGTTAGTTGAAAATTTTTGTATGTGTCTTCTTGGAGATAATGTATGGAAGTTGTTATTGACAAGAAGTATTACAGAATATGGTAGAATTCCAAAGTGGGCTTGTTGACAAAAATATTATATGCAGATATAATGATACGCTTGAATGTTATGTTGGTATATAAGTGGATGGATGCATTGTGCATCAGTGAATTCCTAGTAAGAGGTTGAATTTAGCTTTTGAAGTGGCAAGAAAAATTATTCTTGAGATAAGAGATATGAAACTCGCATGGGGTATTGAATTCATGGTGCAGACTAGTGTTACGGTGACATGTCTAGCACCTTGTGATTTTAAGTTAGGCTTAACATGGTGAGGGTGTGTAGTTCAACTCAAACTTTGACGAGAATAGTTATTTGTATCTATGTGATCATTATAAGTTGCATTAGATAAGCATGGTATTTAAGGGAAAAAGTATAGTTGAGGGAGTATTTGATAAGTGTGGCTAAGTTTGAAAGTTAGCAATTGCTTTGTCTAAGGCCTTGTGATTCAATCCTATCTTATGTTTAATAGGCCTATAGTCCATGATTATCGAGTTGTAGTAATGCTCCTATTCATTATTAAGACATCTTACTCAGATCATGCCCAAGAATTCGTTGCTCCCTAATATTTTTAGTACTTCTTAGCAATAGTGTTGAAGTAATACTTTAGTTAAGTATGACCTTTTAGAATGAGTTAGTCAGTATAAAAAACAATTTAGTTTAGCAATTAGACAGTTAAGCTCCTATAATTTTCCTTCTTTCAATCTAGTCTTACTATCCGAAGTTTCATGAGTATGGCTATTCCATGAGGTAATTCATTCACACCCATCCAACTTGTGAATCCAGTTCAGTTCATGCATTATGTCTAAAATTCAGCTATTTAGTCATAATTCAATTCATAGGTGTTAGTGCATGATCTTAGTTTTGCAAGTATTCTAGCTCAGACATTGTAATATGATAACACATAAATTACACTCTTGAATGGGTGTAAGCGATCGTTGTCAATATAAAATGCAACTAGGTTGGGGTCGAATCCCACAGAGAATATGGTGTGAACTCAAGTTGTTTGCAGTTTAATTCACTGGTAGTTTAACGTCTCTTGAAATGGGGGTTTAAGTTTCCCAAATAATTGTTTGACACTTTGACTTTGAAGTTTGTAACCAAAATTTTATGAAATAACCATAATTATGTTCACTAGGGCTTACGGTACATGACAGGTGCCAAAGGTGACTCAAGATTCTCACGGTGGCTAGGATAATAAGAAATCTTTATCGATGATATGTTCAGATGTCTCTCGACCTATTTAAGCGTCTAATTTCCTAATCCTCTCGGACTTAGAGAATCGCTATTACTACCCAGATTTTAACTCAGGTTAATCAACCTTGTTATAGTACTAATTATTAAACAAAGTATTTTCGATTCACTGTTGATAATTCACTTCCTAATATTCATGATTTCTTTCTCAAGCAAATCAAAGTAGGTATGCCTACTATTTGCAACCAATAGACATTAATTAAATTTGTAGAATTATCAAGAAATCCTAACACCTATTAAATCATGAGTACCTAAGACCTTATCATAACCTAACTATATCCCATAATTTAGGTTAAAGGTGTTTTGTCACTCATTATGCAAGAAACAAGTACAAAAATTGAATTCATAATTGATAAGATCAACTTACAATGATAATAAAGATCAAAAGTATAACTTGAATGGATTCACAAGGCAAACTCCCAAAATATTGGTCTAGAGAGAGAAGTATCGTATATTTCAGAATATTGATAAGTCAATGATAAGTTAATTCCCTATAAAACCCTAAAACAAATATTTAAATAGTTAACCCTAAATAAGGAAGCAAAATAGAAGCTTCAGCTTTTTCTCAAAATAAATGATGGCGTCTGTGACGGCCTATCAAGATTCTGACGGCTTATGACGAATGTCGTCAGCTCCTCTTCAAGTTTGGATATTTCTGCCTAAGTTTGACGATAACGGTGATGCCTTATCACCATCATGATGACATGTCATGGAGGTCGTCACAAAACTTTCTTCATTCTCCATCTTCTGTGTAATGCTGATGATATCCTTGATAGCTTATCACCAGGCTGACGACGTGTCATGGATGTCATCACCCACACTTAGTTCTTTATGTACTTCTTTATGTACTTCTTTTATTAGTGGTTCCCCTTCTTCTCTACCTTTACTACAAAATCAAATTAAACTAATCAAAAGCAACTAAATTTCCTCAAGACCATACAATTATTTAGATTTAAAAACATCAAATGTGTTAGCATACGATCACAAATCAACACCCTCAACTTAAACAATTGCTTGTCCTCAAGGAACCATAACATAACTAAGAGTATATAAAGTACAATTTGGCAGCTAACTGCTCATATTAGTTCAGAGTACATTTACCATCTCCAAAGTCAGTCAAATTAAGAGCAACTGTGTCTATCATTGAAAACAACCATGCAACTCACAAAGATCAAGATATGGTGAAAATTCAGCAATAACAACCTGCACATACCCAAATCACACTATCCGAGCAAGTTAGTGATTAGCAACATACCTAGTGTGCCCTTACAACAAAGAAATCCCATTTTCACTCATATCATAGTTCTGATACATAAACACAGGGATAAACACAAGACTCACTCTCAGAATGAAGTTATAAACATTGTGTGTCAAATGCCATAGGCTTGCCCTTATAGTCAGTACCCCAATGTTCAGACGGGTCAGTTAGGATCACTATAAGGCTTTTTAAAAACTTGTAATGTAGGACAGGGGCTGGTAAGATACTCATGGATATTTCAGAGGGACTATGCCTCCTTGACACTACTCTAAACTCTTGGGGTTTCAACTCTTAACCTTATTTTCTTCCCCTCTTTTATTGATCACATATGCTCAAGGTGGGTGCGGCCTTTTCAATTATCAGATTATCTTTTTATAATCTTTTACACAACTTTATTTTTTCTTATTTCTTTTTCACCAAACCCAAATTTTTATTCATTTCTCGTACTCTCCCTCTATTCATACTCATTTTGCATCACGCACCCCTATGATAGCCACCCTCAACTTATGCTGGTTGCCTGAGTTAAGGTGCATAGTGTCCAAGGAGGACCAGGGCTAAAATAGGTTCATTGTGATGTGAACGAGAAGGTGAGAGGTGTTGAAGAAAGAAATAGGCTAATTAGGCTCAAAAGAGGATCAAGGGATATTATGCACACAGGGAAAGTCATTTTGGCTAAAGTGAGTTAAAAATAAAAAATGTCCTATAATCCTTTCTTAACGCCTATCCTACGACCATCACCAGACAAATAGGGTAAGTTCTAGACACAACACACAATAAGAACTGAGTAGACCTTAAACACATATGGCACACAAGTATCTTGCATATCACTACTTATCTGATTCATGCATTTGCTTAACATGGGTTAGTTAGTTTCTAGACTAATGCCAGAAAAAGATACATTGTGGTCATAATGGATGCAATTTACACAGTACACACTATATGAGACCAATGGAGAGGTATTCAAAAATCACAAAATAAGGTAACTGCCTTCAGTACTTACACTACTCCTAGATATCTACAAAATATATTACAACAACAACCTACCCTACACCTTCAACTTAAAATAAAAAATAAACTGCACTAAGGGTTAGGGTATACCTGAAGACAATCAAGCATATGGATCCTTGGTCTCTGACCCTGCTACTGTATCATTTACTATCTTCTCTCCACTAGGAGCATCTGGCCTTGCGGTGGTTGGAGCCTGGATTGATGAAGCACCTATAG
>JAPEIP010000008.1:93333936-93348892 GCA_026120095.1 Capsicum chinense | reverse complement strand
CCTTATCATAACCTAACTATATCCCATAATTTAGGTTAAAGGTGTTTTGTCACTCATTATGCAAGAAACAAGTACAAAAATTGAATTCATAATTGATAAGATCAACTTACAATGATAATAAAGATCAAAAGTATAACTTGAATGGATTCACAAGGCAAACTCCCAAAATATTGGTCTAGAGAGAGAAGTATCGTATATTTCAGAATATTGATAAGTCAATGATAAGTTAATTCCCTATAAAACCCTAAAACAAATATTTAAATAGTTAACCCTAAATAAGGAAGCAAAATAGAAGCTTCAGCTTTTTCTCAAAATAAATGATGGCGTCTGTGACGGCCTATCAAGATTCTGACGGCTTATGACGAATGTCGTCAGCTCCTCTTCAAGTTTGGATATTTCTGCCTAAGTTTGACGATAACGGTGATGCCTTATCACCATCATGATGACATGTCATGGAGGTCGTCACAAAACTTTCTTCATTCTCCATCTTCTGTGTAATGCTGATGATATCCTTGATAGCTTATCACCAGGCTGACGACGTGTCATGGATGTCATCACCCACACTTAGTTCTTTATGTACTTCTTTATGTACTTCTTTTATTAGTGGTTCCCCTTCTTCTCTACCTTTACTACAAAATCAAATTAAACTAATCAAAAGCAACTAAATTTCCTCAAGACCATACAATTATTTAGATTTAAAAACATCAAATGTGTTAGCATACGATCACAAATCAACACCCTCAACTTAAACAATTGCTTGTCCTCAAGGAACCATAACATAACTAAGAGTATATAAAGTACAATTTGGCAGCTAACTGCTCATATTAGTTCAGAGTACATTTACCATCTCCAAAGTCAGTCAAATTAAGAGCAACTGTGTCTATCATTGAAAACAACCATGCAACTCACAAAGATCAAGATATGGTGAAAATTCAGCAATAACAACCTGCACATACCCAAATCACACTATCCGAGCAAGTTAGTGATTAGCAACATACCTAGTGTGCCCTTACAACAAAGAAATCCCATTTTCACTCATATCATAGTTCTGATACATAAACACAGGGATAAACACAAGACTCACTCTCAGAATGAAGTTATAAACATTGTGTGTCAAATGCCATAGGCTTGCCCTTATAGTCAGTACCCCAATGTTCAGACGGGTCAGTTAGGATCACTATAAGGCTTTTTAAAAACTTGTAATGTAGGACAGGGGCTGGTAAGATACTCATGGATATTTCAGAGGGACTATGCCTCCTTGACACTACTCTAAACTCTTGGGGTTTCAACTCTTAACCTTATTTTCTTCCCCTCTTTTATTGATCACATATGCTCAAGGTGGGTGCGGCCTTTTCAATTATCAGATTATCTTTTTATAATCTTTTACACAACTTTATTTTTTCTTATTTCTTTTTCACCAAACCCAAATTTTTATTCATTTCTCGTACTCTCCCTCTATTCATACTCATTTTGCATCACGCACCCCTATGATAGCCACCCTCAACTTATGCTGGTTGCCTGAGTTAAGGTGCATAGTGTCCAAGGAGGACCAGGGCTAAAATAGGTTCATTGTGATGTGAACGAGAAGGTGAGAGGTGTTGAAGAAAGAAATAGGCTAATTAGGCTCAAAAGAGGATCAAGGGATATTATGCACACAGGGAAAGTCATTTTGGCTAAAGTGAGTTAAAAATAAAAAATGTCCTATAATCCTTTCTTAACGCCTATCCTACGACCATCACCAGACAAATAGGGTAAGTTCTAGACACAACACACAATAAGAACTGAGTAGACCTTAAACACATATGGCACACAAGTATCTTGCATATCACTACTTATCTGATTCATGCATTTGCTTAACATGGGTTAGTTAGTTTCTAGACTAATGCCAGAAAAAGATACATTGTGGTCATAATGGATGCAATTTACACAGTACACACTATATGAGACCAATGGAGAGGTATTCAAAAATCACAAAATAAGGTAACTGCCTTCAGTACTTACACTACTCCTAGATATCTACAAAATATATTACAACAACAACCTACCCTACACCTTCAACTTAAAATAAAAAATAAACTGCACTAAGGGTTAGGGTATACCTGAAGACAATCAAGCATATGGATCCTTGGTCTCTGACCCTGCTACTGTATCATTTACTATCTTCTCTCCACTAGGAGCATCTGGCCTTGCGGTGGTTGGAGCCTGGATTGATGAAGCACCTATAGCTCTAGCTCGAATCGTTTCCTCCCATTTCTCACTATCATCCAGGGACTCTATTCTAGCTTTTTTCAACTCGTCCATTTCGTCCTTCTTTTTTTCCTTCTTCTTCATTCTTCTTTCTTTCTCACTGTCCGACTCTTTTCTCTTATCTTTTCTTTTCTTTTCACCTTTCTTTATTTTTTTGGTGAGTCTCCAATAATATCAAGCATTAGAATTTCTTCCTTAGATTCATGTATGGCCAGACCTATTGGCATCATAAACTGGTGCTGCTGCAATACCCCAACATCTGCCTTTACCTTTTCTAACGCCACTCTGAATTTAGCAAGATCAGCTCCCAATATTTCTCTTACCCATGGATCGAATGAGTTCTTCAAATATGCAACCCGCTCAGGCAAAGTCATAAAAGGCTCAAAGGCTTCCTTGATTCTCTTGTCCATAGCAGAAACAAACTAATTGGTAAAAGAATATAGCTGTGCCTCACACTACTTGGCTTGTTTAGCCACTTTTCTGATATCAATCTGTTGAAATGAAAATCCTACTGATGCTATAGAAACTAAGGGGCTAGATTCAGTCTCAGGCATTGAACCTTCCTGTGCTGAAGAAGTTGGTTGCCCTATCTCCAAATCTCCTACTTCCATATGAGGTGTTTCTTCTGCATCTATAACTGGGGGGTCCGCTGCTATATCTACACCATTATCAAGTCTCAATCCTACCTGGCTGTCATCAAACTGTATGGGTTTGTGAGTCTTTCGAGTAGAAACCTCATCATCAACTCCTGTAATCTTTGATATATTAGTAGCTCAACATAACTCTGTGATAAGATAAGGAAAAAGATAAGCAGTGTCGGTTCTCGATATCTTAATCTTCATCTCATGAGCAATGATTTCTCTGAAGTTCAAGAAAAACTGATGGACCATGCTTGCTACTAAAATAGCTCAGTCATCACCCAGAATATTGTCTCCATCAGTGGGCATCAGCCACACACGCACTATACCCTACCAAAAATTTGCCTCCTAAGTCAAAGAGGACTTACAGATTCTCTCATTTGGGTTTGTCACCCATGCTAGTTTTCCTTCATCTATGATGTTGGCTAACCATAGATATTGTTTCTCTCGATTCTTAATCCAAGCATAAACTGATGGTGCAGTGGACTGAGAAGTGAAGTTGAGGCCATGCAAGAATCTGTTGATGGTTTTGATAGAAATATCAACCCTTACAACCCTCACTTGTACTCTATCCAATAGGGGTAGGTCTACTACTCTTTCACCTGGCCTGCATATGTTTTCTAACTGAGCTTGGTAGTTTACGTACAACTCCCAAACCAATGCAGGACAAAATGATCCTCCTCCTTTTGTGTTCCGCCCCAATCCATACTCTTGGAACTTTTGTTCTACTTTTGGGTACCTGCTCAACCCTTTTGTGATAATTATTTTTTCTTTCTAAAGTAGCCTTTTAGCTCTTCTTTTATTAGTTCTGCGAAGTCCAGCAGTGTAGATGCTTTCTACTCTAGGAATTTACCACATAGCATTGTCTAGAACTTTGGGGTTCTTACATTTGATAAGTGTTTCCTGAGGTGAAGACTCTTCCTCTTCTTGTTGTTCAGTGGACGGGGACCCCGATGTTGTTTTCTCAGACTCAGACTTCTCAGACTCTTCTTGTTTTTTTATCAGATTCAGCATGTTTAGACTCATGCTATTCAGAACTCTCTTGCTCAAAAGTTGTTGTTGTTTCATTCTCATCACTATCCTCCACTTCAATGGGTGGAGGTGGTGAAGGTTTCTTCGGACTTGGCTTCTTCTTTTGCTTCCTGAGCAAGGGTTCCTCCTCCTCGTAATTAGATTCCTCATCGATGAGCTTATGACGTACACTTTCTTTGCTCGCTTTCTTTGGTGTTATGGGGCTCTTTCTTTTTGGTTCCATTGTAAATTTCCTAGAGAAAATAGAAGAACATTATTTAACCCTCAAAAACACAAACACAAATGCATTAATCAATTAAACTCATTCATGCCTCAGGTTCCAGGTATGATGACATTTCTTGATAAGCCATCACGATCGTGATAGCTTATCACGATTGTCGTTAACCTTAGACAGAACCTTCAAAATTTGAACAACCTTCGACAACATTCATGATAAGCTGTCACAATTGTGATAGCCTATCACAAATGTCGTCAACCCTAACTAGAATCCAATTTCTTTTCAGCAGCTTCTGATGATATTATTGATAAGCCGTAATAATATTGATAGCCTATCATGTATGTCTTCATCTCTTATTAGGACCCACTTTTGATTTTTACTCAATTTTTGGTCCCCATTATTTCTCAAAATTCACTTGAATTCCAATTTGTGAGCTGACTTTTAAACCCTGGGGTCTACTCAGTAAACCTTAGGTGCGGTTTTTAGCCCTTTCCCAATTTTAACTTGGTGTAATCCTCTTGGGGACTTGGGTTGAAATTCTTCTATCACTTACCACAAGAAAGGAAGAGTTAAAATAGAGTGGAACTGATGGAGGCCTTAAACTAATTTTACGCATAAAGGGAGGAAGAAATAGGAAAAATTGCTTGATTGTGAAGTGCAAACCTACACACAAGAGAATTTCTTTTCTTAAAGTGTTTGAAGGGAGTAGGAGATTAACTAACTAAGGAAGGAAATAACTAAAGAAAAAAAACTAGCAGAAATTTTAAAAGGTTTCACAGTTGGGCCAGGTCGGATCTGCTTTAAAATGGGCCCATAATTTAGCTTTTAAGGTTATGGGCTGATGGTAATTTGTGACGGCTTATCATGAGTGTGATAGCTTATCACAAATTCCGTCACCCCTAACAAAGAATGCTTCAAGCTTGGCCTATCTAACGATAATTGTGATAGCTTATCACAGTCGTGATGGCTTATCATGAATGTTGTCATAGCCTTTCAGCTGACCTCCTTATTTTTTCACCTTCTCTATACTAACTCCTAACTATAAAAGTAAAAACACTTGCTTAAACATAAAACTTTGGGTTGACTCCCAATAGCGCCTGATTTACTGTCGCGCATGACTTGGTTGTCTTGACTACTCAGACTTCGCCAAGACAACCTGTTAATACCCCTTTTCCATCATCATAGAAAATGTCAACAATTGAGAAAACACTCATCTCATGTTGATAAGTCATGGATGAGTGTATTTTGAAGCATGTTTCTTTGTCGTTGAACCTGAACTTTACTCGTTCAACTTTATGTCTATAAGCACTCTTCCAGTTGTAAGCAGTGGCCTACCCAAGATGATGGGCACTTCAAAATACACCTCATAATCTAAGACCACAAAATCAGCAGGCAGAGCAAAATTGGATACCTTTACCAAAACATCATGCAGTATGCCCACAGGCCACTTCATAGATCTATCTACCATTACCAACTACATATTCGTTGGGGTAGGATTCCCCAGACCCAATTTCTTATACACAGCCAATGGCATTAAATTTATACTGGCTCCCAGATCGCATAGTGCTTTCGTGAACTTCAGGGGGCCAATAGTACACGGGATGGTGAACGCTCCCAGATCTGCCTTTTTTGCACAAAAGACCTTGTAGAAATAGCGCCACAATGGAGGATATTGTCCTCTGGCTCATGGCTAACCTTCCGTTTCTTAGTTATAAGATCTTTCGTGAACTTTACGTATCCAGGCATTTGCTCAAGTGCCTCTACCAAAGGCACATTAATTGTCAATTGCTTGAGCATTTCCATGAACTTGCTGAATTTTGCATCATCAACCTTTTTCTTGAATCATTAAGGAAAGGGAGATGGTGGTTTAGGGATATTTTCAACACCACTTCGTCTTCCTTGTCCTTTTCTTTCTCCAAAACATAAATAGAATTATCCAACTTCTTTGACTCCACTGGACAACTTTCTTCAGATTCATCAATAATTACCTCATCATCTACAAATTTTCCCACAGAAGGGCTAAGTGACATCTTACGACGCCGAGTGGTAATCACCATACATGAGCCATTTTTCCTCAGATTCTGAACCGCATCACTAGGTAAAGTACCACTTTTTCTCTAGTTTAGTGTAGCGGAAAGTTGGCTCATCTTCTGCTCCAAATGCTTAATTAAAGCAGAGTATAAACTAACCAACTGACTCAGGGTAGAGAATTCACTCTTCATAGTAGTTACCCCCGAGTTGGTAGCCTCAACTCCCTTCAACAACTTTTCCATCATGTACTCCATGGACATCTTGCCAGAGCTAGTTGTTGCAGCATCCAAACTTCTAGGAGGAACATATAAACCACTCCTGTTATTATTGCTTCTCTAGTGTCCCTGCTTCCTATCTTTATAATCAGGCTTGTCATAAAATTTCCGACCTAGGTTCCCTTAGCTATTTCCTTGGAAACCCCCCTGATTACTCTCATAGTTTGCCTCCTCATAAGTATTTGGAGCCATAGTACCCTGAGATTTCACAGTCTTAACCTTTTCGGTCTTGCCTGACAGCAAGTGCTTGGTTAGTAAGTCCATTTGTGGCATTAAATGGGCCATGTCCTGGTGTTATTCCTCATCCCTTTTGCTTTTCTTTGTAGTCATACCACTAGAAATAGTCGGGCTAGCCACCACAGAATCCCTGGTGTACGAAGCCCGACTCCACTTGGTTATTCTAATCAGCATGTCTGAACCATCTAGAAAAGAGAGGTCAATGAATGAACCACCCGCAGCATTGTCAACAATTGGCTTTGTCACAGATTGAAAAGCTCTGTACAAAGTCTCCATCAAGTGCAAGTCTGTTATATTGGGGTTCGGACATTATGCCAGCTTCTTCTTAAATCTCTCCTAGATTTTGTGCAATGCTTCAGTAGGGAGCTGCCTGAAGTTACAGATTTTGTCCCTCAACTTTACCCTCCTGGAGGGTGGAAAGAACTATTCTAGGAATGCCCCTTTCAACTATCTCCAGTTGGTTATAGAACTGGGCTCTAGCTCATTTAACCACATTGTTGCCTCTCCATACAGAGACAATGGAAACAATTTCAATCGGATCGCATTCTGGATCACTCCCAAATTGTCAAAAGATTTTCTAATGGTGATAAAAGTCACCAAATACATGTTCGAATCATCACCAGGAAAGCCTTCAAATAACCCCTTCAGATTTACAAGTTGGATCATAGTACTTGTTATGGTGAATTTTGAACCCGGTGCCAAAGGTGGAGAAATGATATCACCCATTGCACCTGCTCTGTCCATTCTTTCATCATCATCATCAGCCTCATATTGCACAGGATATTGACAATACCTTATTTTGACTTGACGGTTTCTATTGACATTTTGCTGCACTGGTACAACAATTTGCTCAGCTTGTCTTGGGTTTTGAGGATTCAGCAATTCCTCATCACCCGTCTTTATCATCAGGGTTCATATGACGTACTTGTTGACCTAGATTCTGTATGTTCACTGAGCCCTAGCCAAAGCGGCTAATCTCTCTGCTTTCTATTGTTTAGCCATTCTCCCAATCAGTTAAGGTTCAAGATTAATTGGTAATAACGGTTCTTCGAAACTTCTTGTTTTTGGCATAAACAACAAAGAACCTGCAGTAAACATAAACAACAAATAAACCTAAATCTAAGAAACCTAACTAACAGTCAATTAGCACAGACAAACTTCTAATTTACAACCGTATTCCCCGACAACGGTGCCATTTTTGATAACGCTTAAATTATACTCTTGAATGGGTGTAAGCTATCATTGTTAATATAAAAACAAACTAGGTTGGGGTTGAATCCCATATAAAATATGGTGTGAACTAAAGTTGTTTGCAGTTTATTTCACTGATAGTTTAACGTTTAATGAAATGGGGGTTTAAGTTTCACAAATGATTGTTTAACACTTTGATTTTGAAGTTTGTAACCAAGATTTTATGAAATAACCACAATTATGTTCACTAGGGTTTATGGTACATAACAGGTACCAAAGGTGACTCAAGATTATCACGGTGGTTAAGATAACAAGCTATCTTTATTGATGATATGCTCAAATATCTCTTAACCTATTTATGCATCTAATTTCCTAATCCTCTCGAACTTAGGGAATCGCCACTACTGCCCAGATTTTACCTTAGGTTAATCAACCTTGTTACAACGCGGATTATTAAATGAAGTATTTCTGAGTCCCTGATGATAATTCACTTCCTAATTTTTATGATTTCTTTCTCAAGAAAATCAAAGTAGGTATGCCTACTATTTGGAACCAACAGACATTAATTAAATTTGCAGAATTATCAAGAAATCCTAACACCTAGTAAATTTGAGTACTTAAAAGCATATCTTGACCTAACCCTATATCCTATAATTCAGGTTCAAGGTGTTTATCCACTCATGATGCAAGAAACAAGTACACGAATTGAATTTATAATTGATAAGATCAACTTACAATGATAATGAAGATCAAAAAGTATAACTTGAATGGATTCACAAGGCAAACTCCCAAAATATTGGTCTAGAGAGAGAAGTATCGTATGTTTCAGAATATTGATAAGTTAATGATAAGTTAATTCCATAGAAAACCCTAAAACAAGGCTTTAAATAGTTAACCCTCAATAAGAAAACAAAATAGAAACTTCAGCTTTTTCTCGAAATAAATGACGGCGTTTGTGACAGCCTACCAGGATTCTGAAGGCTTACCATGGATGTCATTATCTCCTCTTCAAGTTTTGATATTTCTAACTTAGGTTGACGATGATGGTGATGCCTTATCACCATCATGACGACGTGTCATGGAGGTCGTCACAAAACTTTCTTCATTCTCCATCTTCTGTTTAATGCTGACGGCATCCTTGACAGCTTATCACCAGGCTGACGATGTGTCATGGATGTCATCAGCTAGACTTAGTTATTTATTTTCTTCCTTTATTAGTGGTTCCCCTTTTTCTCTACATTTACTGCAAAATCAAAGTAAACTAATCAAAAACAACTAAAGTTTCTCAAGACCTAACAATTATTTAGAGTTAAAAGATTCAAATGTTTTAGCATAGGCTTACACATCATAATACCCCTTGTACGACCTTAGTATCATTATCTCATGATTCATGATTTAATAATGTACTTGGTGATGCTATGAACCCCTTTCCTTTAATCCCTATACGTGTTTTGTCGAGCAATAATTCCTAATGAGAAGTTACGTACTTTATTCTATCCTTAGTAACTCTTGAAATTTTATTTCATCATTTATCACTCCACCATTATATATGTGAAATTGTAAGATTAACATTTCAAGTGAGTTCAAAACTCTCAACATGAATCAACTCCTTACAGTCAATAGAGTAAAGTCAACTTGGAAAGCAGTTTCATAATAAAGTTATAATGTTTCTGTTTAGCTATATCCTTCATTACCAGACATTTCATGTGTACATTTTTCAATACTTTTAAGGATTTAACAAGTTCATATCCATTATTCGAGGATGAATGATTCCAAGGGGGAGATAATGTAACACCCCACGTTTTTGGGCTAGACTTTGAACCATCGTTCCTATATGTATAAACTCAAATCCCAAGATTTATATTTGAATATATATGTCATTATATTTATCCTAGTGTGTGAAGTTCTTATGAGGTGAAAAACGTTCATATGAATCACTTAGAGCAAAGTTGAGCTAAGCGCCTTTGATTCGTCCAAAGTTTTGTATTCGATTCTACAAGGGTCAAATTTGAATGTATATAACTTTTTTGTCACGCCTCAAATCCTATTGGAGCTGAAAGGCACCCATAGCCATGAAGTCCTAGGAGAACCAATCCATTACCTTTTACTTCTCATGCTTGTAACTATGGAAACCAAAGGTTCTAACAAATATGATATAATGCATTGATGAGAATAACTACGTAGGCAAGCATAAAACTATACCAATAAGAGACATGTAAATAGGAACTTAATGCAACAACAATGACGTAGGGAGTTTTTGGTACACAAATGAAGTGTTTAGGAGTTGAAAATAACACATGGGTCTTATTTGAATAAACGGAGAACTCTTGAATGTTCTAGCAAAAATAGACATGCAGGTTTGATAATCAGCATGTATTGAGGTATTTTAACATGTTAGAGAGTGGGAACAAGGTCATTGGCTGCATGGGATATAATACATTGCTATTATGTATCACATGTTATAGGATAACCTTAGAAACTTACTTGATGGAACAAATGTCTGACTTAATGCCAAAGAGTGGAAAATAGAGTATGCCTTACATACTTTGGTATAAAACTCCAATACTAACCCACCTTGACTTCCCGCCTTTTGCATTAATTATCTATAATAAAATATATGGTGAACTAATATTAGCAAGCAACTAATTTATTTAGGTAATTTAACTTTACCAAAATAGTGGTCGGGGAGTAACCTCTTAATTTATCAATCAAGTGTGTTAGTTTAGAACATTTCTTCTCCAATTACTTCCGCATACCATACATATTCTTATAAGATCCCCCGATACAACTTTGGGTTTATTACACCCACAAAATAGTACACGAAATAGAATAGGCAGTAGAATTATACAACCATTAGTTCAGTGGTGTACCAACACACCCTTCTTCTATATTTCGATACAAACTAATTACACCTTTCCCCAAAATCAACCTGGAAGCCCCCAACATATACATACAAAACAATCCACAAAACTGCCTATAATCCCTTTTGTTGTAGCAATCAATTATTGAACTCATAATCTATTGAGTTCTCAATAACAACACATTCATAATTCTTTCTCAAATTCATATATAAGGAGAACAAAATGGGGCATTCACCTTACCTCAATTTTGCAACTTATTCTTTAAATTGAACTCATCAAGAACTTCAACTTTCACTTTTCTTCACACTTTAAACCAAGGAAGACAAGAGATCTCTTAATAACAAAGAAAAAAGTAAGTAAGTATGTTCTTTTATATTCTGCCATGAATTAATAATTAAGCACTTATAGTATGTTTTCCTAATCTTCCATGAGATATTTAAGCTAAACCATGAGTGTTTTCAGTTGTCTTGGTTTGAAAAGTTTTGGGTTTCTTCAAGAACCCTTGAAACAAAAATAGGTTTCTCCTTGTTGTTTTAAGAGAGTGGAGAGAATTTTTGAAATATACTCTTTTTGAGACTTAGTGATGTAGGAAAATGTCCTGCAACTAGGCCTTATATAGGCCCTATTTTGACAACGTCCTTAGCTGCATTTTGGTAATTAAAATTGGTCAAATTGGTTCAAGTAGGTGACGCACCTACTTAAGGGTTCAAGCTACTCAAAATTTTAAAGTAGGTGATGCTCCTACTTAATTCTTTGTTGGGAACAGTTAAATTGGGCCTTGGCAGATTTGACCATTGGGCCTTTTCTCCATTTTCCTTCTCTTTTTACTTAATTTGGGCCTAAATAAATTTACTAATAAAGGCCTAAATATGATACGTGGACTTTGTCCATTAACTTGGCTCATATAACTCAAGTAGGTGACTCACCTACTAGGTTAATTAAGTCAAGCAATCACCATAAAAAATTATTCCATTTTCAGTTCTTAATCACTTTAATCTAATTTAAAACTTGTATACACTTGGTTACTTCAAAATTTAGATTTAAATACTAGCTTACAATCACAAGTTTAAATAGTTGTGTCGACGCTAACTTGGTCACATCTTATTAAAACGTACGAGCGGCGTCTATAATTCCATCTACACCATTAATACACACATAAAAAATTTCATTCGCTACCTATACCACAAGGCTATACCAATTTCCATATAATTAGAACAAGTACAAGCAAAATACAGGATGTTACATCTTCCCCCTTAGGAGTATTTGTCCTCGAATGTTAGCATAATTGTTCAACCAAAATGAGTTCAAGCCTACGTTTAATACTCATGTTATCATGTAGTATCTATATATTACACTTACTTGTTATTGCCCCAATTCAGTATCTTGAAGTTTCTCTTTGTATTTGAACAAAGATAGGTACTTGGATTTCATCGCTTCTTCAACTTCTCATGTTATCTCTTCTACTTGTTGGTTTCTCTAAAGCACTTTTGCAGAAGCTGTTTCTTTATTCCTTATCTTCTTAACATGTCAATCTAGGATAGAAATAGGTATTTCTTCATAGTTGATATCTTCTATAAATTATAATTCTTTAGTAGGAGTTATATGAGATGGATCTTCAATACACCTTCGAAGCATTAAGACGAGGAACACTAGATCGACTATTAAAAACTCTTGGGTTAGTTCTAACCCATAAGAGACTTGGCCAAACCTCGGAGTAATCTTATATGGTCCTATATAACGTGGAATTAGATTTCCTTTCTTACAAAATCTCATAACCTCCTTCATTGGTGACACCTTCAAGAATACCCAATCACTTATAGAAAACTCTATCCCCCTTCTTCTAACATCTGCATATTATTTGTGTTGATTTTTATATATTTGTAGCCATCATTGTATTACTTTAACCATAGCTTGATGAACAAGATCTGGCTCGAACAAGGCAGTTTTACCCACTTTAAACCATCCAATTGGTGATTTACACTTTCTTCCATACAAAACTTCATATGGTGCCATTTTGATACTTTAATGATAGTTATTATTATAAGAGAACTATATGAGAGGTAAATAAGCATCCCAACTACATTTAAAGTCCAATACATAAGATCATAGTATATCTTCAAGTGTTTGAATGGTACGTTCCGCTTGTCCATCTGTTTGAGGGTGGAAAGTTGTACTTAAATTGTGTTCCTAAATTTTTCTGAAAAAAATTCCAAAAATTGCAGTAAATTAAGATCCCCTATCAGATATAATAGAGACTGGTACACTATGTAATTGAAATATCTCTTTGATATATAATTCACATACTCTTCAACTGTGTAAGTGGTCTTAACAAGAAAGAAGTGTCCTAATTTGGTAAGCCTATCAACTATTACGTATGTGGAATCAAACTTTTGAGATGTACGAGGCAAACCATTGACAAAATCCATGTTGATCACGTCCCACTACCAGTTTGGAAAATCTATACATTGCATGTAACCCCCAAGCTTGTGGTGCTCTATTTAACTCTCTGACAATTTGAATATTCGACTACAAATTCTGCAATGTTCTTTTTTATGTCACCCCACCAATATATTTCTTTCAAATCATGATACATTTTAGTTGATCCCAGATGGATGGAATCCATACATGATGTGCCTATGTCATAATCCTCTTTCTTAGCCAATCTACATCTGGCACACATAATCTATTTTTGCACCGAAGTACTCTCTCTTGCGTAAGATCAAATACCTTTGTCATACCACATTGTACATTCTCCTTAAGTTGTAATAGAATGGATTCTCCATATTTCTTCTTTTTCACTTCAGCTACTAATAAATATTCTGCCGTGTTATGCACAATAAGCCTTTCATCCCTTGTCTTTCTATAGATAGTCCCATAGTCTTATGACTTAACATACCTGCTACCACATTTTCTTTCCTCAGATGATACAATACATCAATGTCATAGTATTTTAATAGTTCATGCCACCTTCGTTACCTCAAGTTTAGATCCTTTAGGCTAAATATATATTACAAACTCTTACGAGAGTATATATGTCAACATGAATTTCATATAGGTAGTGGTGCCATATCTTTAAGGCAAATACAACCCCTGCTATCTCAAGATAATGTTTTGGATATTTTTTCTCAGGTGGCCACAATTGTCTTGAGGCATATGCTATCACTTTACCATGCTGCATCCACACACATCCTAATCCAATTCTTAAAGAATCACGATACACTGGACACCCTTTTGTGCCTTCTGGGAGTACCAATACGGGTGTAGAAGTTAATCTATTCTTCAGATCTTGGAAACTCTTTTGTGATTCTTCAGATCTTGGAATCACGATACACTGGACATCCTTTTGTGCCTTCTGGGAGTACCAATATGATACACTGGACACCCTTTTGTGCCTTCTGGGAGTACCAATACGATACACTGGAAACTCTTTTGTGATTCTTCAGATCTTGGAATCACGATACACTGGACACCCTTTTGTGCCTTCTGGGAGTACCAATACGATACACTGGACACCCTTTTGTGCCTTCTGGAAGTACCAATACGGGTGTAGAAGTTAATCTATTCTTCAGATCTTGGAAACTCCTTTCACATGCATCATTCCATTAAAACTTGGACGCTTTGTGTGTTAACTTTGTTAAAAGTGCAAAAATTGAAGGAAACCCTTCAATAAACCTCTTATAATAACCTGCCAACCCAAGGAAACCACGAACCTCCGTAGGCGTTATAGGTCTTCGCTGATTTTTCACAGTTTCTATCTTTAGAGTATTAACCTTTATTCCTTCATTAGATACAACATGACCTAAGAATTCCACAAATTTTAACCAAAACTCACATTTAGAGAACTTTGCATGTAGCTTATGATCACGAAGAGTTTGTAACACCTGTCATAAGTGATTCACATGGTCTTTCTTTGATCTCTAATAAAATAGAATATCATCTATAAAAAATATCATAAACACATCTAAGAATGGCTTGAACACCATATTCATTAAATCCATAAAAGATGTGGGTGCATTAGTTAGCCCAAAGGACATGACTAGAAACTTGTAATAACCATACCATGTTTGAAAGGATATCTTGGGTATGTCCTTCTCTTTGACCCTTACTTGGTGGTAACCTAACATCAAATCAATCTTTGAAAAACACTTGATGCCTTACAATTGGTCGAATAAGTCATCAATTCTCAGAAGGGGATATGTGTTCTTAATAGTCACCTTATTCAGTTGT
>JAPEIP010000008.1:93287670-93333836 GCA_026120095.1 Capsicum chinense | reverse complement strand
AATATGATACACTGGACACCCTTTTGTGCCTTCTGGGAGTACCAATACGATACACTGGAAACTCTTTTGTGATTCTTCAGATCTTGGAATCACGATACACTGGACACCCTTTTGTGCCTTCTGGGAGTACCAATACGATACACTGGACACCCTTTTGTGCCTTCTGGAAGTACCAATACGGGTGTAGAAGTTAATCTATTCTTCAGATCTTGGAAACTCCTTTCACATGCATCATTCCATTAAAACTTGGACGCTTTGTGTGTTAACTTTGTTAAAAGTGCAAAAATTGAAGGAAACCCTTCAATAAACCTCTTATAATAACCTGCCAACCCAAGGAAACCACGAACCTCCGTAGGCGTTATAGGTCTTCGCTGATTTTTCACAGTTTCTATCTTTAGAGTATTAACCTTTATTCCTTCATTAGATACAACATGACCTAAGAATTCCACAAATTTTAACCAAAACTCACATTTAGAGAACTTTGCATGTAGCTTATGATCACGAAGAGTTTGTAACACCTGTCATAAGTGATTCACATGGTCTTTCTTTGATCTCTAATAAAATAGAATATCATCTATAAAAAATATCATAAACACATCTAAGAATGGCTTGAACACCATATTCATTAAATCCATAAAAGATGTGGGTGCATTAGTTAGCCCAAAGGACATGACTAGAAACTTGTAATAACCATACCATGTTTGAAAGGATATCTTGGGTATGTCCTTCTCTTTGACCCTTACTTGGTGGTAACCTAACATCAAATCAATCTTTGAAAAACACTTGATGCCTTACAATTGGTCGAATAAGTCATCAATTCTCAGAAGGGGATATGTGTTCTTAATAGTCACCTTATTCAGTTGTCGGTAGTCAATTCACATTCTCAATTAGCCATCTTTCTTATGAAGAAATAACACTTGTACGCCCCAAGGGGACATACTAGGCCTTATGAATCCTTTTTTGAGCAAGTCTTTCAATCGCTCTTTCAACTCCCGTAATTCTATCAGGGCCATTCAATACAGAGGAATTAAGATTGGTTGAGTACTTGGAATCACATCAATAAAAAACTCCACTTCTCGTTCTGGAGATAAACCTGGAAGATCTTCAGGAAATACATCAGGAAATTCATTTACCACTGGAATAGTTTGAAGAGTTGGTGGCTCCGCATCCGTATCCTTCACTATAAGTAGATGATATATGTAACCCTTGGAAATCATCCTTTTTGCCTTAAAATAAAAAACAAATTTACCTCTTGGCGTACCAATGTTACCCCTTCATTCAAGGGTTGCCTGTCTTGGAAAATAGAAATACACCCGTTTAGTTCGACAATCTATTGTGGCATAACAAGAAGCCAACCAATCCATACCCATTATAGCATCAAAATCTACCTTTTCTAACTCAACCAGGTTAGCCATTGCTTCGCGACCACAAATAGTTATTATACAATTTTGATACACTCTCCTAGCTATAATAGATTCAAATACTAGCGTAGACACTTCAAATGGATTAACTAGCAATTCTGGTATTTTTTTTGAATTTTCCAGCAACCAATGGAGTGATATATGATAATGTAGAACCCGGATCATTTAATGCATATACATTATGTAAAAATATGGACAATGTACCTGTAACTACATTCAGAGAAGCCTCTATATTTTGTCGATCCACTAAAGTATATTTACAATTCTGAACTCCAATAGAGCTGGCTACTCCTTTAGAGCCTCTACCATGACCCATAGGCTGTACATCCCTATCTAAAGAAGGCACCAATGATGATGATTCAATGTCTGATCCAATAGGTCATAACATTCTATTCATGCCTCATTGCAGGCATTCTCACACATATGCCCTACATACTATACCTAAAGCAAGCATTTTTCCCAATAGACATGCACCTGAATGAAGCTGTCCACATTGTCTACATAGTTGTTGGGGAGGTTTTAATTGTCTTATACTCCCTTGCTCTTGATACTCCGCTTCTTCTGAACTCTGACTTTTACTTTTCTGCCCAAACTGATTGCCTTTGGACCCTTGAAACTATAGTAGAGCAATACCTGTAGGATAAGAAGATAATGGCCTAGGTGCTCTATTAGAAATCTAAGGCCTAAACTTACCTTGGGATGAAAAAAATTGCCCTGTAGACCTGGCCCTCTTGGAATACCCTCTTTCCAATTCTTGTGCTCTTCTTCTTTGCCTCTAATTCTCTATTTCTTATGCAAAAGCTTGTATCCTTAATATGTCCATGTCTTCGTTCAAAGCAGAAATAGTACAATCTCTAACTAGATATGGATTTAATCTATCCACATATTAATGAACCTTATCATCCATAGTAGCTACTACATTAGGAGCATACCTATCCAAAGAGTTAAGTTAGAGGTTGTACTCCCTCACGCTCATATTTCCTTGGTGATGATTCGGGACTGATCTATACGGGCTTCTCAAATGTCAAATGGAAGGTAATGATCAATAAATGTCTCTTTGAACTCCTTTCAACTATCTGAAGGTGCATCGATACCCCTAAATTATTTCCAGCCTTTATTCTAAAATATAGCCTCTCCTTTGAATCTATGTGTTGCTAGCTCAACTATCTCCTTACCCGATACATGCATGAAATCTAGAGCCCTTTTGATTTGATCAATAAAGTCCTGTGGGTCTTTATCACTATCTGATTGGGTAGATGTGCGAGGATCTAGCTTAAAGAAATCCTGTGTCCATAGGCTAGATGCCCTATTTACACCACTAGAACCTGTGGTTGGAATAGTTTGTCCTTGAGCTTGTCCAGCAACTATACGAGCCAACAATTACACCGCATTCTTTAGATCTTACTTATTAGCATTAATAAGTAGTTCTGAGGATGCAGTTCTTCTCTTTCTTATCTCTTCTAGAGATGGAGGAGTAAAAGAAGTTTGTGGTACAAACTCAGTTTAAGCCTCACTTTAATTAGCTTGTCTAGGTGGCGACTCGCTGGTCTTTTCTTCGGCAACCACATCTACCTGCGTACATGTATTCTTACTCCTTCTTGTAATCAACATCTTTACTATAGTAAGAGGAAAAAATATAGATTCAATGGTTAAATATGACTTCACCTACAACATGACCTGTATTGCATGATCTAAGATATGAAGAAAAGAAGACAACCCCTAAATATCCCATAACCTCCTGTTTATAGATTTGGTGCACAACAGACCCATAAGTAAGACATGACATAGACATAACTTTGTAGACTCCCTAGGATGACCTAATCTGATACCACTTTTGTCACGCCTCCAATCCTATTGGGGCGGACAGGCACCCATAGCCGTGAAGGCCCGAGAGAACCAATCCATAACCTTGTACTTCTCATTCCTGTAACTATGACAACCAAGGATTCTAACAAATATAATATAATGAATTGATTAGAATAAAAATGTAGGCAAGCACAAAACTACATATACAAGACTTGGCCGTTGGGGCCACAACATCTAAAAGACAAAACACTACCATATTTAACTTTACATTAGTCTACAAAGCCTCTAAAAGATTCATAGACATAGTTAGGGTCGGGATAAACCTACCCTACTCTTGACTATAACATAATACCAAAATATATGGAATGGACCCGAAAATCCCCGAATCAACCTGGAGCTCACCAGTAGTCACTAAGTAGCCCATGCTCCTACTAGTGAGGTGTATTAGCTGAAGCACCTATGCCTATAGCATAAAATACAGGTCCGCCATGAGGGACGTCAGTACAAAAATATGTACTGAATATGTAAGACTGAAAGTAACAACACATGGTACAAGAGTTCAATAAAAATCATATGCAAGTGTATATGTAGTACTAGTAGACCACCTTTAAATATACTTGTGGGACTATGTACATTACATTCTTTTGTTTGTTTTTACCTTGATTACTTTAAAAATCTTTGTAAGCCATATAATGCAAATGACCAGCTGATCAGTGGTAAATAGATAAATTGAGATTGGACCATGCTAGGCTTACGCCCCTGAGCTACCACCTACATATGAACATTGGGATCGACCACCCACAAATAAAGGTATTGAGATCGTCCCATGGTAGGATTATGCCTCTGAGCTGCCACTTATTGTACAGATTCCATTACTTAATTTACTTAACCTTTGAGACTGTTGCTTTGGTGGTCATAATATTTTGGTACCTTAAAACAATAATCAACCAATAAGAGACATGTAAATGGGCACTTAATGCCACAACAATGAGGTAGGGAGATGTTCTCATATAAATGAAGTGTTTAGGAGCTGAAATAACACATGGGTTTTGTTTGAGTAAATGGAGAACTCCTGAAATTTTCTATTGAAAATAGACGTGCAGGTTTAATAATAAGCATGTATTGAAGGTTTTTTAACACTCTAGAGTGTGGGAACAGTGTCATTGACTACATGGGATACAATACACTGCTATTATGTATTACGTGTTATAGAATAGCCTTGGAAGCTTATTTGATGGAACAAATGTTCGATTTCATGTCAAAGAGTGTAAAATAGAGTATGCCTTACTTATCTGGGTGTACAACTCTGATACAAACCCAACTTGACTTACCACCTTTTGGTTTACTTATCTACAATAAAATATATAGTAAACTAATATTAGAAACCAACCGACATATTTATGCTATTTAACTACACCAAAACAGTGGCCGGGCTATAAGCCTTTAATTTATCAATCAAGGGTGTTATTTTAATCCTTTTGTTCTCCAATTACATCCCCATACCATACATATTTTTAAAAGATCCCCCAATACAACTTCAGGTTTATTACACCCTCCAAACAATACATGAAAAAAATAGGCAGTAGATCCATACAACTATTAGTTTGGTTGTATACCACCTCACCCATCTTATATATTTCAATACAAACTAATTAAACCTTTCCTCAGCATCAAACTGGCAACTTCAAACATATACATGCAAAATAGTCCACAAAACAGCCCTAAATCCCTTTTTGTTGTAGCAATTAATTATTGAACTCATTATCTATTTTGTTCTCAAAACCAACACATCCATAATTCTTTCTCAAATTCATATTTAAGGAGAAAAAAATGGGATAGTCACCTTACGTCAATTCTGTAACTTATCCTTTAAATAGAACTCATCAAGAATTCAACTTTCACTTTCCTTCACACTTTAAACGAACGAAGAAAACAAATTTCTTAATAATAAAGAAAAAAGCGAGCAAGTAGCTTGTTCTATATTCTACCATGAATTAAAAATTAAGAACTTATAGCATGTTTCCTTAATCTTCCATGAGATAATTAAGATAAACCATAAGTGTTTTTACTTACCTTGGTTTGTAAAGTTTGGGGTTTCTTCAAGAACCCTGGAAAGAAAAATAGGCTACTCCTTGTTGTTTTAGAGAGAGTGGAGAGAATTTTTGAAATATACACTTTTTTATGACTTAGAAATAAAGGAAAATGACTAGCAACTTGGCCTTATAAAGGCCCTTATTTGGCTACCTCCTTAGCTGCATTTTTTACCTTAAAATTGGTTAAATTGGTCCAAGTAGGTGATGCACCTACTTAAGGTTCAAGTTGCTCAAAATTTCAAAGTATGTAATGCACCTACTTACTTAATTCTTAGTTGGGCTCAATTAAATTGGTCCTTGGCAGATTTGACCATTGGTTCTTTTCTCCAATTTTGTTCTTCTTTTACATAATTTAGGCCCAAATAAGTTTAATAATAAAGTCCCAAATCTAATCCATGGACTTGGTACATTAACTTCTCTCATATAACTCAAGTAGGTGACTCACCTACTAGCTTTATTAATTCAAACAAGCACCTCAATAAATTACTCCATTTTTAGTTCTTAATCCCAACCCCTTTAATCTAATTTAAAACTTGTATACACTTGGTCACTTCAAACTTTAGATTCAAATTCTTCCTTACGATCCCAAGTTTAAATAGATGTGTTGATGTTGACTTGTTCGTATCTCATTAAAATGTATGAGCAATGTCTATAACTCCATCTACACCATTAATACTCGCATAACAAATTTCATTCGTTACCTATACCATAAGGCTATACCAAGTTCCATATAATTAGAACAAGTACAAGAAAAATATGGGATGTTACATTTATATATATGGTCTTTCTTATATCAAGATCCACAAAATGATGGATAATTGGATTAGCTTTCCAATGATACCAATTTCGCCTTAATCCAATATCTGAGAGTAAAGTTATGGCTATTTTTGTTAGAATAGTAAGCCTCTGCGATAGGCCCGCGATGCATTGGTCTATCCCCTGGAATAAGGTGCACAACGATTAGTCTCTCCTCTGAAATAGGGGACGTGATGCACAAGTTATTCCCAAACTATTTCAGCTTCCTAAGATCCAAAGGGTAATTTGGTTAATTCCTCTCAACCCTAATCGTCCAAATCATGATTTATAACACTAAAAAGGGCATTATTTTCCCATCATTCTCAAAACAACTTATTTTAACCCCCTCCTCCCCTTTTTCAAAGAACAAAAATCTAAGCTTCTTATCTCAAGAACATAAAGATTCAAGCTTCAATTTTAAGATTTCTTCAAGAATCCATTAAGGTATATGTATTCCTCAATGAGTCACTTCTACCCATTGATCCCCCTTCTATTTAAACTAATTATGGAGGTTTTCCTATACTATGGAATTACATATGTTCAAGATGGGTTAAATTCCTATATTCATTGGTAATTTAAAATAATTTAATGTCCATGTATGATCCTATGAAAAGTTAGGTTTCTTCATGCTTTGAATTTCAGTTTCCCATGTCATATTCAAGTGAATTTCATGTTAAATCCCCAAATTTATGAATTAAGCCATGTAATCATGTTTTTCCCTCATACTTAATACATTCCCATGTTTAAGTTCATGATTCTCACATTTTTGATGAAATGCCTATGTTTTGGACCTTAGAAACATGATCCTATACTATAGTTTTAAAGATTTGCTACCGTAATTTATGATAATTCAGCGCTGGCATGTTATGAACACCCGATACTATGTGTTTTATGTAATTTTAGATTTTTATGTAATACTTCTATTAAACTATTGAGATTATTATTTTACTCAGTTGGCATAATCATGATGAGATTTATAAGAAATAATGTTCATTAAACTTAGTCTAGTTGAGTACTCGTATCAGTTCAGTTAGGAGTAGGATTTAGCACCGAGTGAATCCAGGGATGGCAATTCACCTGTTAGTTTAGGTAGATTCATTAGTAGTAGTCCCTAAGTTCTAGAACTACATAGCTAGCATATGATAGAAGGGGTTACCCATCAGTTTAGTCTTGAAACCTTGGTCCTTCGAGATACCAATTTAGTGGATCCATATAGCCAGTGTAAGTACCCGTGGCACGGTATTGACACCCTTTTAACTAGGGTTACAGGTTGGACTTTGATTAACTAAAATTAGGGCATGTTGGTTACATGATACCTCTTATAGTTTTAGTCAATATTTATTTTATCCCAGTTTAGATTTGCTTGACCAAGTAGATAGATTTCAGTAATTATTCAGTCAGTTGTACAAATTATTTATGTTATTCAGATCATGTCAGTACATCTTATACTTGGTCTTGCATTATCTTTTTTACATGTTCACTATCCATATATGATCCTCAGCTCAATTTTACAGCGTGTTTAGCTTTACATGCAGTATTCATGTATTTCTACTACTTCCCAGCTTTAGTTCTACTTACTCTACCAAAAGAAAAAATTTAAGAAACTAATTGTAGTGATTCTACAGCTTATCAGATTATATTTGTTACTCATGTATTAAGATACTTCAGCTTTAAATTATTTCAGTCTCTTGGTGAGTATACTTACACTTAGCATGCATGCTTTTAAGATTATGTATCTATTCAGTTTTACATATTGCATTCACCCCACTTACTTAGTACATTCCAAAAGTATCCATATATACATCTGTGTGGCTATATTGTCTCACAATGTAGGTACCAGTTATAGCCTACACATCATTATCACACATTATTCTACTTCCAACCATCAGGTGATAAGTTTTCTTATTTCGGGACTCCAGTTAGTATAGTTTATGTTCTATCTTATTATTATTCATATGTATTGATTAGTGGTAGTTAGAGGTATGTCCCAGCTATCTATAGTCAGTATAGTAAAGGCTTCATAGTTAGTCATCCAGAATCATTACATGTAATTGAAGTTTCTTTCTTCAGTTTTATCATAATGTAAACGTTATCAGTATTATACTTATGAAAATTTCCTTATGATCATGTTTCAGCTCAATAAATTTGTTTTTTATACAATTTAAACTAGTTGCTCAAGTAGTATGCCAGTTCATGGGTTAGCATGGGATCACTTGTGAATTTGAGCACTGAATTATGACTAAGGGGTAGTTTTAGGTTGGTACAAATAGCCATCTAAACACCAAAAACTCTTGATGTATGATGGAGAGATGGGTCTTGGCTAGTTTACTATCACTTAGGTCTTTTGAGGATCAACTTGAATTCCATCACTGGAAATGATATGGCAAAGGAAGTCCACTGATCTCAACCAGAATTTGCACTTATTAAACTTAGCGAATAACTGGTGATCCTTAAGGGTCTGCAATACAATCCTTAAATGGTCTACATGATCTCCTTTAATATGGGAATATACGATGATGCCATGTATGAAAACTACGACAAACATGTCCAAGCAATGCTTGAACACAATGTTCATCAGGTCTAAAAAAGTTGTAGGAGCATTCGTTAAACCAAAATACATATCTAGAAATTTGAAATGACTATGCCGAGTTCTGAAGGCTGTCTTTAGGATGTCACATTCTCTGATCCTAAGCTGATGATAGCCAGATTTAAGGTCTATCTTATAGAAAAATATTTACCCTAAATTCGGTAACATATGTCATCGATTCTCGAGAGAGAATACTTATTCTTGATTGTGACTTTATTCAACTGAAAGTATTCAATGCACATTTGGAGGGAACTATCTTTCTTGCACATGACTAGAATCGAATCACCCCATCAAGAAATACCAAGCCTGACAAAACCCTTATCAAAAAGATCCTTTAATTGTTCCTTTAATTACTTAAGCTGATCTAGAGCCATTCAATAAGGTGGAATTGAGATATGCTGGGTATCTTGAATGAGATCTATTCTGAGGTCATTCGAGGTAAACTCCATGAAGATCTCCGGGGAACACTTCTAAAAACTCATTCAATACTGGAACTAAGTTTAAGACTCGGAGTTTTAGAATTTGAGTCCTTCACTCGAACGAGATGATAAACACATCCCTTGGATATCATTTTTCTTGCCTTAAGATAGGAAACAAACTGACTCTTAGGCACTTAACTACTATCCCTCTATTAAATAACAGGATCATTACGAAACTAGAACTGAATAATTTTATTTCTATAATTGATTGAGGCATAGCACGATTGGAGCCAATTCATGTTGAGAATGGCATCAAAATTAGTTATCTCTAACTTTACAAGATAAACTGAAGTAACTTTCGGAGACACTATAACTAGGCAAATTCTGCATACCCATCTGCCTATAATAGAATTACCCACTGGGTAGACATCGAGAAAGGCTCTGCTAATATATTGAGATTGATACTAAAGACTATAGCAATATAGGGAGTCATAAAGGAAACTGAAGCTCCAGGATCTAAAAGTGCATAAACATGAAGATAGAAGACTTGTATGTACCTGTAACCACATTAGGAGAACTCTTCTGATCATGTCAAGTCTTGAGAGCATAAACTTTGTTCAGGCGTTTCCTACTGGTGGCATTCGAGGTAGCTCCCTATTGAGTTAGGCGACCTACTGGAGCCGATGAAAAGTTGGATTGACCTTGCTGATGAACATCCTTTCCCTTTTGGCCAACCATCAGGCAATCTTTGATCCTGTGGCTGGGCTTGCCACATCCAAAACACACATCACTACCAACTCTACACTCACCCTAATGATTCTTACCGTACTTTCTCTAAAGTGGATTGGTACGGACACTGTTTACACAATCTTGAGACTTACAGGCTGGCACTCTATTTTGACTATCCTACCTGAAATTAAGAACTGGTGCACTAGCTAAAGATAGGGCTGAAGCTGAAAATTTCATACAGAACTGGGAATCATTTACACCTTCAAACCTTGACCATGAACAATTGAAGCTACCTGCTCTGGCCTCTTATTCTCTCTTTCTCTCTCATTGAGCCTCTTCTCTTCGATCTAATGAGCATAGACCATCATCCTAGAAAGGTCAATCTTCTTAATCAACATGGTTGTCCTACACATCTTGACTACACCATCAAACATACTAGACACAAACATAGTCATCTTAGATCTAGTATCAGCCACCATAATTGGAGCATACCTCGTGAACTGAGTAAAATTAAGAGAGTATTCTCTAACACTCATGTTACTTTGATGCAGATTGATAAACTTCTAAACCTTAGACTCCCTCAACATCAGTAGGAAGAGCATGTCTAAAAAGGTCATGGTAAACTTCTCCCACTCTATAGGCCCTACCTCAACACCTTTATCCTTTTTCCACTAGTTGAACAAAGTATGAGATACTCCCTATAATTGATAAACAAATAAATTAGTGCTTTTACTAGTAGTAATGCCGATGATATCCGTTACCTTCTGCACATAAACCAAAACCTCCTACAGATCCTCCTCCGGCATGGATCTTGAAAATAAAGGGGAATTTATCCGAGTGAAATCTTGGTTCCTGGCTGCAACTTTATTCATCACTTGATTGGATTCTAAGTAGCCATAGAATGGGACAAAGCTGAGAAATAAAACATCCTGGTTGTGGACCCTTTGAAAATTTCCTAGAATTTTATTCTTTAAACCTAATATGACTTAAGGGTAGGATCCATATGGTGAGATACTAGTGGTATGGTCATGTCATAGGATGATCAGTATTTGTTGGTGGGATGGTTTTTGTCACTGGAATGGGTATGCTTAGAGGTGTGAGTCAAAAGGCTTGCACGATTGTTTCATAGACTCATACGGTAGGCAGTATTTGATCTTTCTAGTATTTCATTCTGCTAGGGATATGGGTCTTTGGTACAGATCGTATACAGGGGTTACGACTTGGTTGTATGAGTCATATACTACATAGTATCTGATCAAAGGATAAGGCTTGGATACGAGTGATGGGTACCAATCATATTGGAAGGGTATGACTCGTATGGGTCAGCCGTATCCCTGTGATGAATTTTTAAAAGATATAAGTAGAGGTATTTTAGACATTTCCCTACTTACCCAAATTATAACCCATAACTTCTAATATATTTATGAGGCTATTTGCCCTATTATTCTATTCATTAACACTTAGTAATATTCCAAAACACTCCATAATTCTCTAAAGAGCTTTTGGGGCAAGGGAGCTAGGGTTTCAACTAAAGGATTGCTTTGGGGATTGTCTTGGTGATTTCTTTCCGTCATCCTTTTTGTTTAAGGAATGTTTCTCTCCCGTCATTGTAATTTCAACTAAAATCATGGTTTATACGATAAATTTCATGGTTCTACTATTTCATGGCTATGGTTTTCAACTATTATTTGGGGGTTTTGATATTAAATGCTTAGTTATAGTTTTCTATTATTTTAAATATGATTTTATATGGATTAATGGTGATTTTGGATAATTAGATTACATGGGAATGGTTTAATGGTCTTTGGAATTAGTTTTGGTTATATTATATCCCGATGTGTTTAATAAAATGCTTATAAAGATATGTTCATTGTATTGACTTCTTTTAATAGAACTCTTGCATGTTTTAAACTTAGTAAAGGAATTATACATGGTTTAAATGGTTTGGAAAGGCTAAAGGCTAAATGGTTATCCTTGTGGGGAATATAGATGTCTCCCAAGTGGGTTAATATGGTAAATGGAAGTGCACTTAAAAGTCCTCTTAAAATTATAAATGGTTCCCTATGGATTATATTTCCAAGCAAGGGTTAGTACGACAATACCAATATCAATGGCCGTAGTTGAACTCTTAAAGAAGTTCTTGAAGGCTTCTTCTTAAAGTTCTTGTATTAAGGGCCTCAAATTCTTAATTGTCTGGAAGAGGCTATGAAAGAGTTTTGGGACTTCTTCGAACTAGGTTACAGTTTCTTGGAGAGAAAATTGATGGAGAATGGATGTATAATGCTTAAATAATCATTCAATCCTATGTTTTTACGACTTGGGTTGATGGTAAATGACTTAATTTCCATTTTAGAGACTAAAATGGCTACTATAATGCCATTTGAGGGCTTGGCATGATGAGATGACAAGCTCATCTTTATATCCGACGCAATACGGTGGAATCACATTAAGCTGCTAGAATAGAAGTCTAAACCTCGTCCAAAAAATCAAAAACTTCCCCAAGACATGCTCCTTACACTCTTGAACATGAACTAACTCAAAGACTTACGTCTAGGGGTCAGGAAGGCGAATTTAAAAGTTCTCAAAGTTAAGAGGCCAAAAATATGACTAGTTCTCCAACACTTAGTGAATTGTTTAGGTTCTAAGCCTCTTATGCATGCACTAGGAGCTGAACTTAACTAAGGATAATACGGGGTATTACAATATCTCCCCCTTGGGAACATTCGTCCTCGAATGAGACTGCTTAAGCTAATGATTTTAAGGAACTGAGATTACGTACTGAACTTTCATGACTTCGTACATGATTGCCTAACTGAGTCTGAAACATGATACATGAACAGAATATCATGACTGAACTGATTTCTTGAATACATGCATTGACATGAGAATGGTTATAAGGATGAGGTAGAAACGAGAGATTAAACTTTTGAGTAACCATTGCCTCAGGCTGGATCTGGTTTTGTGAAGGAAAATTACGAGGTTTAGGAGATGAAAACTCGGGGTATTACGAAATCTCCCCCTTGGGATAGTTCATCGTCCGAATGATACTGAGTTGGCTTAAATAGTAAGGAAAGACTGAGATGTTGCATGAGACACTCACAAGCTCAATCATAACTTAATATCTAATTATGAAACTAATGCATGATGTATGAACTGAGCTGAATTTGTAATTTGCATGCAAACAAATATTTTACGTCATGGAATGGCCTTACTTGTGAAACTTTGGGTAGTAAGACTAAATGGAAAGTTGGAAATTTGTCTGAGCTTCTCTTCTTCACTGCTAAACTGGATCGCAAGCTCTATGAACTAGACCATAAGGAGTACCCATACTCAAATGGAGTATTTCTCCAATACGTTTCAAAGAAATTCTAATAATACTATGGAGCAAAGAATTTTGGGCATGATCTTAACAGGATATCTAAATAAGGAATCACAACATTGATAAAACTCTATAGCATGGAAAATTGACATATAAATCATAAGCTAAGATAGAATTACTAGGCCTTAGGCAATGCAACTTCTTACTTTCAAGCTTAGAAACACTTCTCAAATACTGCCTCAACTATACTATTCCGCTTAAATACCAAATTCATTCGGTTCAACTTAAAATTTTCACATGAGAATTGATAAATCCATCTACGAAAGTCTAAATTGAATTAAATTCTCTCACAGTGATAAATTCTAACTCGAAATCACAAGATACAACACGCTATACCATAATACTAGTATAAACCACATGATTCAATCTTCTATGTCTCTTCTAGAGCTCACAACCTAAGCATATCATGCCTTACCACTTCAATGACTAACTCTGAACTCTTACTATAGATTAACTAGCACATATTGCATTCCTCCTTACATCCCAACATGACATTCAAGTCTATCATTATAACCATATATGAACTTTAAGGAAACAACCATAAAGGCATACTTTTAATATTCTCTAACCCTCTATCAATAACAAATTTCTCGCACTATTCTTGAGATGACATACCCAAAATTCTCAACTAACTGTAACATATACCAAAGATTTACCACAATATTCTTTCATCCTTTAGCCTTAGATATAAAATCATAAATAATCTTTCTTAATAAGGGTCATCAACTCCCTCTCATATAAACCATTGCTTCTCTATTATCATCGCCACTATCTCAACATAGGAAGAGGTCACTAAAGGGCTAACACATTAGGACCTATAACATAAAAGAATACTATACATAACTTTGACACTTAACTGAGGCTTGAGGAATAGAATGTCAATAGCATGGATTCATTAAATAGATCTAAACTGAGGACGTACATGATATAATGCGAATTTCACTAGTATCATCTTTTTTGAGAACTGATCATACTTTGAAACGTTCATACTTATCATAAGCTATTCAACAAAAGACTATAGTTTCATATATTTATAAGGGATCACTTGAATCACAGAGTTAAACTGTTACTTACTTACTAGAAGCTGAGAATGGACTTGAATATGCATGAAGTATATAAGCATTGGCCTTTGACATGTATCTACCACACAAGACATGAATTTGGTGTAATAGTGACTGAAATCCAAGGAATACTCTAGAGTAAGAAGGGATCACTATCTCATTACTACTCTTATTGACATGTATCACAATCTTATTATAAAAACTTGATTTGGTTCTTCACTCTACCATCTCCCCTTATATCAAAGCTGACATTCTAAGCTTATGGGTCTACTCCATACCCTCGAGACTAAACCATAATTTATTTACTCTAATGGTCTATACATAAATGTTCACTCACCTGAATAAAATATATCTAAATAATATTAACTTTATTTTGGTAACTCTCTAAGTACATACAACCCTTAACTTTCTTTAGCTTCTATAATCATCATCATACACTTATACTCTATTAACTCGAAAAACATACCTACCTTACTAAACACATAATCTGTCTCACTAACTCAAATCAGACCAAAGTCTCAGCATCCTTTATCCCTAGCTCCTTACATAGCTATTAAGAATACCATATACTATATGACTAGCCTTATTCAAACTTAGAAACTCTCGAGCATTATCTAAGCATAAATGAAACTTAATAATCTTAGAAAATAACTCAATCCCCTTATTAACTTGGTCACACCTCTATATCATGCCTATAACATCACACTTAATTATGAATAAATGAACTTAAACTCTTGCATACACAGTTTAAGCCTACTAGATCACTTTTATATAACTAGCATCACAAACTAAGCTATCATTATTTCCACCTTAATGATCATCCACTGTTCAATCTTAGTGTCTAGTGCTAGCCATGATTAACCACAACTTCACACACCATTCTTACATGTCAAAACATCAGTTAACACTAGTTCACTAGAACCTTATAATAATGATATTTGATCATAATCTTACAGTCTATCTAATTACAATCCATAAGCATATCCCTCTTTTACATCTCTAGCACTTATCTATCCATATATTTAAATTATATCCATGGTGTTATAAACCTCAACCAATTTCTTTTTCACAACCATACGAGGAACTATACATCAACAATCCTTAAGAACATAATACATTAATTAATGACCTATACTTTTCTAAAACCATAACATATCATCAAGATCTCCTTTCCTACTTCAAGCAAACCACAATTCACATTAACTAATAAGTCTTTCTCTACCTCCCACCAGGAAAATAGTACTATACTTATTACCCCTAAGCTGAGACACAAAGAAGTGTTACCTTAACATAGACTCGATAGCATGCATAAATTTATCTATATACTTTTGATCAATCATCATTGCCACCTTTATTGTAGATACACTTCTAAACCCACACTTCCAACTATAAGAAGGTTATACTACTTATAAATCATAACACTCTAGGTTGCAATATCTTTCGAATGCAAACTCTATTTAACAATATAGGTTCACACTATCTCTCCTCATGAGAACTATCTATATTGAAGGGTTAATGATGAATCTTAATACGTATCTTACTTTGTCTTAACTGAATAACTCATAAGGATGAGTAAATAAATTTTAACTTGGGGAACTTATAACACACTAGCGAGCTCCTCTCAAGCCCCTTGTGTGACTTCTGAAGTTACTGATAATAAATCTAAGAGAATCATCTTGTATTGAATTACAACTTGCTAATCATGTTATCTCAAGAATATGTCATAGATGAAGGATCATAGAGAAACACATGTATCGATATAACTTTCTGAGAGAGCAACTTTAGAGCATGACCTAGAGAATGACGAAAGAAAATATTTCTTAAATACCCTATAGCCTCTTAAAGAAAAGTGTAGATGTCTATGCACCATTCTGCAGGACTCTACTAGACATGACTTCATAGGCATAACTCATGTGAAACTGAATAAGATACATAAATCCTGAAGAAATGAAAATAAAACTATTAAAACGATTACAAGTATAGTTATACAAAATAAAACTAAAATTAAATACATCAACTCTACTAATTATCTATGAAGCCTCTACTAGTATTGATTATAGGTAGTTGGGACATGACCTCGAGTAATCCTGAATCATTCTGACTAGATAAAGAGAAAAAGATGCTACTCAAACTATGATTGACTCAAGCCCTGAAATTAAAAGGACTCATTACCTGGTGACTGGAAGATGCAAACTATCTAATTATAATGTTCGTGCTGCAAATTTTACCTACATTATAAGACAATGTAACACATAGACATATATGTAAATCAAAACTACTTGAATATGCTGAGTATATGGGGGTGAATGCATAAGTGAAAAAAAAACTCAATACTCATATAAACTTTTAAATGATGCATGTTAAGTGTAAATAACTCACCTTAAGCTTGAATAACTTAAAGATGAAAATCATAAATCATGGATAATAAAGCATACTGTACACATATTGTGAGACATAAAACTTAGTTCTAAAATATTTTCTTTTATTCTATGTTAGGGAGGTTCTTCTAACAGACAAAAACCATGTGAGCTACCGTAGAGTCCAACGTCTTACCCACATAGGGAAAAGCTTATTATGGGGTAAGCCATCCTACCTTTTCCATCAGAATAGGACCTAATCTAAAATGATCACTATTTGTAACTTCATCCATATATGGAATAAAAAAAACATACATTGGCTAGTAGTTTTAGGGTATGTGACCTTGGATGCATGCCCAACTCGATGCTAAAAACTGCTCCTTTATAACTTAGTGCTCCTACTGTAGGAAATCCACCTAAAATAAAATAGCTGAAGGGTTTATAATGAAAACCAGTTATGCTTCTCTTATGGTAAGCTATTGTCAAAATAGCAATTGTGGATTCCATATCTTAGCTGAGGATCAAAAGATCAATTCTTGCATTAAATCTGAATATAGGCCAGTCATTGAATGCTTAAAATATAATTTTCTTGAAATCTCAATACTTAAATTTAGGGCTTAAACCCATGCTTTAAATTTATGTCAATTCATAGTAAAACTTCATGCTCAATAACAGTGTTTAAATACTTTAAAATTAACAAGTCAAGATAGTGCCATCTCATATTCAATATAAAACTTATAAGTTATACATAAACATAAAAACTTCTTGATATATTAAATTTTTCAAATCTCATGATAATCACATGCTTCAAGAATATAGAACCTTGAGTACGAACCCTACTTCAAAACAAATGCCTAAAATCTTAAAATTATACAATTTGAGCACAGGGTGAAATGATACCCTTGTTTATAACCCCACATACATTATTTAGGCATAATTTGATGTAGAAGCTTGACTTTGAACTCTTAAAGATGTTCTTTAAGACTTCTTGTTAAAGTTATTGGATTAAGGGCCTCAAATTCTTGATTGTCTTGAAGAGGATATGATGGAGTTTTGGAGTTCTTAGAATTAGGTTAGGGAAAATTGTTGGAGAATGGATTTATAATACTTAAACCATCATTTAATCTTATGTTTTTACGACTTGGGGTGGTGGTAAATGACATAATTTCCCCTCTAGAGATTAAACTTGCAACTAGAATACCGATTGGGGGCTTGGCATACCGCGGTGACAAGCTCATCGCTATATCCAACGCGACATAGTGGAATTGCATTGAGCTACTAGAATTGAAATCCAAACATGACCCAAACCTCATCTAAAAAATCCAAAACATCTTTGAGACATACTCCTTATGCTCCTGAACATGAATTAACTCAAGAACTTACGTCTCGAGGTTGGGAAGGCTAATTTAAAAGTCCTCAAAGTTAAGAGATCAAATATATAACTAAGTCTCCAACACTTAGTAAAATTCTTTGGGTCTAAGCCTCTTATGTATGGACTAGGAGCTGAACTGAACTAAGGATAATACAGGGTACAACATCTCAATTTTTTATTCTGCCAGGGATATGAGTCATAGGTATAGCTTGTATGATAGGGTTATGACTTGGTTGGATGATTCAGATACTGGATAGTGTCTAATCTGAGGGTGAGGCTTGGACATGACTAGTGAGTATCGATCGTATTGGGAGGGTACAAATCATATGGATCAGTCATATCCCTGTGATAGTTTTTTTTAAGGGATTTAAATGAGGGTATTTTGGATTTTTCCTACTTACCCTAATTAGGACCCACAACTTCTAATACACTTAGTAGGCTATTTACCCTATTATTTTATTTATTAACACTTAGAACAATTCCAAACCACTCTAAAATTCTCTCAAGAGCTTTTAGGGGAAGAGAGCTAGGGTTTCAACTAAATGATTGCTTTGGGTCTTCTCTTGGTGATTTCATTCCGTCATGTTCTTGATTTAAGGCATGTTTCTCTTCCCTCATTATAATTTCAACTAAAGGTATGGTTTATATGACTGATTTTCATGGTCTTACTATTTCATGATTATGGTTTTCAACTTTTATTTGGGGGTTTTGATATTAAATTTTTGGTTATGGTCTCCTATGGTTTTGTTTATTCTTTTATATGCCTTAATAGTGGTTTTGGATAATTAGATTACATGGGAATGGTTTAATGGTCTTTGGAATTGGTTTTGGTTATATTATGCCCCCAATGTATTTGATAAAATGATTATAAAGATATGTCCATTGCATTGACTTCTTTTAATAGAACTATTGCATGTCTTAAACTTGGTAAAAGAATTATGCATGGTTTAAATTGTTTGGAAAGGCTAAAAGCTAAATAGTTATACTTGTGAGGAACATAGAAGTCTCCTAAGTGGTTTTATATGTTAATTAGAAGGGCACTTGAAAGTTCCCTTAATCCTATTAATGGTTGTCAATAGATAATAAGGGTTCGTATGATGATACCAATTACAATATTCATGGTTAATAAATGGATAAGGGTTTGGTTATTTAGAAACCAGTTTTAATTGAGCATTAATGGCTGGGTGTGTACTGAAGTCGTGGAAGGTGGCAATCCCAAGGGGATCAATATTAGAAGCTCATATTTGTTGATAAGAGGATTGGCCTTAGTGGACAGTGTGCATGATGTCACACTATTGGGGGATGTACTAGTCATCCCATAGGATACTTCCCTGGTCGTATGGCTACATACACTGTGATCCTTTTTGCAGGGGGAGCTGAACCCATATAGCCCGTGGATGGTTTATGACAACCAAGCTACACAGCCCAAGTAATAGGTTTAAAGACATGCTAAACTCGGTCCCCTTTTCCGACAAGGTAATATAAATATATGTATGGTTGTGTACATTGGATGGTTTTACTTGGCTTTATAATTGGCATTATTTTATTCTTATCCTGAGATTCATGCTACTGGTCACTCACTAATCCCATCTATCAGCCACTGTATACCCATGCTATGCAGGAACCGGCTATTATACTCCTTCTACATAGTGATTTACTTTGGGACAACATTTGGACTGAAGTAGTAAGCTTCTATACTTTGGGAAGGCATCATTTCTTGTCAGGTATACTTTTAGACACTTATCTTTTATTTTGGATATTTGTTTTGGCTATAGTTGGGGGTATGTCCCAACCGGACTTATTCACTCTTTTAGATAGAGTCTTTGTGGTACTTCTAAGGGTTGGAATGGGAGGGATCAATATTGGTGTTAGCCTTGAATTGGAGTAGGCTAGGAGGTTGGCATCATCGGACATAATTCTACACTATTCCATCATATTACATTTTTGGATTAATTATATTATGTTTTGGAACGTCTTTGATTCTGGGCTAGTTTGTGGCCTATGCATTGGTCAATAAGGTTAGACTTAGTTAGGTCATTCACGGTTGTGACCCTATCCCAGAGTCTTAATGAGAAAATTTATGCTATCTTGTTATATGTTTGAAATTTATCCCATCATAGGGTGAATTTTGTAATTGGGTTGGGTAACAGAGGGTGGTCCTCGATCCTGATTGGACTTAGGATACCCATTATGTCTAGGCTCTGGTTCGGACTTTGACATGAAAGTAGCCCTGAATTGGGAATGAGAAACATGGCAATTTAGGGGATCTTCTTGAACAAGTAGTGGTGAGGGTTGATCCCTATTACTTCTTCTGTTGTTTGTTCTGGGGGGAATTTTCTGTTGTTTTATCTGGGAGGAATTTTCTATAAATAGGATGAAAGACAAGCTAGAAAAGGAGTTCAACAGAGCTCTAGCTCATTCACACGACATGAATACTAGAAGAAGGGAAACTTTACTAAAATGTCTCTTAGCCCCTTGCCTATATGTGTGGCGTACTTTACAACCATGCATAAGAATCTACTTAACGTGGCTTTTGAATTCCCTAGGACACTTTAAAGCCTTATGCTCAGATACCATATTTTTTCATGACCCGAGGCTATCCTCTAGTCATGAAACAATGTTTAAAACCATAAGTGACCCCACTAACCTATGAACGGGTATAAGTTGTGAGCACTGAATAAAATAATGATAAAATATCATATGCAGAAGATAAATTGATAAAGTCTAATAAGATGTAATACTAAAATATAAGACATGTCTCAATAACTGATAAAGTTGAAAACTAGACGGGGTGTCTGAAAGCCTCTAAAAACATAAGGAGTTAATGAAACAAACCCTCAACTAACTCCAACTGAGTGGTGATTAAGTATGTTTGAATTAAAAGTCACTTGCTAAATTCAAACAAGGGATACAAATATTTAGGGGTTAAAGTTGGAATGTTGTTAAAATAAAATTTACTTGAAATACTACTTGAGAGTGACAATTGTAGATTAACTTTCACTAAGAGAATAGTCTTGGGATTTTATCTTCCTAGGGGAAACTAGTGCATGGGTACTAGAGAATCAAATGCAAACTCTAGTTAATGACTATACGTGTAGGCTAGGTTAGGGGTTTTAATATTACATTTTCAACCAAACACCAAAGTACCACCCAAGGATCCTTTCAGACACCTTATCCGTGTGGCAAGAAAATCACCAAAACCTCGATTGGGCATCCCTATTTCTAGTAAGATGCCCAATATATAGAAAATCTACAATCTATTTCTAAGAAAATGTAAAGGAATAAGATAACATCTAATTATTATTTATAGATACTTGTCCCCCATATCCTTCTTTTAAGGATGATGTGGGATCTTAGGAATTTGAGGCTCTCACCCAGAAATTCCAATTCTACAATAAATTATTAATGAAACCCTACATTATTAATCAATAATCTACATTAACAATCACGATCACACATAATTACACCTTATTTCAATATAACCCCAAGATAGATGTTTATCTACTGATGAAGTTTGAGAAAATATATATAACAAAATTCACATCCAAAGCATCCATGGAAGATGCAAGAAATAGTATTCTATAATTTAACTTCAGTTACAACTAAACACAGTTCCAAAATTAACTCAAATAATGTTTCCCAATTGAGTAGTGTTCTTGGAATGCCAAAACTTGAATTCTTGTTACAGATCTACCAAAAGTAAAAGGAATTTTGCCCTTTGAAGGATTGGAACCAGCTGTAGGAAATTACAAATTTTTCACTGGGCTATTTTTTGGTTTGTCGCAACCGAATGTGCTTGATCGTGATTGCGGCTTTTGTAATCGAGGTGAACCCACTGCAAATTGCTTAGACTGCGATCACAGTAACTGAGGGTTAGTTCTTGCTCCAGATTTTCCAGCTTTTGCACCAACTTTTCCTTTTTTATTCTCTTTTTATCTCACTTCACTTGTTTTCATTTATTTACCTATAAACCTGCAAACCATGGGGTTTAGTGCATTCAAATGGAAATTTTGCCTCATTTACATGATTTAATCATAGTAGCACACACAAATTTAGATGTAAATAAGTGGGGAATTTACCACTCATCAATACCCCCAACTTAAACTTTTGCTTGTCTTCAAGAAACACTACTTCTAACTCAATAAGACTATGAAAATTTCATCCCAATTATTCATCCCAATTATATGACCAAATAATCTTAATGACTTCAAACTTGATTAACACCAACAAGTAGCTCTCAAGCATGGGCAAATGTATTCTCACAACTCCCCTCCCCCCAACATGGAGCACAATCTTAATGATGCAAAAGACTTTAAAGAGCAACAATGCAACAATCACTACCACTCTAGAAGTGAATCTCTATCGATAGCACTCAATTATACTCCCTTGCCTCTTATTCGGAAGATGACAATTTCACCTGCCTCAATTTGTCTACATGCCTCCTCACAAAAAAGAAACCCCCACACCAAATATCTATTATTCAACAAAGGATTTAAGTGCAAACACTCACTCTCACTAAGAATCTCTCAATGCTAACAAGTTTTATACCATAGGTTGTCTCTTATTTTCAATCACTATTACTATGAATACACTTGATTGGTGATCTCGAAGGGCTTTTTCAAGCTTGTAACGTAGGTTCAGGAAAGGGAATGATATCATTTGGTAACAACATGACTACACCCTCCTTGAACATCGGCATCACACTATTCAATTTACATTGGACCACGGGCCACTTCAACATTTTTTCAACTTTACACATGCCCACTTTCACTACCTTGATTTACCCACTCTCTAAAAGCATTTTCTTTCTCAATTATTTTTTATGCAATCTATGTTTTTTTCTTCTTGTGACGATTCTTTTCTTTTTTATTTCTTCACTTACTCTCTTTGCTTAGATTTTAGACATCTACTTACACTATCATGGCCCAAGGTCACCTCCTCAAAAACTTACGACCCTCAACTTAGGCTTTTGGCCTTAAGTTTCACTTTCTAAATCAAAAAAGGTAGCGGTCAAAAGAGGGTTAAACTTCAAATGGTTCAAAGCTTGTAATGTTGTTGCCAAAGAGAGGATTGAAGGCTCAAAATGAGTGACCAGGGATACTTTCTATTTATGGTTAGACTATTTAGGCTAAAGTGGGTTCCTATGTTCACAAAGAAGGCCTAAGATAATTTCACCAAGCAAAAATAATCATTATTAAATTTAAGAGATTAACGGGGCAAGCTCTAGATGATATAAGCAAGCATAAGAGTTAAACAACTATGCTTAACACACACGACATGAAAACTTCTAAAGGAGGCTCAATTGCATTTCCTACAAGAGAAAAAAGGAACTATTTACCAAATACTACCACTAAAGGCTTTGGAGTCACAAAAAGAGGCGAAGCATTGTTACAAAAATGATCACATCCGCGCCCTTGGTTTTCAAATTTTTTTCACGGAGGAGGGTGTTTGCTTCGCATTCACACCTTAAAAAAATATGTGATTGGTGAAAACAATCCAAGCCATCATCTCATGTTTTGACTGTTATAAGGGAAAACCATATGGATACTCAAAATTCACCATACGTATACAAGTGTTCCCAACACTCCAATGCTACGAGTACTTAGACTTCTCCGGCATCTATGGCTTGAAACCTAATCACGATGATTTTTCCTTAAGAATGTCATCACTTAATCTATCATAGGGAAAGGCTTGCCCAACATGATCATAAATAAAATAAATATAAAACTAAAAATATAATAATGCAAACTAGAAAGTAAAAACATGATAAACAATCCATCAAATGTAGGCACCATCGAAGTGCCCAATTATCACCACCAAAAAAATGTAATCATCCAAATCATCCAAAAAAAATAAAAACATCCAAGGAAATATCTCAATCATACAGATCAAGGAAAAATAAATGAATACGTATATTGCACTCCCAATAAAAGATTTCATTGACCCCACTATCAAATCAAGAAAGCATAAAAGAGTAAACTGTGCTCCCTCTAATTGCATCAAGGACTATCATTGCCCTTGGTCTCTGCATCACCTCCAGCATTATCTGAATTAACCTTAAACCATGGACCTTATCATCACTATATGCTCTATGAAAAGGAAGTCTTTCTTTACATTTCAGGACCTTTCTAAAGTGTCTTCACCCCCTTCTACATCTTTGTAAAGAATTTATCTCTCTTCTTTTCCTTCTTCTTCAAATTCTCAAGAGAATACTTGAGCTCCTTGTATGAATATGCTAAAGATTAGTAGGACCTATCAAGCCTAGAAATAGTAGCCCCTTACTTTTTTTGGTCCTCCGAGTACTTTTTATAGTCAGACCAAGAAACATAGGAATAGAAGGTGGTAGAAAACTCTCTCGACCCCTGAATGAGATTAGAAACCAGCTTCTTGATTACTCTCATCTCAACTAAGATTTTATCAATCAGACCTACTGTAGATGCCCTGTATGAGTATACATCATCCTTTTCTTTCCTCTCCAAGTCAACCTTTCTTTTCCCAAAATCATTATTTTCTCAGATCATTAGTGGGAAAATAAAGGTCTTAGGAGAGACCCAACTTTCTTCTGAGAACTCATCAACCCCACCTCTGTGATAAATAATAGGAAAAAAAGCATGGGACTCCCTTTGTATCTATAGTGATGAATCTCTATGAGTACAAACTAGCCAATAATTAAATAAAGGATGTCCAAAAGGCAGGCCACCATCTGAGCCCACATAGTTAGGATATTTGTCATTTTAGTGATAGGGGAAACCTTGCTGCAAGTAATGGTTAAGCAGATCCTTACTTTAGCATTGAAGTTACTCATCAGTATCCCAGTCTTAATAGTTGCCAGTGGGACCTCCCTCCCAGGGCACAGGTGATCAACCAGTCATCTCTCAGAAGCACAAATGGCCTCTTAGTCCCTTAAGTCTATATTTACTAACCTGTAAATTCCATTAATCTACTTGGCTCTGAAATAAACTTCTTTTCCCCTTATTATTATCACTAGGTTAGAGAGATCTACTACGTTAAGATTTGCATAGAATTCCCTCACCCAATGCTCATTTTCTCAAAATGGTTCTAAGGAAAAGAATATTTATCATGTGGCCTCTATTCTCTAATAGTAATCCGGGAGTTTCTCTGGCTCCTTCTCAAGTGAGATCCACTATCGGGCAACAACTTATTTCTCATGATGTCCTCATAATATTTTGTCTTATATTTTGGGGCCATGAAGGGATTGGCATCGTAGCCTATTATTTGATACTCGGGATCCACACGCAAAATATTAGTTCATAAGGTCAATTTGAAGAACATGTTCTTTTTAACTTAAATGAATTGAACGAAAGGCTTATGGGACATGGGCATGCTTAAAAATTCAATGTCTGAGATTTGAAGCAGTCTATTATAGTGGTCTCAGTTATTACGATCATAATTTTTTTGGATCGCGATCACGATTCCTGAGACCTGTAAGAGTCATGCTCTTAGTTATCGCGATCACATCCCCATGACCGTGATCGTGATAACTAAGGCATGTCTGATCAAAATTTTCAGAACCTAAAACTACAAATTTCAATGCCCAATTATGTTCCAAATTAACAATTTACATTAAGAACATTAAAATAGTCCTTAAATACTCAATCATTCTCTAAGACTATGTAAAAACTAGTAAGGAATTGATTCAGGCATTTAATTGAAAACTTGGTGTACACATGTTATTATTATCAATTTGAATGAATTAGGGTACTAAAACTTCCCCATTAGTGCATGCACCAAAATTAGAAGTCAATCACACTACACAAACATAATTGAATAGAGATATAGAATGAAAACTACACTTTTAGGTCAATCCTAAGACATGAGTTCTAAGGCCTACATACAAGAATAAAAAGGATAATTTAAAGCACATACCAAGATGAGAATGAGGGGATGATGATTAAGAACTTAGGATGCTGATGCACAAGCAAAATAACGTTGGAATATTTAGTATTTCTTAGTGCAGATGAAAATGGAACTGTGTTGGGTTGAAAGAAATTCCTTCTAAAAACTTATCTGATTGAGATTGTGAGCAACATGCCATGACTGTAAATCCCATATGATCGCGATCATGGTTCCCATGCTTGCACAATTGCAATAATTGGGAGCAGTTTATGATCCTACGCTCTTTGAACTATATCACCCCTAACTAAATTTTATCACAATTACTATTACTCAACATCATTTAAATTCAACTTCTTTGGGGACCTAATTTTCACGGATCAATCACAATAAATATAATCTACTCTAAAAATTAAAACAAAGTATACAGGCTACTTTCATAGCATGATGGGTTGCCTCCCATCCAGCGCCTAATTTAACATCGCAGTATGACATCTTTTGACTGTCATTTATGTCTTCCCTTAGTGGATCTAAATCATTGTCCTAACTTTCGATCAATCTTCTGAAGACTAGGAAAAAGCGATGGAACAACGATACTAATAATATCTCGCTAGTTTGAAGACTTAAACCTCTTACCCAACTTCACGTCAAACTGCTGAGTAGGCTCATCGGGTGTTAGGGTAAGTATCAATAGACCCCTAGTTAAGCCAATGATTATGAATCTCATGACCTTCAAGTGAGTAATATCATTTCTCTTTTTTGGAATGACTTCTCTTTTTTGGAATGACAGACTCTAAAATATGAGGATTTTGTTCCTCCTCTCCAAATTTTATCATTTTCTTGGGTAGGTATGACTTTTATGACATCTACCAAGCATAATGGAAAAAAATGGATGGAATGAGGTCGTCTTCCCAATTTTGGAGCCTCATTCTTTTGGAAATCCTCAACTTAAAATGAACTAGAGCCTTCATCAAGGATTTGTTTGGCTTTTTTTTTTAACTCTAGTACAATTTCCTTGATGTTAGCATCCTTCACTATTTTTGGTTTGGTTGAATGGAAAATAACTAAGAATTCTTTAACATCATGTTCACCATCAATCACATGGCTTGATATATTTTCTTTATATTCCTCATTTTGAATATTGGGAATATTGATGGTACTTTAAAGTTTGGCCTCCTCGTCCAGTTCTTCTTCCTTTTCACTTTACTTTCTAAATGCCACTATGGATTGATGAAAAAAATGCACGTCCTCCTTGGTTGTATTCACCCAATCTAAGAGAGAAGCATTGCTTCAACACCATCGTACTTGGAACATTGTTCTTTCTTTATCACGCCATAAGACCTAAGAAATTTATAAGAAGAACTAGCATATTTGTAAGCATAATTGTGGGAGGGGGCATTTGGACAATCACTCCAATGTCCATCTTGACCACCACATAAAGAACAATTATACTCTCAATAGGATCGAGATGGTGTACACGCCTCTTTTCGAGAAACATATTTACAATTTTTCCAAGAGTGGGTCTACCATAATATAGACATGGATCCTCAAGATAAGATTTGGAACCACCAAACTCATAATGATTCCATGATTTCATAGTACCAAATAAATGAAGATAAAAATTTATCTGTCACAAGAAATAAAAGAAAATCAGAAGCAAATATTTAAAAGTTTGAATTCAAACAAGTAAGCTAAAATTCCAAACCAACTCAGTACAACAAATTATTCCCTAGAAACGATACCATTTTTAATAATGCTTAACTTACACATCAATTTAAGTGCAAGTTGGTCGTCATCAATATAATTACCCAACTTTGAGTTGAGGTCGAATCCACAAGGAACAATGTGAGTGGTGATCGAGTAGGTTTGAATTAAAAGTCACTTGCTAAAATAAAACATGGGATACAAATATTTAGGAGTTAAAGGTTAGAATGTTATTTAAACAAAATTTACTTGAAACTCTACTTGAAAGAGATAAATGTAGATTAACTTTCAATATGAGAATAGTCTTAGGATTATATCGACCTAAGGGAAAATAGTGCACGGGGTACTTGAGAATCAAATGCAAACTCTAGTTAATGAATATGTGAGTAGGCTAGGTTTAGGGATTTTGATGTTAGTTTTCCAACCAAACACCAAAGTACCACCCATGGATCCTTTTTAACACCTCATAGGTGTGGAAAAAATATCAAATCAAAACCTCAATTGGGCATCCATATTTATAGAAAGAAGACCAAGCTATAGCAAATCCATAATCCATCCTTATTTATAAGACAATGTAAAGGAATAAGCTAACCTCTAATTATTGTTCATAAATACTTGTCCCCCATATCCCTCTTTCAAGGATGATGTGGGACGTTAGGAATTTGGGGATTTCACCCTCAAATTCAAATTGAACAATAAAGTATCAATGAATCCCAACATCACTAATCAAGAATCTACACTAAAAATAAAGACCTACACACAATTGTACCCTATTTAAATATAACCCCAAGATAAATGTTTAGCTACACATGAAGTTTGAGAAAAGAAATATACCTAAATTCATATCCAAAGCTTCCATTGAAAATTCAAATAGGAAAATTCTTTAATTCAACTTCAATTACAATTAAAATCACTGCGAAAATTATCTACAATAATGTTTCCCAATTTAGTATTGTTTATATAATGCCAAAACATGAATTCTCTATAGAGATCTCCCACAAGTGAAAGGGTTTTTGCCCTTTGAAGGATTGGAACCAGCTGTGGGGAATTACAAATTTATCCCTGGGAGGCGCTCTACTTCATCACAATTGCCTATGCTTGATTTCTATCACGGCTCTCATGATCGTGGTGGACCTATCGCGATTACTAGCTTTGTTTTTACTGGTCGCAATCGCGACCCTTAGACTGAGATCGCGGTAACTAAGGGTTAGTTTCTGGTCCAGATATTTTGTTTTTTTTCTCTATCTTTTCCCTTTTTACTCTCTTTTTAGTTCACTTCACTTCCTTTCCTTCATTTACCCATAAACCTACAAGCCATGGGGATTAGTCCATTCAAATGGAAAATTCACCTTATTTACACGATTCAATCATAGTAGTGTGTATAAATTTGGATGTAAATAAGTGGTGAATTTACTAATCATCAGTATCTTGTCCTCAATGAATAAGGACTCATCACTACTGCTGTTGAGAGATACTGAGCTATCTAAGGATGTTCAGGGATCTGAGCATTTAAACCTATTTTATTGGACAACATAGCACAAAAGAAGAGTATGCGATCAATACTTTGAATATATTGGTATGTGAGGTAAGAACTAACTGAAATACATATGGAAACTGAATATGGATGCATGATCATGTAAAAAAATGTAAGATCAAGTAAAGCATATACTAAAATAATCTAAAAACTGACTGACTGAATAGCTGGTAATCTAAATACTTAGTCAAGCAAACTAGAGCTGGTATAGACTGAGTACTAACTAAAACTGTAGGAACTATCATGTAACTTACATGTCCCAATCTAAGCTAATCAAGGTCCAACTTATAACACTAGTTGGAAGGGTATCATTACCTTGCCACGGGTACTAACACTAGCTATATGGATCCCTAAATTGGTGTACCAAGGATTAAGGAGTCACCCTCTACCGAAAAGTGCCCCTAAGAAACCCTTCATTGGCAGGAAGACCTTTCAAAACCAACACTGGCTATGTAGTTCTAGAAGTCAGGGATTATTACTAAAGGTCACACCCTTTAATGGTAGGTGATTCCCCATCTATGGGTTCACTCAATGCTAAATCCTACTCCCAACTGAACTAAATATGATTTTGACTAAGGTAAACTGGATATCACAATTGATAGTGCATAACAAGACATAACAAACTGAGTATGATAATGAAATCATGATTTAACCGACTTATTATGTGAAAATATAAAAAATGAGTAAACACATATGTATTAGGTGTTCATAACCCACCAATACCGAATGACACTTTAAATATGATAACATTATTTAAAACACGGATAGGAAGTCATGATTCAGAGACCCAAAATATAATGCATTTCCCTAAACTAGTGAATTATATGAATTTGAATATGGGGGTGATTTAAACTTGGAAGGACAACATGCTCATATGGTTTAATTCATAACATAATAATTTGTCATGGTATTAACTAATCATAATATGGGTGATTGGAACTCAAATCATATAAAAGCATAATTCACATGGAAAATCTTATTAGCATGGCTTGAATTTAAAACAACTTAGGAAATATGGATAAATTTCATAATTGACATAGATTTTATTCATAAAAGAGGGTTAAATTAATACATGAACAAAAAGGGATTTTGGGACTCAATAGGTAGAAGGAACCATTGATGAATACCCCACATTCCTTAATTACTTGAATTCTTGGAGACTTAACATAGAATTGGAACCTTGTATGCCTGAATCCTTAAAGGAAAACTTGAACTTTTGTTCTTGGGAAAGGGGAAAGGTTTTTACGCATAAAAATTGATGGTTAATGTGTAATTGATGACCCTTTAAGGGTTTTAATTCATTATTTGGATATTTGGGGTAAGGGGTAAAGACCACAATGCCCTTGGATTTTTAATTAAGAAAGAAGTAAAATACAACCTCCATGTTACAAAGGTTATCGCTGTGCTAACCTCTATGTCAAAGAGCTTGTCGCGGAGGTCCAGCTTCTATGTCACAGAGGTTATCACAGAGTCTAACCTCCATGAAACTCTAATATCACAGAGTCTTACTACCTTTGAGGTCCAAAATCACCCTTAACCTCTTTCAAAAATTTTGAAAATCTCCTTTATGACCCTTTTATGACTCCTCCACATATTTTAACTCAAAAATTGACATTTCAGAATTAGAAACTCCAAAAATTAAATCTTGTAATTCTCGAGGCCTTAAAAATGGTTGAGTCCCTCATACTTAGAGAAAAATTTATGACTTGGACCCCTTAAACATACGATTAGAAGCTGTAAATGAGCCTAAGATTATATGGGATATTACACTATTTTTCAGGGGGGCTCCTAAACTTGAATCTAAAAATCTTCATCCAATTCTCCAGATAGGCTCCTAAATTTGAAATTAGAAATATTCACCCTATTCTCCAGGTAGAATCTTGAAGTTACAATTGATAATTTTCACTCTATTCTCCAAGCAAGCTCTTGACTTGCAATTTAAAATCTTCACCCTATTCTCCATGGGGCTCCCAAACTTGTGATTGATAATATTTAACCTATTCTTCTGGTGGGCTCCTGATGTGTAACTTAAAATATTCATCCTATTCTCCAGACAGGTTCCTCAACGTACAACTAATAATCTTCACCCTAATCTCCAAGTGGGATCCTAACTTGCAATTTAAAATTGTTCACCTATTCCGCAAGCAGGCTACTGAACTTGCAACTGATAATCTTCACCTTATACTCTAGTCAGAATCCTAACTTGCAATAATGTTCAACTTATTCACCAAGCAGGCTCCCAATTTGCAATTTAAAATCATCACTCTATTCTCCAGGTATGCACCTACTTGCAATTTTTAAATATTCACCCTATTCTCCAAGAGACTCTTGACTTGTATAAAATTTCACCTATTCTCCAAGTGGGCTCCTAACTTACAATTTAAAATCTTAAACCCTATTCTCCAAGCATTCTTCTGACTTGCAATTTGAAATTTTCACCCTATTCTTCAGTCAGGCTCCTAACTCGAAATAATCTTTACTCTATTATTGCGGCTCCAAAACTTGTAATAGATAATCTTTACCCTATTATCTAGATAGGCTCCTAACTTACAGTTGAAAATCTTTACTTTATTTTCTAGTCAGGTTCGTGAACTTGCAATTTTAAAATCTTCACGCTATTTTCTAAGCCGGATCCTGAACTCAAAGTCAAAAGTAGAACAAAATTTATCACATAAAGTGTTATGACATAGAAAGATCCCATCTTATTGAAAATAATGTTCCATTCTCAAGGAGGGTCCTAAATAGAAAATAAAGTACCATATTTCAGGAGGGTCTTGAATAGAAAGTAAAGTCCTATTTTTAAGAGGGTCTTGAATAGAAAGTAAAGTCCCATTTTTTCATGAGGGTCTTGAACAGAAAGTAAATTCACATTTTTCATGAGGATCCTAAACCAGAAAGTAAAGTCCCAAATAAGCGATTTAATTTTTTTTCCCTATTTCATCATTAAGAAAAAATATAAGTGTAAAACCAAGTCATAACTACTTGCAAAATACATAATGAAAAGGTGGATCAAGACTCTGACCAATAAATGCATCTCTTAAGAGTAAAATTGAATGACTAAGACTAGAAAGTGTGTCTCTTAAGATTTAAAGAGAGGAACTCTTACATAAAAATGCATCTTTTAGGGTTAAAGGAACAAATTAAGAAATGCACCTCCTAGCCATGAAGTATGAAAGGACCAAATTAGAAAGTGTATCTCTTAGGGGTAAAAAATGATGAGTTTTACCCTAATTGACATTACAAAACCTTTGTAGAAATATATACTCTTGCATTTGCGGAAATAAGAAATTGCAATTTTTGATCTTTAGGATTTGAAGTTCTTGATTTGAAGGTAGCATGTGTTCCTATTTAATACAAAGAAAACTTGTGAGTTTAAAACCATGGTGGTTGGTTTGTGGATTTAAATTTTGAGGCGATTACTCTTGCACTTATCATATTTAACTTGTTTTAAACTATTGGAATATGTAATTGACTTGCTGGACCATTGATCCAAACTCAGACTATTAAGAGTGACTCTTAAGAAAACACAGTATCTATGTCCCATGGTATCTCCAAACTAAAGTACATTGAAAATTAATATTATCATGAGCTCATAACTTGTTAGTTGATGAAAATTCTTTGGATAATTTGCTTCACTTTGGACCATGTCGTCTTTATGTGCTACCCTTTTATTGCTTTGTGTGATTGAAAAAGTTGGTAACAAGTTTTGGAATACTTTCTCACTGGTTTTGACATGAACTTGACCCAAAGGACTGATAATAATTTCCTATTTGTATAAAAAACTCAAGAGAACGAAAGTAGAAATATAGAGAAGAAAGAAAAGATAATAAATATCCCTTTTTTGATAATAAAAAAAAGAACTTTTTTGAGTACGGCATACAACTCTAATGATAATGACATGCATTATGAATTAAGATGGCTAATATTTCCATCAAAACTTTTCACCAATCATTGTTAATATAATGAAATCAAAACTAAGTTGCTTACTTAAGCCCATTTCACTCATAGACCTTATTCAGCTAGTGATACCCTGAAGGATTTTCTCTAATGAGCCTGTCTCATTTTTGTTTTTCTCAACTCACAATATCCTTGCAGTGCCTGCAAATATTTTCATAAATAATAGTCTCTCAATTTTATTTCTCTCGACTCACAATCTTCTTACGATGCCCTGAGGTTTTCGCTAATAAAATTCTCTCATATTTCACAATCTTCTTATGGTCTTCGTGAGGGTTGTCACTAATAAGATTATCATTTTTATTTCTCTCCTGATTCCTTAGATTTATGAAGATAAGTAGTACCCAAAATATATCATACATTCATCTCATGCTTAGCTTTAACATTCTCAAAGATTGATTTGAAGGTCTTTCTTTGGTTGTAACGTGTATTTTAGATAGGGTTAGAAGTAAAGAATTACATAAGGCTCAAATGATGCTTAAAAGGAGGTGAGATTTACAACTTTTGAAATCGACTAAAGCAATGAAAATTAACTCTTGCATTTAGTTTATATCATGATTTAGCTTAGCCGGCCGTTGATGCCTACTGAGTACTTATGGTTTTGGTACTCATACTACACTTCTGTTCCTTTTTGGTAATGATCAAAGAACCAGTTACCACCGTTGATCAACATTTTTGTTGTATAGATTTTTGGTGATAGGATGAACTCTTAGAGTTAGAGTCGCCTTTTTCCTTCTATCTTACTTATATCTAGACTTTAGTTTTGAGACAGATTATATTGACTATTTTAGATACTTGGGTCGTATTTATAGTTTCTCTTGTATAGGCTCGACCAGGTTGTAGGATGGTATCTATGTGTTGACTATCTTTAATCTATTTATATCACCTTGTTTATTTACAATTTATGTTGTTGATTTCCACCTATGTTGGACATTTTCTACCAAGATAAACCATTGTGTTTAGCTCCAGGTTACTTCCATTATGACTCAAAAATTGGGTCATGACATAAGATCTGGATGAAAATTCCGCAAGTATATCATGTTACTATAACCAACATAAAATGTACTAGTTAAAGAACACAAACAAGCAACACATTAAAAATAAAAATCAAAAAGGGGCACTACATTTGTTGAAAGAAAAGATAGAAGGGTTTGAACATAAAATACAAAGAAAAAAAACAAGATAGATCAAAAACTACAACACTGAGTAATTTGGATAACAGAAAAGAAAAAACACAAACTACGAAAAACCCTTCCTATTAAAGAGAGGAGTGACTTTGCAATTACTGAACTTGACATCTTAACCATTGGTTTGCACATCATTATGACTATATGTTTAACCATTTTCCAATACATTCCCATTTCGAAATAATTTTTGGGTCCGCATGTTTAAATCATTGCTTAACATGTATTATGTATACTGTGTGTTGATGAAGGATTATGTGTGATGCTCGTAGTGTCAATGTCTTACAAAAAAATAATTTTTCTTGAATCATCCTTTCTATTTCTATTTTCAAAGTACAAAAATCTTCAATACTATGATCCTAAACATCAATAGGATATGAATATTGTACATTAGGATCAAAATTTCTTAAATGTGGGCCAGGAGTATACCAAAGGAGAGGAGTAATCATGTCCCACTATCTCAATTTTTTGAATAAATTAGTGTACGATTCCCCAATTGGTGTGAAATTATCCTTTGGCTTCTTCCTCTTTACAAATTCCAGCCACCATAATGGATAGCAAGATGAATGAGTATATGGTTGCACATTGTTCAAAGGATATTGAGAAAGAGGAATGAATTATTTTGAATTTTGGAGAGAGAAACCTTATTGCAGGTAATTATGTTGGTCAGGTGTATAGGCTCGATTGAGGCAGATAGTCTTGATGAGCTCTATGGTCATGATCACACTCTTCGCGATAAGAGTTGACAAGTAAGCCTATCTCCAAACTGATAATAAGAATTAAAGATAATACCAAAACCTAAAGCAAGGCTTCTAGAGTGAAATTGAAATACACAATATAGTAATAGCGGAAATACATAACCAAAGATGCCATAAGAATATCCTAAAACCTGGTGTCATAGTGTAAGAAATAAATAGTAAAACTCGAGGTCAAAAATACATAAGATATCCAAATAGGAATAAAACTCTGTCTCTGAATATAAGTAAGACATATTCTAGATAAGAAAAGGCAGAAGTCAACTCTAGATGCATAGATCAACTATTACCTCAAATAGGCTCCAACTATCTCCTAAATCAAATACCATGAGGCGTACTCGTACTTGGATTTACACTGAAAGACACAGTAGGGGTGAGTAGGGTCCACTTGTACATAGTAGGTATCATAGGCTAACTGAGAAAAGTAGCAAATATAGCATATAAAGTACACACTAAGGGCATGTCACCTGTAATTAGGAAATGTCTCAAATGGTATCCCACACCATCTCCACTAGCAGTTCTACAATACTCACATATACCACATGCAAATAAGACAAAAAAGCACAAGAATACAACTATAACACATACAGGTTTGAATAAATATATACATTGACAAATATCATATCAAGGATGATACTACAAACAAAGAAAGCACAAGGTATAAAATAAAATGCAATAATGATGATGTAATGCATGAGATCATCACATAATTGCCGTATACACCTACCGAGCTATGATTTTAAGTTAGGACCTATGAGAGGTTCATCAACCAATATAAAATCCATATCTAGTACCATATCCATATTATTTGAAACTTGGAGGTTTCACGACACAGTAAAGGATGAGGTTCCTCAAAATCAATCATAGAAAATGAATAAGTAAGGCTCTAAGAAAGGTAAAACTTTGCTAAAAATAAAGAAACATAAATTTAACGTGGAAACCCCTTACTCCAGAAGGAAAAACCATGGCTTTCCCTCACAAGCTCTCCAAAATCCACTTAATCAACCTCTTGATTACAGACTTGACCTGAATGTAAAGCTAGGTTCCTCCTGTATCTAGTAACTCTACTACAAGCTAAAAAATAAGAAATCTACCAAGACTCCTCAACAATGATTAACACTAATCAGTATCAAGCTTAGGCAATTCTACCTAAGCACTCCCAAGGAAAAAATAAATTATCATTCGTATAGTATGAGCAATTCAATTACAAATCAAGATTCATTTACTCATTTAGCTTACAAAAGACATGAAAATTAAGTTTTAGTCTTTTTCTCTCTTCAACACTCTTTTTAATATGCAAAAACTACTTGATTGAGAAGAAACCTTTTACTTTTATAGTTAAGTGATGATTAGATTTGAAATGCCATTAGACCAGGTATCCTCAATAGTACAAGCAACACATGCACAGTTTGTTACACAAGAGGACAGAACTATGTAGACGTGCGTTAGCTGTACTATTGCTTTAAATATCCAGGGACCCAGTCCCTTGTAGTCATCTGCTCATCATCAAACAAGATAAAATATTTTTTCCTTTTTTGATGATGACAAACCAGCCATTGAGTTTTGAGCTTCAATACACATTCAGCACACTTAATCAATATGATTATCATTACAGAAAATAAATGTTTCCTCTATCATTTAATTATCATACTTCCAACATCATAACATATATGGACCTAGTCCCTTATTTTCAATTGATATCACAAATACAAATCAACCTTCTTATGTTAATATACCTTTATATATTTTCTATAGCTCATCACACCCATACCCTATCAATATGCCATACATATCTGCATTTCAAGATTTTATTTACACCACCAAAACCAAGTCTACAATTCAAGATTTCATTTACACTATCAGGATCAGGAAATTAGTATTCCCCCTTTTGATATTATTTAAAAGTCAGAAAAGTTAACTAAGAGTGATAGTGAGCACATATTAGTTAACTCATAGCCACTGTGGCAACACTAACATGTAGAACAACTTTAGAAATAAAGTAGAGCCAGATAAAGAGCACAAAAATAAGAACTCATTCATATTTCAAAGTTTAGGTATCATTGTAGTGTAATATTTACATTTCTTGTTCAATAGAAAAAGCCACAAAAGTTGGAGGAATTAAAAAGGTAGAGGATGTGGAAAGAAGGCTTGGAGTAGTAAGGCTATCTCTAGACAGTCTAACAACACTTTGGTTAGCATCTTGATACCTGTATTCAAACTCAAAACCTCATTGGTTAGAATCATAACTTTCTATTTGTGTTCATAATTCTCACTCCTAAGTTCTCCAAGGACCTTTAGACCATTCTTTAAAAAAGGTCAAATTAGTACATATAATCTCCCAATTTTTACATCTTTAACAATTGTCTTTTGTTCTTATTCTTTTGGAAGCCCTACTAAGTTCATCATCAATAATTCTCTTCTTTTAGGACCAGGTCCCTCAGGAGTCTGGTGCTTTTTGGTAGGATTTCCAGTCTTCACTTTGAAGACTTTTGTTTTTAGGCTTTCATTTTGTTTCCTAGGACCATTCATAAATTTTTTTACGTTATGTAATAGAAGAATGATATTTTTAGAAACCCAAGGATCACCAGTCATCATACTGTCAGAGGGTTAATATGTTTTCAGGGTTAAATCTTTATTAGGAAGGTAAGTGAAGAAAGGGTTTAACTTTGAATATTTAGGTTAGCTGAGTTGGGCAGGGTCTATGGAGTTAATGCAAATATGAGTTTGATTTCACTTTTTAATAGGATAAATTTTTGGCAAGGAGAGAAAAGATATGACTTTTTTTATCAGAATAAAAAGAAAAACATGCATATTCATGATACTAACCTGAGAGATAGGACTAGGAGCCTCACTTTCTTTGAGTGAATTCTTATGTTTTTGCATACTTCATTTATTTTCTTCCAAAGTTGTTCCCATGGTTATATACCTACAAATATATGGTACTGAGTTAGACTAACAAATACATACTTTACTAAGGATGCCCGTCTCCTTATCATAGCCAATTTTATGAAGAACTAATGATTCATATAGTTGGTTAGGTCATTTTAATCAGTATTTACTTCAACCTATTCTTCAAAAATTCTTCCTTGTAAAGTGCCTTAGTAAGGATATCTGCTATATGATAATCAGTCTTGCAAAACTTCTTATATATTGCCCCTTTCTTAACATTGTCTCTCAGGAAGGGATGCCTCACATCAATATGCTTATTCATCTTCTACTGCACTAGATTCTTGAAAATGTTTAGAGAACTTGTATTTTCATATATTAGTGGGATAATGTCTGAGACGATACAAAAATATTTTGATTGCTTCTTGATTTACCACAATTTAGCACAACAAGAAGCTGCATCAATATATTCAGCTTCAACAGTAGATAGAGCTACTGAGTTTTGCTTCTTAGATCCCTAGGAAATTAAGGATGAGCAAAGAAAATAAGTCATCCCTAAGGTGTTTTTTCTATCTACCAAATATCCATAATATTCATCATCAGTATAGCCCACCAAGTCAAAACTATCTCTTAGTGGATAGTACAGGACCAGGTCCTCTATTCCCTTCTGATACATAAGAATTCCTATTGTAGCTTTCAAATAAGACTCTTTTGGACAAGGTTGAAATTTGGCACATATTCCTATATTAAATACAATGTCAGGCCTGCTTGTAGTGAGGTACAGTAAATATCCAATTATCCCTCTATACATTATTTCATTTACTGAAGGACCTTATTCATCATTATCCATTTTTAGCTGGTTCTAATTGGTGTATCAATTGTCTTAACATCTCTCATGTTATATTTCTTCAATAACTCTTTGATGGTCCTTTTTTAACAAATCATTCTCCCTTAAGAAGTTTGTTTAATCTACAGGCCTAGGAAGAAGCTCAGCTCACCCATCATACTCATTTCAAATTCACTCCTTATTAGCTTAGAAAACTCTTCACATAGGGATTCAGAAATAGCTCTAAAGATTATGACATCAACATATATTTGAACAATTAATAGGCCGATACCTATGGTCTTTAAGAATAGAGTATTATCTATTTTCTCTCTTTTGAAGCCATTTTCTAGGAGAAACTTTAAGAGTCTCTCATACTACGCCCTTGGTGCTTGCTTCAAGCCATAAAAAACATTTTCCAATTTAAGTACATGATGAGGAAAATCTATATCTTCAAAACCTAGAGGTTATTTGGTATAAACTTCTTCCTTGAGATTTCCATTCAGAAAGGCAATTTGGAAATCCATTTGAAATAGTTTGAATCCCATATATACAGCAAAAGCAACAAGAATCCTGATTATCTCTATTCTTTCTATAGGGGAAAAAGTCTCATCATAGTCAATTCGTTCTTCCTGGTTATAACCTTGAACAACCAAACTTTATATATTTCACTTAATAGTTCCATTTAATCTTGCTTACTTCTGTACACCCATTTGGTTCAAATAATGATTCTATCAATAGTCCTAGAGACCAAATGCCAGACTTTGATTCTTTTAAATTACTGAAGTTCTTGCATTGCCTTAATCCAGTTAGCATCTTTCAGGGCTTTTCTCATATTCTTAGGCTCAATTTGGGATAAAAATGTTATATTGACTTGAGCTCTTGTTTGGACTCCTATTTCCAAGGGTATAATTAGATTCTCAAGGGGATGAGAGGATTTATGCTTCCTGTTTTGCCTTCTTATATTGATTCCACTGGGACCAGGTCCTTGTAAATATTAACTAGTCCCTTCTTAATGTTCTTCTACTGAAGTTGGGATTTGTACTTGAGTTTGTGGAACACCATCAATTTCATCATTCTCATCTGCATTATTTATCTCTTGATCATCATCTTTAGCAATATCATCTCTTTGAACAGGAATGAGTTCTTCAATTTCTAATCTCCACCATCACCTAGGTTTATTTGCTTTCCAAACTCACCAAAGATCACATAAACACTTTCTTCAACATAAAGAGTTATTTTAATGAAGACTCTGTAAGCCTTTCTTGTTGAGGAATAGCCTATAGACAACGCTTCATAACTTTTGGAGTCAAACTTTCCCAATTCATTCTTGTTGTTGTTCAACACAAACTACTTGCACTCAAATCGTCTGAAATGGTCTAGCATAGGCTTTATATTGAAAATCAGTGGAGTCTTATTTACGAGTGACCTAATCAAGCACCTATTAATCACATAACAAGCAGTATATATAGCTTAAGCTCAAAAACTCTTTGGAAGACACTATATATCAGCATAGTCCTAGTAATCTCTCTAGAGTGTTCTATTTTTGCTTTCAACAACCCCATTTTGCTGTGGAGTTGTGGGAGCAAAAAAGTTGTGACTTATTCCATGCTCAGAACAAAATTCAAAAACTTGAGAATTCTTAAATTCAGTTGCATAATCATATATGAATTGAAAATTTTAGCTTTATTTAAATTTGTTTGGCAAAAGCCACAAGAACCTTATATGTTTTTCCTTGGTTTGTATAAACATTGTCCAGTTGAACCTGGAGTAGTCATCTACAATAACAAGAAAATACTTCTTCCATCCTCTACTTTGTACTTTAATAGGTCCACATAAACCCATGTATAGTATTTCAACGGGGTTTGGAAGTATTCACCTGTTTCTTCAATTTAAAGGAGGATCTGGTCTGTTTACCTTTAACACAAGCATCACAAGCATATTTGTCTGCAAATTTCACCTTTGGAAAGCCACAGACCAGGTCCCTTGAAATTAACTTGTTTAACAAAGAGGAACTTACATGTCCCAATCTTTTATGCCATACATTAGCAACTTCACTTTGAACACTAAAACAAGTTAATTTCTCATTAACCACAGAATCCAGATCAGCTACTTACATGTTCTTGATCCTTTTGGCCTTGATAATATTTCTTTCAGATTTCATGCTTGATACAGTGCATCCATCAGATAAGAATTTTACCTTATATCCTTTGTCACAAATTTTAGATACACTTAGAAGACTACACTTAAGGCCATTTAGATAATACACATCTTTAATTGTTTGATGAGGTGATTTTTCAATCCTTCTAACACCTTGAATATACCCATTTTAACCATTTCCAAAAGACACACCGCCCCCTTAAAGTTTTTTGAGGGAGGGAAAATAATCAATCCTTCCAATTATGTGTCTTGAACAACCACTATCCATAAACTAGTATTGGCTGCGATCCTCTTTTTCTATCTCATTTTCTTCTTTATCTTCAGTAGTTGCCAATAAGGGAACACAAGCAACCAGTGTTGATTTACATATCATTCTTTTTCAGTATGAAACCATATCTATACTCTTTATCTCTCTCAATTTTACAGAAGGAGTTTTCCCATGCAAACAACACCTTATTTACTATACATCTAGTTGAATCCTTTTTTCTTGACTTTCTAGAATTTTGATCTTTCTTTTGCATTGGGCAGTTCATAATGAAATCTTCATAACTACCACGTTTGTCAAAAACTTCAAATTTTCCATTCTATTTTCTAAGCTGACCACTTTTCTTCATTGCTCAAATAGTCTTTGTTACCAGAAGAGCAATATCAGTGTCTTCCTTACTTAAGTCAGACACTGAAGACACAATGCCAATGATCTCTCTCTTTTTGCTCCCTTTCTCTCCATTCCTAGTTTAGTAATGCAATATATTTTGCTTTACTAGGATTTTGGAATACATTTACCAATTGAGTGTAGCTGACAGTATTGATACTGTAGAACTAGACTAAGTTTTAAACTGAAGACTAAAACTAAAATTATGGGAGATAATCATCTAACCGACATGCCCCAAATAAGAAAAGATAACTGAGCTTGGGTCCGATCTGTAACCCCAATTAAAAGGGTTTTAGTATCGTGCCACAGGTAAAGACAACTTCTATGGAGTCAGTCCTAACTAGTGGGAGACCCCTAAGATCATTCCTAAACTAGTGGGTGATGCTTGAGTATGTCAGTTCTATCTAACTGGTGACATCTTATAATCTACGCTGGCTACGTAGCTCTGGATCTTAGAAATTTCTTGTAAGGACCCAGTCCTAACTAATGGGTGTGCCCCTATCCTTAGGCTCACTTGGTGATGAATCCTACTCTCAACTGAAAGATACTAAACTGGACTGGACTGCTACTGAGATTACTGAGTTTTCCTAAGTTCAGTAACTGACTGAATTCTACTGAGTTCTGTAATGGACCGAGAGTACAACTAATCATGACATGACTGATACTATTCTGTGACTGATACTGGCTCTAAGTAACAACTAGATTGTCGAGTATTAAATACCCTTAGGACTCGATAGCATGAAAAGTAATGCAAAGCATAATCTTGAATAACATGACAATGTTCACTTGGTCATAATTCATTCATAGAAATATTTCATCAAACACTTGTGATGCATTAACTTGTACATGAATAAGGATTACATGTTAGTATGCTATAATGACAATATTTCATTCTCATAAACAATTTATCAAACACATGGGAAGGATTCTTGGTTCATTAAATCATAAACACTTAGGGTTAACATGGATACAACAATCAACTTGCAAATTCATGGATTATAACATGGAGATTACTAAATTCAACATACATGCTATACAACTTCATGGAATCTACCATTAATCATGGATTGAAACTCAACAAATGTCAAAACATGAACACAATCCAATTTCATACATGTAAATCATGAATCATCATTCTTGAAATTTTAAAAATGGATTCTTTGATTCTATGGGTGGAAGGGACCCATAGATAAACATCTAACATACCTTAATTTGTGAGATTCTTAAAGTTCTCGAAGAAATTCTTGGGATTGGCCTTGATTATTGAGAGCTAGGGTTTATTTTGTTGAGAGAGAAATACCTTTTGATTTTGGGAAAAAGAGAATAATAAAGGGTTTTACATATTTTTAGGGATTGAATCCCATATCTGGGCGGAATAAAATCATGGGAAAAGACTGTTTTAACCCTGGGGGTAACTTTAATTTTTCGTGAAATTTTCCAAATTTGGACCCCTAGCACGATGCGCCACTATCGCGCTAGGCCACTGGAAAATGACGACTCGGAAATTGCATGGTGGCACGATGCGGTACAATCGTGTTGCCACCTTGAACGTGACCTGGAAGATCACCGTGACGTGGTGGTATCGCGTTGGAACACTGGAAAATGGAAAATTCTAAAATCGATCCTTGGCGCGAAGCGCCAATATCGCAGAGGCTCACTAGTTTTTGGCAATTGCCATTTTTGCTATCTCTGCGACGCGCTGATGGCTCAAGTGGTACACTGTCTTATAATGGCTCTAACTCTTTGACATGTATAAAAATGTATTTATTTTTAAAGGAAGTCTTACACATTTTTGGGATGAATTTACGCTAGGTAAAAGTACGGGGTGTTACAGTAACCCTATTGTTTTTTAAGAGATACTCGCATACGTGACATAGGAGTGGAATAAGAGACATTTCTATTGCACAACTGGTCACTTATGCGAACAAAATGTCACTTAAGCGGGTGTACCAGCTTTAGAGTTGGAGAATTCCAAGTTTTCGCGGACCTCTTGGGATTCATCCAAAATCCTAAAAATGCAGACGAATTATGCTACTATATAAAATTTGACGCTCCTGACTCAATGGCGATATCATATTTTTTTTTAAAAAAGGTCATTTTCACAAAGTTGACTCCCAAAACTTAATTTCACAAGTTTTCAAACCAAATGATGAAATAAGATATAAAAGCCACAAAACATACCAACCATGTTACCGATCTAAAATCGATGTTCCAAATCTACTTACGGAGTCTATTTTGCCATATAATGCACAGATCAATATATGTTGACCAAAGTCACCTACAAGGCTTTTAAAGACACCAAAAATCATAATTTAACATATTTTACACCGAAATGTATTAGAAACTGTGTCAATCATCCCCATGCCTCAAAAATTATGAAATAACAACCATAAGGATGGGTAAATGGTCAAATTGCACAAAATTATATATTTCACAAAAATCACCCAAAATTATGTCATTACATAATCCACCAATAAAAATCTCATTCATTCTCAAACTAAAGGCAAGAAAAATACCTAAGAACAAAAAAACTGGGGATAACTACTACACATATCAGACTCGACCTCCTAAGTATCTTCATATATAGGTCGATGATTCCACTGGACCTTAACCACAAGAATATATCTAGAATGCAACTGCCTATCCCTGGCTAAATTAGAGACAGGCTCCTCAACAAAAGACAACCTCTCATCTAGCTAAACCAAATCCAAGAAAATGACATGAGATTCATCTGGAATGTAACACCTATGCATGAAAACATAAAAATATGAAAAACTGGAAGAATAACTACTAAATTTGGGGGCAAAGCCCACTCATAAGACACATCACCAATAGTCCAAAGAATATCAAATGGCACAATATACCTAGGGTTAAGCTTATCCCTCTTACCTAACCTTATCACACCCTTTATGGACGTCAAATGAAGGATAACTCGATCACCAATACTGAATCTCAAGGAATAAAGTGTACGATCCACATAGAACTTCTACCTACTCTGAGCTGCTCGATATCCATCTTGAATGATCCAAAAACTATCCAATGATTCATGAATAGTCCTTACCTCGAGATCTAATCTTAGAAATCTCAAACCAACCAATAGGAGTACGAAAACACCTACCTCAAAAGGAGCAATATCAATACTGCAATGATAGCCATTATTTGTAGGCAAACTTTGACAAAGCTAGATGTTGCTCCCACTGGCCACTAAATTCCATTACACAAGAACGAAGCATATCCTCCAAAACTTAAATAGTCAGCTTTGATTGACTGTCAGTCTTGGGGTTAAAAGTTATACCAAGATCCACCCAAGTACCCAACTCCTCCTAAAAAGTCTTCCAAAAGTGAGATATGGACACTGAATCTCAATTTGAGATAATAGACGCTAGCATAACATGAAGACACATCACGAATATAGTGGTGCTCTAACCTCTAACACTTAAAGAAACCTAAACTGAGATGAAATGAATAGATTTTGTCAATCGATCCATGATAACCCAAACACTATTAGAACCATGAGAAGTATAAGTTATCCCACCCACGAAGTCTACAGTGATCTGTGCCGATTTATACTCAAGAATGGGTAACCTTTGAAGAAATCCACCAGGCCTCAAATACTTGACCTTTACATGTAAGCAACATAAGTAATAAGTCACAATTTATGCTATGTCCTTTCTTATACCACCCCACTAGTAATGTTTTCATAAATCATGATACATCTTTGTCACTCTTGGATGATTGAATATCTAGAATAATAGGCCTCCTCTGAAATCAACCATATCTAATCTCCCACTTTTGATAAAAAAACTTAGCCGCCAAACCTCAAAACATCATCTAAATCAAGTCAGGCTTCCATAACTTCACCACTCAACACCTTATCATGAATCAATTTTAATCCAACATCATCAAACTAATGAGACTGAATCTACTCCATCAATGAACACCTAGCCTTCATGAATGGAAAAAATACTCATTTGTCAAAATATATAGACTAACCATTTGGTTAGCAAAAGACAGTACCTCTAAGGCCAAAGGCCTCTCCTTGTAAAAATGATGTACTATGCTACCCATGCTAGTCGACTTCTGGCTCAAGAAATCTACAACCACCTTAGCTATTCCCGAATGATAGAATATAGTCAAGTCTTAATCCTTAAGAAACTCAAGCCAATAAAGCTACCTCATATTAAGATCTCATCGGGTGAAAAAATACTGAAGGCTACGATGATCTGAGAAAATCTCATAATGAAATTTATACAAGTAGTGTCTTCACAATTTCAAGGAAAATATAACCACGCACAACTCTAATTCATTGGTAGGGAAATTCCTCTTATAAGGATTCAACTGAGAATAAGCATACGTAATTAACTTACCCTTCTACATCAATATATCACCTAACGCAACACCTAATGAATCACAAAAATTGTAAAACCCACAACCTCGTTATTCAAAGTTAAGATAAGGGTTGATGTCAACAATTCCTTGAGATTTTGAAAGTTTACCTCACAAGCATCGGACCAATGAAAATGAATCTTCTACTTAGTCAAACTGGTCAATAGAGCTTCAATAAATGAAAAACCCTTAACAAAACGCCGATTGTAACCTTCCAAGACAACAAAACTTTGAATCTCTATGTGTCAAGTAGGC
>JAPEIP010000008.1:93240009-93287570 GCA_026120095.1 Capsicum chinense | reverse complement strand
TTGAAAGAAAAGATAGAAGGGTTTGAACATAAAATACAAAGAAAAAAAACAAGATAGATCAAAAACTACAACACTGAGTAATTTGGATAACAGAAAAGAAAAAACACAAACTACGAAAAACCCTTCCTATTAAAGAGAGGAGTGACTTTGCAATTACTGAACTTGACATCTTAACCATTGGTTTGCACATCATTATGACTATATGTTTAACCATTTTCCAATACATTCCCATTTCGAAATAATTTTTGGGTCCGCATGTTTAAATCATTGCTTAACATGTATTATGTATACTGTGTGTTGATGAAGGATTATGTGTGATGCTCGTAGTGTCAATGTCTTACAAAAAAATAATTTTTCTTGAATCATCCTTTCTATTTCTATTTTCAAAGTACAAAAATCTTCAATACTATGATCCTAAACATCAATAGGATATGAATATTGTACATTAGGATCAAAATTTCTTAAATGTGGGCCAGGAGTATACCAAAGGAGAGGAGTAATCATGTCCCACTATCTCAATTTTTTGAATAAATTAGTGTACGATTCCCCAATTGGTGTGAAATTATCCTTTGGCTTCTTCCTCTTTACAAATTCCAGCCACCATAATGGATAGCAAGATGAATGAGTATATGGTTGCACATTGTTCAAAGGATATTGAGAAAGAGGAATGAATTATTTTGAATTTTGGAGAGAGAAACCTTATTGCAGGTAATTATGTTGGTCAGGTGTATAGGCTCGATTGAGGCAGATAGTCTTGATGAGCTCTATGGTCATGATCACACTCTTCGCGATAAGAGTTGACAAGTAAGCCTATCTCCAAACTGATAATAAGAATTAAAGATAATACCAAAACCTAAAGCAAGGCTTCTAGAGTGAAATTGAAATACACAATATAGTAATAGCGGAAATACATAACCAAAGATGCCATAAGAATATCCTAAAACCTGGTGTCATAGTGTAAGAAATAAATAGTAAAACTCGAGGTCAAAAATACATAAGATATCCAAATAGGAATAAAACTCTGTCTCTGAATATAAGTAAGACATATTCTAGATAAGAAAAGGCAGAAGTCAACTCTAGATGCATAGATCAACTATTACCTCAAATAGGCTCCAACTATCTCCTAAATCAAATACCATGAGGCGTACTCGTACTTGGATTTACACTGAAAGACACAGTAGGGGTGAGTAGGGTCCACTTGTACATAGTAGGTATCATAGGCTAACTGAGAAAAGTAGCAAATATAGCATATAAAGTACACACTAAGGGCATGTCACCTGTAATTAGGAAATGTCTCAAATGGTATCCCACACCATCTCCACTAGCAGTTCTACAATACTCACATATACCACATGCAAATAAGACAAAAAAGCACAAGAATACAACTATAACACATACAGGTTTGAATAAATATATACATTGACAAATATCATATCAAGGATGATACTACAAACAAAGAAAGCACAAGGTATAAAATAAAATGCAATAATGATGATGTAATGCATGAGATCATCACATAATTGCCGTATACACCTACCGAGCTATGATTTTAAGTTAGGACCTATGAGAGGTTCATCAACCAATATAAAATCCATATCTAGTACCATATCCATATTATTTGAAACTTGGAGGTTTCACGACACAGTAAAGGATGAGGTTCCTCAAAATCAATCATAGAAAATGAATAAGTAAGGCTCTAAGAAAGGTAAAACTTTGCTAAAAATAAAGAAACATAAATTTAACGTGGAAACCCCTTACTCCAGAAGGAAAAACCATGGCTTTCCCTCACAAGCTCTCCAAAATCCACTTAATCAACCTCTTGATTACAGACTTGACCTGAATGTAAAGCTAGGTTCCTCCTGTATCTAGTAACTCTACTACAAGCTAAAAAATAAGAAATCTACCAAGACTCCTCAACAATGATTAACACTAATCAGTATCAAGCTTAGGCAATTCTACCTAAGCACTCCCAAGGAAAAAATAAATTATCATTCGTATAGTATGAGCAATTCAATTACAAATCAAGATTCATTTACTCATTTAGCTTACAAAAGACATGAAAATTAAGTTTTAGTCTTTTTCTCTCTTCAACACTCTTTTTAATATGCAAAAACTACTTGATTGAGAAGAAACCTTTTACTTTTATAGTTAAGTGATGATTAGATTTGAAATGCCATTAGACCAGGTATCCTCAATAGTACAAGCAACACATGCACAGTTTGTTACACAAGAGGACAGAACTATGTAGACGTGCGTTAGCTGTACTATTGCTTTAAATATCCAGGGACCCAGTCCCTTGTAGTCATCTGCTCATCATCAAACAAGATAAAATATTTTTTCCTTTTTTGATGATGACAAACCAGCCATTGAGTTTTGAGCTTCAATACACATTCAGCACACTTAATCAATATGATTATCATTACAGAAAATAAATGTTTCCTCTATCATTTAATTATCATACTTCCAACATCATAACATATATGGACCTAGTCCCTTATTTTCAATTGATATCACAAATACAAATCAACCTTCTTATGTTAATATACCTTTATATATTTTCTATAGCTCATCACACCCATACCCTATCAATATGCCATACATATCTGCATTTCAAGATTTTATTTACACCACCAAAACCAAGTCTACAATTCAAGATTTCATTTACACTATCAGGATCAGGAAATTAGTATTCCCCCTTTTGATATTATTTAAAAGTCAGAAAAGTTAACTAAGAGTGATAGTGAGCACATATTAGTTAACTCATAGCCACTGTGGCAACACTAACATGTAGAACAACTTTAGAAATAAAGTAGAGCCAGATAAAGAGCACAAAAATAAGAACTCATTCATATTTCAAAGTTTAGGTATCATTGTAGTGTAATATTTACATTTCTTGTTCAATAGAAAAAGCCACAAAAGTTGGAGGAATTAAAAAGGTAGAGGATGTGGAAAGAAGGCTTGGAGTAGTAAGGCTATCTCTAGACAGTCTAACAACACTTTGGTTAGCATCTTGATACCTGTATTCAAACTCAAAACCTCATTGGTTAGAATCATAACTTTCTATTTGTGTTCATAATTCTCACTCCTAAGTTCTCCAAGGACCTTTAGACCATTCTTTAAAAAAGGTCAAATTAGTACATATAATCTCCCAATTTTTACATCTTTAACAATTGTCTTTTGTTCTTATTCTTTTGGAAGCCCTACTAAGTTCATCATCAATAATTCTCTTCTTTTAGGACCAGGTCCCTCAGGAGTCTGGTGCTTTTTGGTAGGATTTCCAGTCTTCACTTTGAAGACTTTTGTTTTTAGGCTTTCATTTTGTTTCCTAGGACCATTCATAAATTTTTTTACGTTATGTAATAGAAGAATGATATTTTTAGAAACCCAAGGATCACCAGTCATCATACTGTCAGAGGGTTAATATGTTTTCAGGGTTAAATCTTTATTAGGAAGGTAAGTGAAGAAAGGGTTTAACTTTGAATATTTAGGTTAGCTGAGTTGGGCAGGGTCTATGGAGTTAATGCAAATATGAGTTTGATTTCACTTTTTAATAGGATAAATTTTTGGCAAGGAGAGAAAAGATATGACTTTTTTTATCAGAATAAAAAGAAAAACATGCATATTCATGATACTAACCTGAGAGATAGGACTAGGAGCCTCACTTTCTTTGAGTGAATTCTTATGTTTTTGCATACTTCATTTATTTTCTTCCAAAGTTGTTCCCATGGTTATATACCTACAAATATATGGTACTGAGTTAGACTAACAAATACATACTTTACTAAGGATGCCCGTCTCCTTATCATAGCCAATTTTATGAAGAACTAATGATTCATATAGTTGGTTAGGTCATTTTAATCAGTATTTACTTCAACCTATTCTTCAAAAATTCTTCCTTGTAAAGTGCCTTAGTAAGGATATCTGCTATATGATAATCAGTCTTGCAAAACTTCTTATATATTGCCCCTTTCTTAACATTGTCTCTCAGGAAGGGATGCCTCACATCAATATGCTTATTCATCTTCTACTGCACTAGATTCTTGAAAATGTTTAGAGAACTTGTATTTTCATATATTAGTGGGATAATGTCTGAGACGATACAAAAATATTTTGATTGCTTCTTGATTTACCACAATTTAGCACAACAAGAAGCTGCATCAATATATTCAGCTTCAACAGTAGATAGAGCTACTGAGTTTTGCTTCTTAGATCCCTAGGAAATTAAGGATGAGCAAAGAAAATAAGTCATCCCTAAGGTGTTTTTTCTATCTACCAAATATCCATAATATTCATCATCAGTATAGCCCACCAAGTCAAAACTATCTCTTAGTGGATAGTACAGGACCAGGTCCTCTATTCCCTTCTGATACATAAGAATTCCTATTGTAGCTTTCAAATAAGACTCTTTTGGACAAGGTTGAAATTTGGCACATATTCCTATATTAAATACAATGTCAGGCCTGCTTGTAGTGAGGTACAGTAAATATCCAATTATCCCTCTATACATTATTTCATTTACTGAAGGACCTTATTCATCATTATCCATTTTTAGCTGGTTCTAATTGGTGTATCAATTGTCTTAACATCTCTCATGTTATATTTCTTCAATAACTCTTTGATGGTCCTTTTTTAACAAATCATTCTCCCTTAAGAAGTTTGTTTAATCTACAGGCCTAGGAAGAAGCTCAGCTCACCCATCATACTCATTTCAAATTCACTCCTTATTAGCTTAGAAAACTCTTCACATAGGGATTCAGAAATAGCTCTAAAGATTATGACATCAACATATATTTGAACAATTAATAGGCCGATACCTATGGTCTTTAAGAATAGAGTATTATCTATTTTCTCTCTTTTGAAGCCATTTTCTAGGAGAAACTTTAAGAGTCTCTCATACTACGCCCTTGGTGCTTGCTTCAAGCCATAAAAAACATTTTCCAATTTAAGTACATGATGAGGAAAATCTATATCTTCAAAACCTAGAGGTTATTTGGTATAAACTTCTTCCTTGAGATTTCCATTCAGAAAGGCAATTTGGAAATCCATTTGAAATAGTTTGAATCCCATATATACAGCAAAAGCAACAAGAATCCTGATTATCTCTATTCTTTCTATAGGGGAAAAAGTCTCATCATAGTCAATTCGTTCTTCCTGGTTATAACCTTGAACAACCAAACTTTATATATTTCACTTAATAGTTCCATTTAATCTTGCTTACTTCTGTACACCCATTTGGTTCAAATAATGATTCTATCAATAGTCCTAGAGACCAAATGCCAGACTTTGATTCTTTTAAATTACTGAAGTTCTTGCATTGCCTTAATCCAGTTAGCATCTTTCAGGGCTTTTCTCATATTCTTAGGCTCAATTTGGGATAAAAATGTTATATTGACTTGAGCTCTTGTTTGGACTCCTATTTCCAAGGGTATAATTAGATTCTCAAGGGGATGAGAGGATTTATGCTTCCTGTTTTGCCTTCTTATATTGATTCCACTGGGACCAGGTCCTTGTAAATATTAACTAGTCCCTTCTTAATGTTCTTCTACTGAAGTTGGGATTTGTACTTGAGTTTGTGGAACACCATCAATTTCATCATTCTCATCTGCATTATTTATCTCTTGATCATCATCTTTAGCAATATCATCTCTTTGAACAGGAATGAGTTCTTCAATTTCTAATCTCCACCATCACCTAGGTTTATTTGCTTTCCAAACTCACCAAAGATCACATAAACACTTTCTTCAACATAAAGAGTTATTTTAATGAAGACTCTGTAAGCCTTTCTTGTTGAGGAATAGCCTATAGACAACGCTTCATAACTTTTGGAGTCAAACTTTCCCAATTCATTCTTGTTGTTGTTCAACACAAACTACTTGCACTCAAATCGTCTGAAATGGTCTAGCATAGGCTTTATATTGAAAATCAGTGGAGTCTTATTTACGAGTGACCTAATCAAGCACCTATTAATCACATAACAAGCAGTATATATAGCTTAAGCTCAAAAACTCTTTGGAAGACACTATATATCAGCATAGTCCTAGTAATCTCTCTAGAGTGTTCTATTTTTGCTTTCAACAACCCCATTTTGCTGTGGAGTTGTGGGAGCAAAAAAGTTGTGACTTATTCCATGCTCAGAACAAAATTCAAAAACTTGAGAATTCTTAAATTCAGTTGCATAATCATATATGAATTGAAAATTTTAGCTTTATTTAAATTTGTTTGGCAAAAGCCACAAGAACCTTATATGTTTTTCCTTGGTTTGTATAAACATTGTCCAGTTGAACCTGGAGTAGTCATCTACAATAACAAGAAAATACTTCTTCCATCCTCTACTTTGTACTTTAATAGGTCCACATAAACCCATGTATAGTATTTCAACGGGGTTTGGAAGTATTCACCTGTTTCTTCAATTTAAAGGAGGATCTGGTCTGTTTACCTTTAACACAAGCATCACAAGCATATTTGTCTGCAAATTTCACCTTTGGAAAGCCACAGACCAGGTCCCTTGAAATTAACTTGTTTAACAAAGAGGAACTTACATGTCCCAATCTTTTATGCCATACATTAGCAACTTCACTTTGAACACTAAAACAAGTTAATTTCTCATTAACCACAGAATCCAGATCAGCTACTTACATGTTCTTGATCCTTTTGGCCTTGATAATATTTCTTTCAGATTTCATGCTTGATACAGTGCATCCATCAGATAAGAATTTTACCTTATATCCTTTGTCACAAATTTTAGATACACTTAGAAGACTACACTTAAGGCCATTTAGATAATACACATCTTTAATTGTTTGATGAGGTGATTTTTCAATCCTTCTAACACCTTGAATATACCCATTTTAACCATTTCCAAAAGACACACCGCCCCCTTAAAGTTTTTTGAGGGAGGGAAAATAATCAATCCTTCCAATTATGTGTCTTGAACAACCACTATCCATAAACTAGTATTGGCTGCGATCCTCTTTTTCTATCTCATTTTCTTCTTTATCTTCAGTAGTTGCCAATAAGGGAACACAAGCAACCAGTGTTGATTTACATATCATTCTTTTTCAGTATGAAACCATATCTATACTCTTTATCTCTCTCAATTTTACAGAAGGAGTTTTCCCATGCAAACAACACCTTATTTACTATACATCTAGTTGAATCCTTTTTTCTTGACTTTCTAGAATTTTGATCTTTCTTTTGCATTGGGCAGTTCATAATGAAATCTTCATAACTACCACGTTTGTCAAAAACTTCAAATTTTCCATTCTATTTTCTAAGCTGACCACTTTTCTTCATTGCTCAAATAGTCTTTGTTACCAGAAGAGCAATATCAGTGTCTTCCTTACTTAAGTCAGACACTGAAGACACAATGCCAATGATCTCTCTCTTTTTGCTCCCTTTCTCTCCATTCCTAGTTTAGTAATGCAATATATTTTGCTTTACTAGGATTTTGGAATACATTTACCAATTGAGTGTAGCTGACAGTATTGATACTGTAGAACTAGACTAAGTTTTAAACTGAAGACTAAAACTAAAATTATGGGAGATAATCATCTAACCGACATGCCCCAAATAAGAAAAGATAACTGAGCTTGGGTCCGATCTGTAACCCCAATTAAAAGGGTTTTAGTATCGTGCCACAGGTAAAGACAACTTCTATGGAGTCAGTCCTAACTAGTGGGAGACCCCTAAGATCATTCCTAAACTAGTGGGTGATGCTTGAGTATGTCAGTTCTATCTAACTGGTGACATCTTATAATCTACGCTGGCTACGTAGCTCTGGATCTTAGAAATTTCTTGTAAGGACCCAGTCCTAACTAATGGGTGTGCCCCTATCCTTAGGCTCACTTGGTGATGAATCCTACTCTCAACTGAAAGATACTAAACTGGACTGGACTGCTACTGAGATTACTGAGTTTTCCTAAGTTCAGTAACTGACTGAATTCTACTGAGTTCTGTAATGGACCGAGAGTACAACTAATCATGACATGACTGATACTATTCTGTGACTGATACTGGCTCTAAGTAACAACTAGATTGTCGAGTATTAAATACCCTTAGGACTCGATAGCATGAAAAGTAATGCAAAGCATAATCTTGAATAACATGACAATGTTCACTTGGTCATAATTCATTCATAGAAATATTTCATCAAACACTTGTGATGCATTAACTTGTACATGAATAAGGATTACATGTTAGTATGCTATAATGACAATATTTCATTCTCATAAACAATTTATCAAACACATGGGAAGGATTCTTGGTTCATTAAATCATAAACACTTAGGGTTAACATGGATACAACAATCAACTTGCAAATTCATGGATTATAACATGGAGATTACTAAATTCAACATACATGCTATACAACTTCATGGAATCTACCATTAATCATGGATTGAAACTCAACAAATGTCAAAACATGAACACAATCCAATTTCATACATGTAAATCATGAATCATCATTCTTGAAATTTTAAAAATGGATTCTTTGATTCTATGGGTGGAAGGGACCCATAGATAAACATCTAACATACCTTAATTTGTGAGATTCTTAAAGTTCTCGAAGAAATTCTTGGGATTGGCCTTGATTATTGAGAGCTAGGGTTTATTTTGTTGAGAGAGAAATACCTTTTGATTTTGGGAAAAAGAGAATAATAAAGGGTTTTACATATTTTTAGGGATTGAATCCCATATCTGGGCGGAATAAAATCATGGGAAAAGACTGTTTTAACCCTGGGGGTAACTTTAATTTTTCGTGAAATTTTCCAAATTTGGACCCCTAGCACGATGCGCCACTATCGCGCTAGGCCACTGGAAAATGACGACTCGGAAATTGCATGGTGGCACGATGCGGTACAATCGTGTTGCCACCTTGAACGTGACCTGGAAGATCACCGTGACGTGGTGGTATCGCGTTGGAACACTGGAAAATGGAAAATTCTAAAATCGATCCTTGGCGCGAAGCGCCAATATCGCAGAGGCTCACTAGTTTTTGGCAATTGCCATTTTTGCTATCTCTGCGACGCGCTGATGGCTCAAGTGGTACACTGTCTTATAATGGCTCTAACTCTTTGACATGTATAAAAATGTATTTATTTTTAAAGGAAGTCTTACACATTTTTGGGATGAATTTACGCTAGGTAAAAGTACGGGGTGTTACAGTAACCCTATTGTTTTTTAAGAGATACTCGCATACGTGACATAGGAGTGGAATAAGAGACATTTCTATTGCACAACTGGTCACTTATGCGAACAAAATGTCACTTAAGCGGGTGTACCAGCTTTAGAGTTGGAGAATTCCAAGTTTTCGCGGACCTCTTGGGATTCATCCAAAATCCTAAAAATGCAGACGAATTATGCTACTATATAAAATTTGACGCTCCTGACTCAATGGCGATATCATATTTTTTTTTAAAAAAGGTCATTTTCACAAAGTTGACTCCCAAAACTTAATTTCACAAGTTTTCAAACCAAATGATGAAATAAGATATAAAAGCCACAAAACATACCAACCATGTTACCGATCTAAAATCGATGTTCCAAATCTACTTACGGAGTCTATTTTGCCATATAATGCACAGATCAATATATGTTGACCAAAGTCACCTACAAGGCTTTTAAAGACACCAAAAATCATAATTTAACATATTTTACACCGAAATGTATTAGAAACTGTGTCAATCATCCCCATGCCTCAAAAATTATGAAATAACAACCATAAGGATGGGTAAATGGTCAAATTGCACAAAATTATATATTTCACAAAAATCACCCAAAATTATGTCATTACATAATCCACCAATAAAAATCTCATTCATTCTCAAACTAAAGGCAAGAAAAATACCTAAGAACAAAAAAACTGGGGATAACTACTACACATATCAGACTCGACCTCCTAAGTATCTTCATATATAGGTCGATGATTCCACTGGACCTTAACCACAAGAATATATCTAGAATGCAACTGCCTATCCCTGGCTAAATTAGAGACAGGCTCCTCAACAAAAGACAACCTCTCATCTAGCTAAACCAAATCCAAGAAAATGACATGAGATTCATCTGGAATGTAACACCTATGCATGAAAACATAAAAATATGAAAAACTGGAAGAATAACTACTAAATTTGGGGGCAAAGCCCACTCATAAGACACATCACCAATAGTCCAAAGAATATCAAATGGCACAATATACCTAGGGTTAAGCTTATCCCTCTTACCTAACCTTATCACACCCTTTATGGACGTCAAATGAAGGATAACTCGATCACCAATACTGAATCTCAAGGAATAAAGTGTACGATCCACATAGAACTTCTACCTACTCTGAGCTGCTCGATATCCATCTTGAATGATCCAAAAACTATCCAATGATTCATGAATAGTCCTTACCTCGAGATCTAATCTTAGAAATCTCAAACCAACCAATAGGAGTACGAAAACACCTACCTCAAAAGGAGCAATATCAATACTGCAATGATAGCCATTATTTGTAGGCAAACTTTGACAAAGCTAGATGTTGCTCCCACTGGCCACTAAATTCCATTACACAAGAACGAAGCATATCCTCCAAAACTTAAATAGTCAGCTTTGATTGACTGTCAGTCTTGGGGTTAAAAGTTATACCAAGATCCACCCAAGTACCCAACTCCTCCTAAAAAGTCTTCCAAAAGTGAGATATGGACACTGAATCTCAATTTGAGATAATAGACGCTAGCATAACATGAAGACACATCACGAATATAGTGGTGCTCTAACCTCTAACACTTAAAGAAACCTAAACTGAGATGAAATGAATAGATTTTGTCAATCGATCCATGATAACCCAAACACTATTAGAACCATGAGAAGTATAAGTTATCCCACCCACGAAGTCTACAGTGATCTGTGCCGATTTATACTCAAGAATGGGTAACCTTTGAAGAAATCCACCAGGCCTCAAATACTTGACCTTTACATGTAAGCAACATAAGTAATAAGTCACAATTTATGCTATGTCCTTTCTTATACCACCCCACTAGTAATGTTTTCATAAATCATGATACATCTTTGTCACTCTTGGATGATTGAATATCTAGAATAATAGGCCTCCTCTGAAATCAACCATATCTAATCTCCCACTTTTGATAAAAAAACTTAGCCGCCAAACCTCAAAACATCATCTAAATCAAGTCAGGCTTCCATAACTTCACCACTCAACACCTTATCATGAATCAATTTTAATCCAACATCATCAAACTAATGAGACTGAATCTACTCCATCAATGAACACCTAGCCTTCATGAATGGAAAAAATACTCATTTGTCAAAATATATAGACTAACCATTTGGTTAGCAAAAGACAGTACCTCTAAGGCCAAAGGCCTCTCCTTGTAAAAATGATGTACTATGCTACCCATGCTAGTCGACTTCTGGCTCAAGAAATCTACAACCACCTTAGCTATTCCCGAATGATAGAATATAGTCAAGTCTTAATCCTTAAGAAACTCAAGCCAATAAAGCTACCTCATATTAAGATCTCATCGGGTGAAAAAATACTGAAGGCTACGATGATCTGAGAAAATCTCATAATGAAATTTATACAAGTAGTGTCTTCACAATTTCAAGGAAAATATAACCACGCACAACTCTAATTCATTGGTAGGGAAATTCCTCTTATAAGGATTCAACTGAGAATAAGCATACGTAATTAACTTACCCTTCTACATCAATATATCACCTAACGCAACACCTAATGAATCACAAAAATTGTAAAACCCACAACCTCGTTATTCAAAGTTAAGATAAGGGTTGATGTCAACAATTCCTTGAGATTTTGAAAGTTTACCTCACAAGCATCGGACCAATGAAAATGAATCTTCTACTTAGTCAAACTGGTCAATAGAGCTTCAATAAATGAAAAACCCTTAACAAAACGCCGATTGTAACCTTCCAAGACAACAAAACTTTGAATCTCTATGTGTCAAGTAGGCCAAGCCCAATCAAGAACTGTAATGACCCTCACAGTCATTTTCATTGTACTCATATATTTTTGGTATCTAGAGATTATCTTATACGCCGCCCCAAGTTATTATTGACTTGTTGGGACTGATAGTGCGGTTTCCAGAAGGTTTGTTTTAGAATTTTAGTAACATCTAATATATTGTGAAATATTTGATTTAAATTGTCATTTGATAAAAATATAATTTAGTACCCTTCTAAAATATTTTGAAATAGGTAAATTTCTTTAAGTGATGATATATTTATATTACTTTATAATAGATTTTATAATCTATTAATATTTTAAATGATGAGAGTAAATCTAGAAATGTTAAAATATTATTATTATATAATAGGAGTTTTATTAGAAATAATTTTTTATTAATTATGATATATTTAAAATATTACAATTATTTTACTATGAATTTATGAAATACCTAAATAATTAAATAATGAGATAAAAGATGGTAGTGACCTCCACTCCACGTGCGACTGGAAGGAAAGGTACACCACTTTACACGATTAGGCAGCATTTTAGTGACTAATGATAAGTAACATGAATAGTTGTCATCATTTAATTTAACATTGAAAATAGTAGAGAAAACAAATCATATAAGTAGGGTACATATATCACTTTTAGCATAATGTTTCTTTACAATCCTTTTTCTTCTTTTAAAGGGTCTTGTTAAAGGAATTATTGCTGCTACTGAATGTTTTAATTACCGTGATCACGTAGTTAAAAATCCTTAAGAGAAACGTATTCTTTTGACGATTTACTTGATCCACCAAAAATATAAATAAATGATTCTTTATATCAAGATTAGTCAAGTTGGATTCTAGTAGAATACTATTTGAAGGATTTTTAGAGATATTTTAGCTTTGGCGTCCAGATAGACTATGTTTAACTTACTTTTAAATTGAGTTTATATATTAAAATTGTGAACTATTATGCTAGCTTTGGACAAGTGCTTGTAGTTGCGTATCATTTGATATACATAATATGCCTTATTTACTCGAATAAGGACCCGTTATAGTATATTTTAGTATTGTCTTTTAATATAATATAGCATCTATCACTTTAGGACGTGGAATTAAATTACAAAACTTTGAATTTGCCCCTTTTGAATTAAGACATGCGTATGATAATTAGACATATTTTAGCTTCGATTCAGGTTCAGTATATATTTTATTTCTATCATTGTTTGTAAGTTTTTGTATCACGTTGAAATTTTTATAATATTTGTGGATTTTAATATTACCATTGGGTATGGTTACTATGAGTTTCAATTCGAGACCGGCGCCTGATTACTATTGTTACTATGAGTTCCGGTTCGAGGCCGACATCTGATTATGAGTTCTATATATGTGGCCTATCGTTATTACACACTATGTCTGGTTTGAATCCGGCACATGTCCTTTTGTTATTATCCATCACTACCGGTTCAAGTCTGGTGTCCGGCCTCTCATTACAATCTATTGGTACTGATTCAAGTTTGGTGCACATCTGGATGACTATCATGATTTTTTGGGATTGGCTCAGTTACAAATTATTTACATTTATTTTCTTTAATTGCTACTTATGTGTCCCACCAACTTATAGGGGTACAGTCGGGCTTATGGGGGTCCAGTTAGATTATGTTATGTTCTTAACGGGCTTTTGGAGCCCCAGTTAGGTTATGTTTGATTTGTTTGTAGTTATTGTATTATTTATTTTCTGTATCGCTTACATTTATTCCTTAATCTCATTTGTAGCTTGGTAGTTGTTCACCTTTCTATCCTTTTTTAATGTTGATTTAGATTATACCATCGCATTGTAGTTATACCTTTTCTGTATTGAGCTTAGTTGGCTAATGATGCATACTGAGTTTTTGTGAGTTTGGCACTCATACTATACTTCTGCATCTTTTTCCTGATGCAGATCCGAGCAGTAGCGGCCGACATTGACATGATTCCTACCTTCTAGTACTGATTCAGAGTAGGGTGAGCTTACTGTCGTTCGAGGTTGATCCTCCTCTATCTACTCTAGTTTAGTCTTTTGTACTCAATATTGATTGTGTATATTGGCTATATGTTTTGGAATTCTTTCTAGTACTCTTGGTATATTTTAGTAGTGGCTCTAGTACCGACCTTACCAGGTCTTGGGAGAGATTTTTTTGTGTAGTTAGTCATTTTCCTTTCCTCATTTTAGTATATAATAAATGTTTTCTTTTTGTTTGTTACTTTTTATTACTATTGCTATCATTATACATGGTCTTTTCTAATTTCTTCCTATTAGCCCGTTACCTATTATTCTGGGATATGCTTGGCTTGCCTACTAGGGGGATAAGGTAGGCACCATCATGACTTGAGAAATCGAGTCATGACAATTTGGTATCAGAGCCTAGGTTTTACCGGTACTATTGGTACTAGAGCCAATGTTTAGTAGAGTTTTGTGGATCGGTACGAAGACGTCTGTATCCAATCTTCGGGAGGCTACCGAGTATTTTTAAGGAACAACATTATTTTTTTGATCCATTTTTGTTCTTTGGGTCTGAGTTGGTTGTAATTTTTACTGGTTCACTCTTTACGTAGATGGCTAGGACGTGAGGTTTGAGAGCTATGAGAGCTAGGGATCAGGACCTCGGGTCTGCTTCTAGAGTTCTAGCTTAGGGTCTAGATCAACCCAGAGATCGAGGGCAGGATAGAGTAGTAGCCCCTGTTCGAGATCAGGCTAGGGATCCATTACCTGATACTGTCATAGCTTCTGAGATTGAGAGAGCTCCAGGTATTCCGCCACACCAGCGGGTGGGCCAGGGGACAGCCCAGGTTCTACTCAAATTAATATCCTCTTTGGTTCTTTGAGATATGTTGGTACAGTTAATGGGGTTAGTTGGTGGTCCACAAATCGAGTGAGCTCAGCCAGCAGCATAGGGTGGTGTTAATTTAGGGGCACAGCCAACCGCAGTGGCGCCTAAGATAGAAGTTCCATCAGTACAAGTAGTCCCACAGCCGGTAGTATCCCAACCAGTTTTGTCTTTTGAGGAGAAAAAGATATTGGGCTAATTTTTAAAATTGGCTCCACCCAGATTTATTGGGACACTAGGAGAGGATGCTCATGAGTTCCTATCTAGTTACAAGGAGCGATTGTAAAATTTATTTTTGGTTGAGGTTCGGGGAGTGGACTTTGTCGCTTATCAGTTCGAAATGGCAGCGTAGAGGTGGTAGAGAGGTTATCTTGATTCCAGGCCAGCTGGATCTCCACCAGTGACTTAAACTCAGTTCTCTGAGGTTTTCTTAGGGAAGTATATGACTCACAGTGTGTGTGAGCATATTTGGGATGAGTTTACAGTATTTAGATAGGGTTCTATGACTTTGCCTGAGTATGAGGCGAGATTTCATGAGTCATCCAGGCAAGTTGTTATGATTCTGCCTATGGAGTATGAGCATATTTAATGCTTCATTAGGGGAATGAGATTATCACTTCGTAGGGCTACACATAGTTTGGTGACTTCAGGAAAGTCTATTTTTGAGATAGTTAAACATGTTTATTCTATAGAGGAGAGAGATCGTGAGGCCTAAGGGGGCAGCGATAAGAGACCACGTTACCAGAGTAGCTATAGCAATTCACAGTACATAGGAGGATTTCACGAAAGGTAGCCCCAGCAGTAGACTTCTCGACTTCAGGTTTAGCTTGGTCAACTATTCCAGGCATCACTTCAGATATCAGGTAGGGGTCAGCCTGATTTTAGTAGCTCCAGTGGTCAAACTAGCAGCCAGCCGCAGAGGGGTATTCAATCAGGATCATCGAGTCAGGGTGGCTATTCTAATTCCACTGGATCTTTTAGACAGAGCTGGATGATCGGGGCATATTATGATTGCGGGCTTGTTGGTCACTTCGCCTGTAGGTGTCCTCTTGTAGAATTATCGAGCCTTCAATTTTGACTGCACAACCGATCAGGTCAGTGCCGCCATTAGGTAGGGATGATGCATAGAGTCGTAGGTATGGTCCCCAGGGTTTTAGAGGTGGTCTGTAGAAAGGTAGGATAAGAGGTCGGACAGGCACCCAGTCTATTAGTAGATAGGGTCATTTGTATTTTCTACCAGGTAGGATTGAGGCTGAGGCTTCGGATGATGTGATCATAGGTATGATTTCTGTATGCCATCAGCTAACTTATACATTCATTAACCCCGGTTTCATATTTTTATATGTTTCTACTTATTTTGCGTCACGGTTAGGTTTATGTTTGAAGTCTTTATCTATGCCATGGCATATAGTTATCCCTGTGAGTGATTCTTTAGTAGTCGATTGGGTATAAAGATTATGTTTGGTGATCGATCGGGAGTTTGATACTCAGGTTGATCTCATTATGTGGTAGGATTCTCTTAGTCACATGTCAATGATATTATTTTTACATTCTATCTAAGAAACTGATAATGAGGGGCTGTGAGTTATTTCTTACTTATTTTTGGGATGTCAGTGTTGAAAGTCTATTGCTTGAGTCCATCCCTGTGGTTCGCGACTTTCCTGATATGGTTTCGAATGACCTATCGGGCCTCTCTCCCTAGCTTGACATGCACGCTCAGTATCTCTATATGTTTGAGCCTTTAGGTTTGTCCTTATGCTTTACTTTCGCGGATGAAAGTCCTTTTAGTAGTGGATGTTGTAATGACCCTTACGGTCATTTTCCTTGTTCTCATATATTTTCGGTATCTATAAATCTTTTCACAAGCCGCCCCAAGTTATTATTGACTTATTGGGATTGATAGTTTTGTTCCCAGATGGTTTGTTTCGGAATTTTAGTAACATCTAATATACCGTGAAATATTTGATTTAAATTATCATTTGGTAAAAATATAATTTAGTACCCTTCTAAAATATTTTGATATTGATAAAATAATTTAAGTGATGATATATTTATATTACTTTATAATAGGTTTTATAATCTATTAATATTTTAATTGAAAATAGTAAATCTTGAAATATAAAAATATTATTATTATATAATAGAGATTTTATTAGAAATAATTTTCTATTAATTATGATATATTTAAAATATTATAATTATTTTAATATGAATTTATGTAATACCTAAATAATTAAATAATGAGATAAAAGACAATAGTGATGTGTTACCTCCACTCCACGTGGGAGTGGAAGGAAAGGTACACCACTTTACACGATTAGGCAGCATTTTAGTGACTAATGATAAGTAACATGAATAGGTGTCATCATTTAATTTAACATTGAAAATAGTAGAGAAAACAAATCATATAAGTAGGGTAGATATTTCAATTTTAGCATAACGTTTCTGTACAATCCTTTTTCTTCTTTTAATGAAAAACATAGGGTCTTGTTAAAGGAATTGTTGCTGCTACTGGATGTTTTAATTACCGTGGTCACATAGTTAAAAATCCTTAAGCGAAATGTATTCTTTTGACGATTTACTTGCTCCATCAAAAATATAAATAAGTGATTTTTTATATCAACATTAGTCAAGCTGGGTTCTAGTAGAATACTATTTGTAGGCTTTTCAAAGATATTTTAGTTTTGACATCCAGGTAGGCTAGGCTTATCCTACTTTTAGATTGAGCTTATATACTGAAATTGTGAATTCTTATGCTAGCTTTTGATAAGTTCTTGTAGTTGCATATCATTTGATATACATAACATACCTTATTTACTCGGATTAGGACTCTATTCTAGTAGATTTTAATATTTTATCTTTTAATATAATATAGCATCTATCACTTTAGGACGTGAAATTAAATTGCAAAACTTTGAATTCGCCCCTTTTGAATTAAGACATGCGTAAGGTAATTAGACGCATTTTAGCTTCGGTTCAGTATATATTTTATTTTTATCATTGATTGCGAGCTTTTGTATCACGTTGACATTGTTATGATATGGTGTGATTTTAATATTATCGTTGGGTAAGGTTACTATGAGTTCTAGTTCGAGTCCAGCGTCTGATTATTATTGTTACTATGAGTTTCGGTTCGAGTCCGACACCTGATTATGAGTTCTATATATGTAGCCTATCATTGTTATCCACTATGTCTGGTTCGAATTCGGCACGTGTCCTCTTGTTATTATCCATTACTACTGGTTTGAGTCCGGTGTCTAGCCTCTCGTTACTATTCATTGGTGCCGGTTCAAGTTCGGTGCACATCTAGATGACTATTATGATTTCTTGGGATTGGCTCAGTTACAGAATATTTAAGTTTAATTTCTTTAATTACTACTTGTGTGTCCCACCAGCTTGTGGGGGTACGGTTGGGTTAATTGTCTTCTTTAATGTGCCTAGCAGGCTTATAGGGGCCCAGTTAGGTTATGTTGTGTGCCTAGCGGGCTTATGGTGGTCTAGTTAGGTTATGTTTGATTTGTCTATTATTACTGCGTTATTTATTTTTTGTATCGCTTACATTTATTCCTTTGTCTCATTGGTGTATCTTGGCAGTTGTTTACCTTTATGTCCCTTTTTAATGTTGATTTAGATTAGACCCTCGAATTATAGTTATACCTTTTCTGTATTGAGCTCAGTCGGCCGATGATACCTACTGAGTACCCGTGGCTTTGGTACTCAATACTACACTTTTGCATCTTTTTTCCTAATGCAAATCCGAGAAGTAGCAGCCGACATTAATGTGATTCCTACCTTCCAGTATTGATTCGGAGCAGGGTGAGCTTACTATCGTTCGAGGCTGATCCTCCTCTATCTACTCCAGTTTAGTCTTTTGTAATCGAGACTGCTTGTGTATATTGGGTATATGTTATAGGATTCTGTCTAGTACTCTAGGGATATTTTAGTAATGACTCTAGTACCGACCTTACCAGGTCTTAGGAGGGATTCTTTTGTGTAGTTTGTCATTTTCTATTCCTCGTTTTAGTATATGAGAAATGTTTACTTTCTGTTTGTTACTTTTTATTACTATTTCTATCATTGTACGTGATCTTTTGTAATTTCTGCCTATTATCTTGTTACCTATTATGCCGGGCTATAACTTTGCTTGCCTACTAGGGGTAAGGTAGGCACCATTATGACTTGAGAATTTAGGTCATGACACAAACCACTGCAATCTTGGTCGGATCAACCATAATACCCTCCTTAGTCACTACTTGATTCATGAAAGAGATAGACTCGAACTAAAAATCACACATGGAGAACTTAGCATACAACTTTTCATCCCTTAGTATCTGAAGCACAATCTGCAAATGCTCCTCATGATCGGCCTTAATCTTGGAATAAATCAAGATATCATCTATAAATACAATAATAAAGGAGTTGATACATGATAAAAATACCAAGTTCATCAACTAAATGAACATGGCAGGGGCATTGGCCAACCCAAAGGACATGACCAAGAACTCATAATGATCGTATCGAGTCCAAAAAGCTATTTTAGGAATATCCAAAACTCTAATCCTCAATTGGTGATACCCGGATCTTAAGTCTATATTTCAAAACACTAAAGGACCTTGAATCTAATCAAACAAATCATCAATATAAGGAAGATGATAATTATTCTTAATTGTCACCTTCTTCAACCGTCGATAATCTATACACATACACATAGATCCATCTTTTTTCTTCAAAAACAATACCAGTTCACCCTAAGGTGATACACTAGGTCAGATAAATTCCTTATCCAATAATTACTATGATTGATCCTTCAATTCCTTCAACTCCAATAATTACTACAATTGATCCTTCAATTCCTTCAAATCGTGGGGCCATCCTATAAGGAAAAATAAAAATAGGCTTAGTGCCCGACTCAACATCAATGGCAAAGTCATTATCATGATCCAGATGCATATGTGGCAAATAAATAGGGAACACATCCATGAACTCCCAAAAAACATAAATAGAATTCGAGAAAGGAGGTGAAGCAACACCAGTATCATGAATATGATCTAAATATGACAAATATCTCATCTCAACCAAGTGATAAGCCTGAATATAAGATATAAATGTCCTAGGACTTGATGAAGTACATTCATCCAAGCTATCCTCGGAGCCCCCAACAAAGCTAAAGTCACAGTCCTAACATAACAATCTAGGATAACATAATAAGGAGCCAACCAGTCCATGCCCAAAATGACTTCAAAATCAACCATATCTAAAACATGGAAATATACCCAAGTTTCACATCAAATAAAAGTCACAATAAAGGATCGATACACTTGATCCACTACTAAGGAGTCTCTTATAGGGGTCGATACACGAATAGTCATGGTAGGATGCTCTCTAGAAGATTCAAAACTCAAAGCAAACTATGCAGTCACATAATAGAAAGTTGATCCCAGATCAAAAAACACAAATGAAATCTAAAACAAATAGGGATGATACCTATGATAACAACATCGAAAGTCTCTACCTCTGGTCTGGCGGGTATATCAAAGTACTATCCATGACTACCAACTACAAAAATATCCTTACGACCACCACTACGAGTGCCACTATCTCTACTATTTGTAGCTCTAATAGGACCTCTACCCCTCATAACTAAAATAGGAGTGGCTCTGAACATAAAATAAAGGCAGCCATTGGCTTAAGGCCAACCTCATCACACATATAGCAAACCCTACAACCTAACTCAATAGGAAGAGGTACAGCTGGGCCAAAATAACCACCCTAAGTTGTTGAACTAGAAGCCCCAGTACCTAAAGTCTACTTGGTTGCCTACACGGTTCTACCATGATACCTACTAAAATCTCTACGATCCCTACCTTAAAAAATGTACATCAACCTATTTTTGTTCAATTGGAGGTCAGTGGGTGGTTGAAGCTGAGTTTTGGCTATTTAGGAATGAAGTGAGAGAGGTGGTTAAAAAAGGAATAGCTATGGCAAAATCCCTCGAAAGTGTTCTCTCTTCTTGGAGGTTATCTATGAAGTAATGCTCGGATCAAACAAGCGCAGTATCTCATGCTTTTAAGCTTTTGAGATCTTTCTATCCACTGACTTTCGATAATGAAATTCTTTTTAGTAGTGGATATTGTAATGACCCTCCAGAATATTTTTCATATTTTCACTGTTAGATATTTTCCACAGCATCCCCAAATAATTTTTGACTTACTGATACTGATAGATTGGTTATCGAGTAATTCATTTGATTTTAGAGCCAATTCTATATTTCAAAGTCTTTGCCTATTTGAAATGGCCACCAAGTGAAAGCTTCAACAAAATGATCTCGGATGCAAATTCTGACTATGCCAGTAGCACTAAAATACTAATGTTAGGATAGGTAGACCTTTGGTTCGGTCTCAAGGCATTCAAGCTTATTTCGACCAATTAGTCAAAAAGTTAGAAAATTATAAATTTGGGTGTGGGACTCGTATTTGATCGAAATGACCTCGACTGGAAAATCTGACTTTTCTATTGCGTAGAAAACATCAAATTTAGTGTAGTTACATAGTTCATTTATGTATGTCGGATTCCGAATGAATCTCGAGGCATTAGCAGTAACTTGAAATTTTTCCAAGTTTCAGTTGTCTTTTAGTGTGCCTATGATCACACCTCATGTGCAGAGGGTACTACAATTGTACTACTTCCTGTTGCAATTGCATCATATGGTTATGGCACGAGATAGTTCAAATGGGGCCTGCATGTTGTGATTACAACTTCTAAGGACCTGGAAGGGGTACAAAAAGACCCCTTAGGTCGTGATTTTGCTCATTTTCTACCTCCCTCTTTAGAGAAAGAACCCCTAAAGGGTGTGATAACTTTAAATTGAGTCCTGAGGTAACTTGGAATCTTGATTAACATCTATTATCACGAATATCTTTGGATTTAAGGTATGATTTCATTCGTTTCTTTATGAATTTCATGGTCTTGATCCAAAACCCCAAATTGTTTGAGGGCTTGATCTTATCCACAAATTAGCTTAGTTTTCACCCATTCTTGTGGGTTACGATTCCTTGATCATGTAAGAATGTTGGGTTGACTCAAAAATATGATTTACTTTTGTGGGATCCACTTGGAATTTTTGGTGTCATTTTTCAACTCAAAGCACAATGGTGCAATATGGGTATCATTAATCTCTCATTTATGAATAGACTAAGATTTTAATAGCATGATAGAATTTTAGGATTGTGGAGTGAAGGTGGATGTTTAGTTAATAATTTAAGGATTTTTCTGGTTTGACTTTGAGATAGGCTTCTGTCTACTCTTGTTCGTAAGATAATACGTGTTATATATTACATGTGAATGTGAATGTTAAGGATGATATTGGGTAGAATGAATTAATCTTGACTATTGATGTTTGGGGATTATATGAGGGTTTTTGACCTATAAGGTGAACTGCTAATTACAGTTTAGGATCCTATTGCCTTTTTCATAGTTTGAGCTAATTCGTAAAAGGAATTTGATATGATGCCAGGTTTGGAATGTGATTTAAGTGCTAGAAACGTGATTAGTATGAATTACCTTACTTGGACTCTTTTAGTGAACTTGAAACCATAAAAAGGATGGAGTTAATTTAATTGCTCACGGTTCTTCGTGAAATTCCTATATTAGTATTAATTATGGCTTATGTACCACATAGAATTCAAATTAGATACCTTATCCTACTCCGGGGTATAAATTTCCTAATTATGGAATTCAAGGATTAGAAGTGAGTTCTTCCAACCCACCTTAGGCTAAGTCTTATGTTAACCCTTATGAACTTATTTACGGATGTTAGGGATAGATGAGACTAGTAAGCCTATAGTCAAAGATTGCTTCTTGACTTGGTGAGTCATGTTGGTATTTTCCTCGAATAATGATTAATGGATCACAGCCATTATATTCCTCATAGATGTGATATTTGGCCTATAGAGATCATACTTCTCATAATTATTCTTTATGGTTTAAAGACATATTATGCCTTATAGATATGAATTATGGCCTAGTGATATATTATGTCTCCTAGATGTGAGATGCCGCCTAGATGTAAGATGCCTCCTATATGTGAGATTCTTATAGATATTATGCATCCTAGATAGGTGATGATTATTGATATTTTGCCTCCTAGATGTTAGATGATTACAATTTTGCCTTATGGCTTATAGATATGTTAGACCTCGTAGTTATGTTATGGCTTATAGCTACGACATGGCTAACAAATACTATTAATGATATGAGTATCATGTATGTATGTCGGCCAAAGGCCGTGATTATAATTATTATTAAAAAACATTATTGGGCCCAAGGCCGTGTTCTGATATCAGTTGTATATTCGGGAGTGTTTATCCTTGTAGCGGATGCGGTTGTAGTTTATGTTTATATTGATGCTCTTGGTTCCATTAGTTGTATACTAGTGATGGCATGAATAGATTTGGTACATTTATGATTATTAATTCAGTAAATGATGCAATTATAATTAAAATATGATCTTATTATTGATTTATTAATTCAGCGAATGGTACGATTATAGTTAAAATATGATCTTATTATTGATTTTCCTAAACAAGGGCTAAATCCAACTTTTTACCTCTAAACAAATTTAATTATACTAATAACCGCCAGTCTTTATGAATAACTTAAATGGAAAAGAGTTTAATAATGATGTTTTGAAGACTAACCAAGACAAGTTCTGGTCCATGACTTGATACTACTAATTACTTTGATCATGAGAGATTTCGACCCTTTCTACATTTTTATAATGATTAGCCCCAAAGTCTACTCCGAGTAATGGATTTATGGATTTGTTCTTTTTTAACCACAACTTGAGTTCGTGAACCTATTATATCTGCATATACATCTCTTCCGTATGGGATGTAGGAAGATGTTGTATTGATGATATATATTCTAGGTAAAATCCGATGACAGATTTTAGTATTGATTTTATATATATGTGTGTTGATGATTATGATGATACTGAATATATACCCAATAAGACCGAATGATATTCTGATGATGATATTGATACCCGGTAAGGACGTAGGACATTTTGATATATATTGATACCCAGTAAGGCCGAAGGATATTCTGATAATGATATTGATAACCAAAAAGGCTAGAGGATGATTATATTGATGTGTGGATATGTATATCTACTGATTTGGTTTCGGCTAACCCTATGTATGGAAATTATATCATCGCAAGGTATGAGGGTGATAATGATGAAGATGGTTATGATGATCATAATTATGATTGTGATGGTATGGAAGAGATGGTTATGATGATTATATTGTAAGACTTTGATCGGTAAAGTATTGTGGATTCGATTACATTCACACTTGCATGTACATTGCTTATCACCAGTATGTGCCTATATCTATCAACCCATATAGGGGGGTTTCATAGGTATGGGTAATGATTATGCCTTGTGGTGTGTTTTATGTTGATTGAACCTTCTGAGCCTGGGTGGTGGAGCATATGATAGGAGGGACTAGGTATTTCATTGTACGAACTAGCCGGTTACTCAAAGTTATATTGATATTCTAATTATTATTGTTATGATCATTGTTGTGGCTAGTTTATGTAAATTAGATATTGATTTGGTCTCGAGAATTGAGTTAGGATTCTCATCTCTTCTATCTTATGATTTCATTATTATGCCAGACTAGCTCATTATTCGATATATAAACTAGAAATCGTGAGTATTCTAGCACTAGTTCCTGCTATGATTATGAGGTCTTAAATGCTAGTCTGATGATGTAGGCTATACTTTGAGTTGACCTTATATATATATGTACATGTATATCTAGCTACATATAGCTACGGTACTACCATATATCCCTTCCTTCATTCATTAATATTATGTATCCATTCTTTTGCCGTGTATACTTGTAACGCCCCAAAACCTGGTCCCGAGATGTCACACAGTGCTTAAAACTATGAGTTGCCTTAAGCTAACCCTGTCGGCCTTTTTCTAAGTTTGAATCTCATAATAAGGGAAATATAGACATAAAATTCATACTAAATGCGGAAAACTGGATAAAATAACTGAGAATAAGCTAAATATAATGTCTGAAACCTCAACACTGAATAATCTGAATCACAACTAGCAGTGACAGGACTCTACTACTAATATCAAGAGAGCTACTGGGACAAGTCCCCAACTAACTCAAACTATCTGAAAAGAATACTAAATTATATCATTGGTTAAGCTGAAAATAAACTGAATGATTAAGTCACCAAACATAAGGACACACCAACTGTCAGGATGTAGATGGAGATGCTTGAAATCACTCTAGCTGCGGAAACTGAGCACCTGAACCTACATTATGAGACAATATAGCACATAGACATATATATATAGATCAGTACTTTGAGGATGTACTAAGTATATGCGGGTGAATGCATACGTAAAACATTATATCAACATCAGCATAGTTTGAAAAATCATGCATACCAAATGTAAATGACTCACATAAGCTAGAATATCTGAAAAAGAAACTAAAATTTGTAATCATGAATAACAAATAATATTTTATAAATCTAGTAAGTCATAACATTTAGTTTTAAAAGTTGTACTAATGTTCTATCTGTAAATTATACTGTCTAAGTGTAAAAAGGTGCTCACTTCTATATCTGAAATTTGAAAGCTGAAATCAGTAGCTAATATCTTTTAGTAAAATATAATATGAATAAAGTTGTGAGCCTTTACACTTAGCTTTCTTAAAAGTTTTTCTGTTATTCTTTTCTGACGTCTTTTATTTTAGTTAATTCTTTTAAAAACTATTCTATAAAGGAGGTTCTTCTAACCGACCTAAACTATGTGAGCTAACATGGAGTCCAACGACTCATTCCCCTTTGTGGAAAACCTCACGATGGGGAGAGATATCATACTCTTTCCAAGGAGTATAACCTGAGCTAAATGATCACATTTGTAACTGTCGACCACATAAAAATGGGAATAATCTGATAATCTGTACCTACGTTGGCGATGTATTTCTATGGAATATAGGGCATGCTAATCCCGCATTACCCACTCGGTGCTAAATACTACTCTCTTTTAATCTGTATGTTCACTCTGTTGGAAATCCAATTTAAAAATCTAGGATAAGGGTTCTTACAAAACCAATTATGCTTTTATCTGAGTCATTCTATAAATAAAGCTAATTTGTATTCTGTTATCTGAGATAAATACGTAAAGTGGATTCAAAATCTTATCTGAGAATCAAAAGATCAAATCTTTACTAAAAATCTGAAAATAATCTAGTCATAGGGTGCTTATAGCACAAACAGTCTTGAAATAGCAATATTCAATTAGAGATTACTGACCCATGCATCAATCTCATGTCAAAACATCATAATAATCATACTTGATAATGAAAACAATAACAATTCATCTCAAAATCTGGAAATTTCTGCAATAGGCAAATACGAAAATAGTCATGAAATTCAACTTCTAAAACACTTGAAATCTCATAATCTTGCAATTGGAAATAATGGGTATGAACCCTTATTTAAAACTCATGTATAATCATTCAAAATCATATAAATTTGAAATAAAAACTTGATTTTGGGCACAAGGATGAAAGAAGTATCCTTGTTCATAAACCCCACATACCTTGTTAGATGATTAGATGAAGAATCTTTAATTATTGATTCCTATTTGAGTTCTTGAAGATGAGTTCTTGATTATCTTGCCTAGGTAATCCTCAATTTGGGGCATTCTTTGAGAAACAATGGAGGAATTTTATTTCTTGGAGAGGAAGCTTCGGAGCTCTAGGGTTTTTCTTTGAGAGAGAATGGATGAAAATAAGCATAAAGTTCTTTGAATATGTTTAATATCTTGTTTTGGACTAATTGAGGGCTTGGGAATTGACCAAAATACCCCTTTTAAACTTTTAATCGGAACTTGAATTAGTCATTTTTTTTTAATTGACATGCCACCGCGACTCGCCACTATTGTGGTGGCTCATTGGAATTAGACAACTGGGAACAAGAAGTTCTACACAACGTGGAGCTATTACAATGCTCTACTGAATTGTCATTTGGGCCATCATGCGCCACCATCGCGACGAGCCACTAAAACTGGACAAATGGGAAATAAGGCTTCTCCGCGACACAGGGTTATCACGGAGGATCACTGGAATTTGACGATTGGGAATTAACCCTTCACTATGATGCGGTGGCTGCTTGAATGGCACATTGTCAACACTAAAAATGCCACCGAGTTTCAAATTTGGGCGAAATTGGTGTCGATGGAAAGCTTATTTAATATCTAAATGTGGAAAATTCTATATGTAATAAAATTCATTCATTTTTTAAGCTAACCCTTGACATTCTAGGAGTGAAATTTAGCTAGGTAAAGTGCGGGATAATACAATATCTCCCCATTGGGAATATTTGTCCTCGAATATGGCTACTTAAGATAATATTACAGAGGAATATGATTCTATAAGATATCATGCACAACTGAAATAACTGTATGACTGAATGAAACACATTTTGAGAAACTAAACTAGTCTGTGAGTGCATGAATTTACATGAAAACAACTATATAGTTGAATCTGAGTCTGGAAAAGAACTTAATGAAGAAAGACTATTACCTTTGGTTGAATCTATGTTTTTGGAGTAGAGATGAGGATACTTGGTACGCATGTCTGCTTCTTTTTCCCAAGTAGCACTCTCAACGGATAGATTTCTCCACAGAACTTTGACAAAGGGAAATTCTTTGTTCCTTAGTCTATGGATCTGAAGATCAAGAATCTCTACTGGAACTTCTTCATATAAGAGGTTATTCTGAATATCTGTACTTTCAAGAGGGACTATAATAGCTGAATCGTCCATGCATTTCTTCAATAAGGACATATGGACTACTGGATGAACTGAGGATAAATCCGTGGGTAGCTCAAGCTCATACGCCACCTTCCCAACACGGCTCAAAATCCAGAAGGCACCTACATATCAGGGACTAAGCTTCCCCTTTTTGCCAAATTTCTTCACCTTTTTCATGGTTGAAACTTTTAAATACACAAGGTCATCAACCTCGAACTCAAGATTTCTTCTTCTTACGTTAGCATAAGGTCAACTGAACTTCCTCCATGGCCACAAACACCATGTCTGGCCTAATCAAAGAGGTCTTACCTACTTTGAAGCAACCAACTGGTGATCGATATCTAGCCTATAATGAGATATAAACAGAGCCATCTGAATAGTAGCATGATAACTGTTATATAAGCGAACTTAATCAACAGCAAATGCTCATCCTAACTACCTTCAAAAGAAATAAAACATGTTCTTTAGAGTCTGAATGGTCCTTTCTGCCTGACCGTCTATCTGCGGATGAAAAGCTGAACTAAGACAAACTTGGGTGCCAAGACCATTCTGAAAGGCTCTCCAAAATTAAGAGGTAAACTGAGTAACCCTATCTGAGATGATAGACAAACAAACTTCATGCAATCTAACTAAATCTCTTATATACAGCTTGGCCTAATCTTTATCTGTGTAAGACGTATGAACTGGTGAGAAATGTGCTAACTTAGTCAATCTGTCTACAACAACCCAAATCGAATCATGCTGACGATGCAAATGAGGTAAACCAGTCACAAAATCCATATTCACGACTTCCTAATTCCAAGTGGGGATACCAAACTTTTGCAACGTACCACCAGGTTTTTGGTGCTCTACCTTAACCTGTTGAAAAGTTGTACACTTTGCTACAAACTCTGCTATATATTTCTTCATACCATTCAACTAATAGATTTCCCGCAAGTCATGGTGCATCTGGGTAGCACTTGGATGAATGGAATAACGTGTACCATGCACTTTTGCCATAATCCTCTACCTTAAATCATCAACACATGGCATACACAATCTGCTCTGGTACCTTAATAGACCATCTCCCCCTTTGGAGAAAACCTCTACCTTTTGGTCTTTAACTGACTCCTTCAGTTTGACCAAACTAGGATCCTTATCTTGCTTCCCTTTCACTTTTGAAACCAGAGACGATTTGGAACTACTCTAAACCTAAATATTTCCTTCAGCTGAATCAACCAATCTCATACCCAACCTAGCTAATCGGTGAACTTCTCGAACTAACTTCTTCTTATCATTCTTAACATGAGCAACACTGCCCATAGACAATCTACTAAGGGCGTCTGCCGCTATATTTGCCTTGCCCAGATGATACAACATACTCATATCATAATCCTTCAATAATTCTAACCACCTTCTCCACAGAAGATTCAATTCCATCTGAGTAAACACATACTACAAAATTTTGCTATCCATGAACAAATCAACATGCACCCAATAAAGATAGTGTCTCCAGATTTTCAAAGCGAATACAAGAGCAACTAACTCAAGATCATGGGTAGGGTAATTCTTTTCATAAGGCTTAAGCTGTCTAGAGGCATAGGCTATGACCTTACCGTACATCAACACACAACCAAAACCAACTATATAGGCATCACAATACATTATGAAACCATCTGTACCATCAGGTAATGCTAAAATTGGGGCTGAAGTGAGTCGAGTCTTTAACTCCTGAAAACTCTTCTTGCAGGAATCTGACCACTAGAACTTAACTTTCTTTTGGGTCAATCTATACATAGGAGATGTAATAGATGAGAAACCCTCAGTGAAATGTCTGTATTAGCTAGCTAAACATAAGAAACTCTAAATATCTGACGGAGAGAAAGGTCTAAGCCCATTTCTTACAGCTTCTGTCTTTTGGGGATCAACTCTAATACCCTCACTTGAAATAATATAACCAAGGAAAGCGACTGACCTTAGCCAAAATTCACACTTATTGAATTTGGCAAACAACTAGTGATCTCTAAGAGTTTCCAATACAACTATGGTGGTTTGTATGATCATTCTCGCTATGAGAATAGACAAGAATATCATTGATAAAGACTAAGAAAAACATTTATAGATACTATTTGAACACTCTGTTCATCAAATCCATGAAGACTATTGGGTCATTTGTTATCCCAAAAGACATGACTAGAAACTCAAAATGACCATAACGGGTTCTGAAAGTTGCCTTTGGAATATCTCATTCCCTTACTTTAAGCTGATGATAGTAGAATCTAAGGTCTATCTTAGAGAAGTAACTTGCACCTTAGATTTGGTCAAATAAGTCATCAATTCTAGGAAGAGGATATTTGTTCTTGACTGTGAATTTATTCAGCTGGCGATAGTCAATGCACATTCGCAAGGAACTATCTTTCTTTCGCACGAATAGGATGGGAGCGCCTCATAGAGAAACACTGAGCCTTATGAAACCTTTATCTAAAAGATATTTAAGTTGCTCTTTCAACTTTTTATGCTTAGTGGGAGCCATATTATAAGGAGATATTGAGATGGTATGAGTTTCTGAAAGAAGGTCAATACCGAATTCTATTTTCCTCTCGGGAGGAACCCCTGGCAAATCTTTGGGAAAAATATCAGGAAACTCATTGACTATACTGACTAAATGAATTGTTAGAGTCTCAAACTTAGTGTATTTGGCTCAAACTAGATGATAAATACAACTTTTTAGTATCAACTTTCTTGATTTAAGGTAGCATATGAAATGACTTTTAGGAGAAACTGAATTTCCTCCCCACTCTAAGACTGATCTGGAAATAGAAACTTCACCACTTGAGTGCGATAATCTATGGATGCATAACAAGAATGGATCCAATCCATACCAAGAATAAGGTCAAAGTAAACCATATCTAACTCTATTAAATATGCTAACATGATTTTATGAAAGACACTGATAGGAGACTTTCTATAAATTTGTGTGGCAACAACTGACTCACTCACTTGGATAGAAACCGAGAAGGGCTCAATGATCTTTTTAGGACTTATTCAAAATTCACTGCAACTAATAGGATCACACGGGAGAAACTTGACCCAGGGTCTAACAACACATAAATATCAAGATGAAAGACACGACGCGTACCAGTAACAATATTGGGTGAATCCTTCTACTCTTGAAGGAATGGTAAAGCATAAAATTAATTCTAGCACTGACCACCATTAGTACTGGATGATGCATCCCAAGGAGGGACTGGGTGACCTAAAGGAGCTTGTGCACTAGTAGCCTTAGTCTGGGGATGAACATCTTTGTTTACCTGCTTAGCATGCAGATACTCTCTAATTCTATGACCTAACTTACCACAACCATAATAACCCTTCTGTCAGCCAAGTACTCTCTAGGATGATTCTTACCACACTTAGCATATGAAGGATTACTGGGCCTTCCACTCACACTATTCTGGGATCTAGACATAGAGGACTTACCGTACTATTCCTGTCTAGCTCTGGGAGTAAGAGAAATTGCTGAAGATAGTGCTGGCATCGATGAATGATTCTAAAACTATGAACAATTTCCCCTTGAGAGCTAGCCTAGCCATACTCAAGATGCCCTGTTCTACCCTTCTTATTTTCTATCTCTCTTCCCTTCAACTTCTCTACCTCAATCTACTAAGCATGAATCATTAATATAGTAATATCCATGTGTCCAATAAGCATGATAGTCCTATACTCCTTGACTACTAAGATATACACTTCAGTAACAAACTTACTTATACTTGCCCTACGATCATCCATTGTATCAGGGCATACTTAGACAACTGATTGAACTCAAGGCAGTACTCCTTCACTGTCATTGAGCCCTGCCTTAAATTCACAAACTTCTCTATATTAGCCTCTTAAATTTCACGTGGAAAGAACCTAGCTAGATATGCATTTCGAAATACTTGCCAACTCATAGGAGCTACATTCTCACCTTTACTATTTTTTCACATACCCACCCAATCATATGCTACACCCTTCAACCAATAGGATGCTAACTCTATACTCTCATTCTTAGAAATATGCATAATTTAGGTGATCTTTTTCACCTCATCTAAATAAAGTTATGGGTCCTCACCTTCTTTCAACCTAAATAACTCTGGTAGATTCATTCTCATAAAATCTCAAATTCTCGTTACTGCTAAATCAACATTCTATTGATGTAGGACTTCAGCCTGATAGTTGCCCTGAACATTGGAAGTCACAGCTTGGGCCAACGCCTGTAAGGGAGCCCTAAACTCAGCATGGGATACATTTTTATTTAGAAGTTCAGCAGGCTGGAGTGGCTAGTTATCATTTCTACGAGCATTAGCTCTACGAGGAGGCATATTCTACTGTCACGCAAGACCATTAGTTAAAAGCTGATAGAGATACTGTAAGTACGATAGATCATGAAAGCCAGAGATAATTTCCAAAAAATGTCACATAGCCTCTTTCTCATAAATATGGCACACTTCATACCTATGACCAAGACTCTACTTAATGCGACTTATCTGATTCTCTAGGACTCTTATAAATCTTAGGCTCTGATACCAAGTTTGTAACACCCCGAAACTTGGTCCCGAGATGTCACACGATGCTTAAGACTATAAGTAGCCTTAAGTTAACCCTATCTATCTTTTACTTAGTTTGAATCTCATAATAAGGGAAATATAGACATTAAAATCATACTAAATACGGAAAACTAGATAAAATAACTGAGAATAATCTAAATATAATTTCTAAAACCTCAACACTAAATAATCTGAATCACCACTAGCAGTGGCAAGCCTCTACTACTGATATCAATAGAGCTACTGGGACAACCCCCCAACTAGCTCGAACTATCTAAAAAGAATACAAAATTATATCATCGGTTAAGCGGAAAATAAACTAAATGATTAAGTCCCCGAACATGAGGATACACCAACTGTCAGGATGTAGATAGAGATGCTCGAAATCACTCTCCCTGTGGAAACTTAGCACCTAAACCTACATTATGAGACAATATAGCACATAGACATATATATGGATCAGTACTTTGAGGATGTACTGAGTATATGGGGGTGAATGCATACATAAAACATTATATCAATATCATCATAGTTTGAAAAATCATGCATGCCAAATGTAAATGACTCACATAAGCTAGAATATCTGAAAAAGAAACTAAAATCTGTAATCATGAATAACAAATAATATTTTATAAATCTAGTAAGTCATAACATTTAGTTTTAAAAGTTGTACTAATGTTCTATCTGTAAATTATACTGTCTAAGTGTAAAAAGGTGCTCACTTCTATATTTGAAATTTGAAAGCTGAAATCAGTAGCTAATATCTTTTAGTAAAATATAATCTGAATAAAGTTGTGAGCCTTTACACTTAGCTTTCTTAAAAGTTTCTCTGTTATTCTTTTCTGACGTCTTTTCTTTTAGTTAATTCTTTTAAAAACTATTCTATAAAGGAGGTTCTTCTAACCGACATAAACCATGTGAGCTAACATGGAGTCCAACGACTCGTTCCCCTATGGGGAAAAGATCACGATGGGGAGAGGTATCACACTCTTGCCAAGGAGTATAACCTGCTCTACGTAATCACATCTGTAACTGTTATCCATATAGAAATGGGAATAATCTGATAATCTATACCTACATTGGTGATGTAGTTCTATGAAAGATAGGGCACGCTAATTCCACATTTCCCGCTCAGTGCTAAATACTACTCTCTTTTAATTTGTATGTTCACTCTGTTGGAAATCCACTTTAAAAAACTAGGATAAGGGTTATTACAAAACCAATTATGATTTTATCTGAGTCATTCTATAAATAAAGCTAATCTGGATTTTGTTATCTGAGATAAATATGTAAAGTGGATTTCAAATCTTATCTGAGAATCAAAAGATCAAGTCTTTACTAAAAATCTGAAAATAATCTAGTCATAGGGTGTTTATAGCACAAACAATCTTGAAATAGCATTATTCAATTAGGGATTTATGACCCATGCATCAATCTTATGTCAAAACATCATAATAATCATACTTGATAATGAAAATAATAATATAATGAAAACAATAATAATTCTTCTCAAAATCTGGAAATTTCTGTAAAAGGCAAATATGAAAATAGTCATGAAATTCAACTTCTAAAACACTTGAAATCTCATAATCTTGCAATTGGAAATAATGGGTATGAACCCTAATTTAAAATTTGTGTATAATCATTTCAAATCATATTAATTTGAAATAAAAACTTAATTTTGGGCACAAAGATAAACGAAGTATCATTGTTCATTAACCCCACATACCTTGGTAGATGATTAGATAAAGAATCTTGATATAGCCATTTGGATGATTTGTTCCCACACACTTAATATATTTTGTAACAATATTAACTACCCAACCCAGTCTTAAGAAAGTCAAGTCATAACCTACCTTAAATATTTAAAATCGGTCCAAAAAGCCTTCAATCCAGAACTTTTCCCTCACGAACAAACCCAAAATCAACTAAAACATACAAATATATAAACTATGTATCAAAAAAAGCCAACAATATCCATATCACCAATCTATGAGTAGGGGTCAAAAAGGACCCCCAAAATGGATTTTCAAAATAAAAGGGCAAAATTGAAAATCTTATCCAAAAATATATTTCCCAAGATTAAAGGAACTCATAGAAGTAAGCCCAAGTGAAAATAGATTAAAATGGGATTTAAATTGAAGAAATACTATTTTTAGACTTTTTGGACCAAAATCCCCAAATTTCACCTTGAAATTAAATTTTAACAAAGCTTAAATGATAAAGATCAAAGAAAAGTATTCGAAACAGGGATTTGAAGCTTATCCAAGATAAAAAATGAAATAAATTGCTCCAAAACTCGAATCACCAAGCTCCAAGTCTTGAAAATGGTGAAAATAATAAAAATAGGGTATTTAATTGACCTAGGCATTGCTTAAGCGATTAGTGGGTCACTTAAGAGACTATTACTTATGCAACCAGGTGTCGCTTATGTGACACTTTACCTGTCAGTGGGTGTCACATAAGCAACCCTATTGCCGCTTGAGCAACAGTTATGAACAAAACATAGGAGTTGTGTAAGTGATATTTCTACTACACGGCCGGGTCGTTTAAGTTACCAAAATGTCGTGTAAGCGGGTACTCCAACTAAGTGGTGCACCTGGAGACTTGGAGAATTCTAAGTCCTCACCGACCCCTCGAGATTCTTCCAAAATATCAAGAACGTAAATGAATTATGATACCCCATCTAACTTGCTGCTCCGGTCTCAATAGAAATATCAGATTTTTCAATAAATGTCATTTTCACAAAGTTGACCCTCGAAAACTAATTTTACAACTTTCTAAACCAAGGGTCAAATGAGACATAAAAGTCATTAAACCTAAAATCAATGTTCCAGATCTGCTGACATAATCAATAAATATTAACCAAAGTTAATTATAAGGCTTTTTAATTCACCAAAAACCACAATTTCACATATTTCACGCTGAAATATGATGGAAATCATGTCAATCATCCCCACACCCTAGAAATATCATAAAGCAACCACAGGGAGGGATAAAATGGTCAAATCATACAAAATTAAATATTTCACATAAAATACCGAAAATCCAGTCATTACAATTTTCCTTCTTCTTCTTTCACCGACTCCCCTCTTTTATTCCAATAATATCCCAAGTGTGTTATAGAATCCCCTTTCCCATCATGCTCCTCAAAATTTGACATCATAAAGCAAGACGGGAGGTTAATAATTGGAAATATGTCCCAGTCCTTATATGAAACATCTTAATCACTTATAAATTCCAAAGAATTTTTCATAGTCTTTTCTAAACTTTTCATTTTTATAGCCTATTTATCTTGGTCTTCCATCATGCTAAACTTCTTATTAAGATATTTTGATGGTCCAGTTAATTTAGATGTAGGCTTAGGAGTATACCAGTGATTATCAAGAATGTTTAACATAGACTTACTAGCAGACTGGGGAAGCTAGACTTACTAGTAGACTTGGGAAGCATGACTATTGGGCAGAAAGCTAAGGTGGGAGCCTCTATAGGGGTTGAGTAACAAAAGAACAGATTGTAGCTGGTGCTGAAAATATGGTAGGTTTACAATGAAGAGCTAAAAATGAGTGGTGGAAGTATTGGGATGTTGTTGGCGTAGAGTAAATTCTAAGGCATGTTGTGGTGCGTCTACTGTAGTAAAAAACTAAGTTTACAACAATGGTAGAAATTAAAGGTACTTGTAGGGTAAATAACGGGGAATGGATGAGGAGGCAACCCTGTGGACCAATCTCAGTGCATTTCTATCATTTATTTCCTTAGTTTCAAAATCACTTTCCTTAAACCCCCATTTTCCCAACTCTATATCTGATCCATGATGTCATCCTCGATATCTTTATCGGACATAAATAACTTTTTCATGGACTTGGTGTAATATGGAGGACTAGCTAAAATTCCATAAACCAACCATCTTAAACAAATTGAATGATAGAAATATAAATGTGTTAGAGTTTAACACTTTCTAAAATTTTATTTATTAAAAGATCACCAAACCCTAGAAAAGATCTTATGTATCTTATCTTTAGAGAGGTGAATTAGGTGTGCGTAGTTCATGAAGTCTTGACACAAAATGGCCAACCAAACTCTATTTTTTCTTGAAACATTAGAGGAAAAGAAAATAACAAGATTTCAAAATAAGTTGATGATAATATTTTAAAAATTTTCAGCTTTGAATTCTCTATGAAAAATAAAATCTATGATTACCTAAGAAAAATCCTTTTTTGGATTTTCATGTGAAGAAACCCACGGATCAGCAAATCAATTACTAAATGAAAATCTTTTGTATTTTTCGTATGAAGAAACACATGAAACAAGTAATCTAAAAAGAAAAGTATAGAAATTTCTTCTTTTTATTTTTCAAAATATATTGACAAAATCTTTTTAAATTTTGAATTCTAAATTTCATATAAAATAAAACCTAAAATTTTAAAAAATAGATTTTGTATTATTCATATAAACCTAAAATCTTTTTTAATATTTTTCAAAAGATATTGAAAAAAATATTTTTAAATTTTTAATTTTGAATTTCATATAAAAATGAAGCCTTAAATATCAAAGAAAAATCTTTTTGTGTGTTTCTTTTAAAATGAATGTCAAACATCTAGTCTAAATAAAAAGTTAGGAAAATATTTTTTTATATTTTTAAATAAGATCACCAAAACCAAGAAGGGTTGTGTAACAACTCGGATTTTTGGTCATTGAAATGTCTAAAATTTGTCCTCACTGTCTTGCCTACGACTCTCCTTTTACAAGTTGTAGGGAGTCTTGACGAGTCGTAAGGACCTACATTATAGCATAACCAGTGTGCTTGTCTAAGTTTTTTTCTCTGGGTATGAGTGGTACACAACGAGTCATATGGACTCATTATGAGTCGTGATGCACCAACCGTAGTCAAACCAGTGCATGTTCCAAGTGTTGCTGACTTGGATACAACTTAGACCCTATAAGTCGTAGGGTCATGATAGGAGTTATATGAAATAAGTCATAGGGTCAATAGTATTTGTACCTGATGACACTGTCTTGTCTATGACTCTTGTTAACAAGTCGTAATATGTCATTACAAGCCACCGTGTAACCCGTAGTCACTAGTGATAATTTTTTAGTTTTAAATTTGAAGGCATCTTGGACATTTCTCTCTTTTCCCACATAGATCCCACATCCATAAGGCATCTTTAGGGTATTATTTTAACACTTTAACAAATCAAAAACCCTTCATCCTCTCTCAAGTTCCTTTAAGAAAAGCAAGTTAGGGTTTCATAAAAGTTGAGCATCTAGGGGTAAATTCAAGGTTTCTCCTCTATAATTGAGAATCCTTCAGGCATGTTACTCTTATCTATTTATTATACTGTAAAAGTATGTGTTTTAAATAGTTATTCATGAGGTTTCGATATTAGTTTTCAAACATGGGTTGAGGGTTTGAATGTTTGTTTATGAATAATGTTTCCTATGGTTTACAAATGATTGTTCATTCTTTATTCATGGTTTTTAACTTGTAGGGTGCATGGGTATGGTAAATAAACTGGTGAATTATGATTTTCCTTAATTTATGAATATTGACCCTTCAAGTGATAATGACCTCCATTTATATTGTGAAATTGGTTTTGAATATAAAAATTATACATATTGAACTACTTTTGAACTATTTCATAATGTGAAAAGATAATAAAGAATAATGATTTTGAATTGAACCTTATATGGTTGTGTAATTCCCCAAGCTAATGTGTAATTGAACCAAGGGGGTTGTGAATTTCCCCAAGTGATGATAATTGTTTTGGCATGTTGATGTTACTTTGTAGGTTTAGTTGGTATGATGATACCAATTGTATATTCTCAAATGTGTATTGTGGTTCAATGAATGAGAATGTGTGATAAATAATTTAATTAGGCTTTAATGAAGGTTTTGTGGTTGTGTCATGAAAGTAAAGATACCAAAGAAACAATACTAGAAACCATGGTTGCCGACGTAGGGGTCGAAATGACCTGGTGGTTTGAGTTCCCCTTATTATATAATTAGAAGGTTTGACTCCCCTATATTATATTACATGATTTGGTGCTTAAGTCACCTTGATATGAAAAGATATTAGAGTCCCCTATGGTACATATATATATCCTCTTGTTCGTGCGACTACAGGCACTGGGGCCCTTCCATAAAGGGGAGAGCTGGACTTATATATCCATTGGCTGCCATCTTATATTATGATAGTTGATCTAGACAATTTAGGCTAAAGTTTTAAAGTTTATTCTAAGCCTTGATCCCTTTCTCGACATATTATTTTTGTATGTGTTTGATGATGTTCACATGGTTTTGAATTAGAATTGACTTGGCTTTATTTTATCCCTATTTCAAAATTTCATACTTGTGCTCAACCCACTAACCATCTCTGAACGTTGTATCCCCATGCGATGCTGGCACTAAAGATACTTCTATTTTTCTATGCAGAGTAAGGTGAATTGACTCAATTCGTCAGTCGTTTTTGGTGAAGTGGTGAGCTTTCATTTTTCAAAATAATTGGATATTTTATTAGTTTCTATTCATAGATTAGAATTAACTGTTTACATTATTATTTACATTGTCATTGTCATTGTCAGGGTCGGGGGCATGTCCCAACACTTTATTCATTTGGTTTTGTTAGAAAGTTATATGGATTACTGTGGCCTTGGTGATTTTGGTTGGTCATTTTTGGTCTAGTTACAAGTTAGCAGTTTTAGACATATCAAAAATTCCTTGAGCTTATCTTATTCTATCTTGTTATATGTTTAAAATCCATCTGTTGTTAGGGGTATTATGTCTTATTTGGTTAGGTGTAGGGGTGATCTCGGTCCTTGTTGGACTTGAGATACCTGTCACGGCCAGACCTTAGATTAGGTCATGAAAAAGTTAGTATCAGAGTCTAGATTTGGTGTCATTGGGTGTCCACAAAGTCATGTCAAGTAGAGTCTCTTTTATGGATGTTTAGCATGCCACACTTATAAGGGAGAGGCTACGAGGCATTTAGGAATGTTTTCCTTTCTTATTGTACTATTTTGTGCTATAGAGTCTAAGATCTTGAAATCTCCTCTAATTCTTATATGCTTTATTTACAGATCATACCTCCCAGAAGATCCGAAGCTTGTTGAAACTCCTGTGTCCCATATAAGGATAATATGGATAGAACTCGTCCTACACAAGAAGTCTAGACCCGGACTAGGGTCGCTGCTTCTGATTGCCCAAGTAGAGTTTCACTGGTTCCCCTAGCCCTCCTCGGAAACCTCAGGACGGTGTGTCTTATGTTGAGTTTTGCCAGTTGATCCATTTACTTACCTAATTGGTAGCCTCTCAAACTGAGTGTGTTGCTTATGTTTCTTTATCTTCTAAGGTCACTAGAGTTTGCCAATTTATGAGGTTGAGTCCTCAGTCTTTTACTAGTTCTAATATCGAGGAAGATCCTCAAAATTTCATTGATGAGATGAAAACGTTTTTTGATATGATGCATGTTACTCATGTAAAGGGTGTGGAATTCATTGCTTATTAGTTGAAGGATGTGTCGTATAAGTGGTATGAGGAATGGGATCATTCCAGGGGTGATGATATTGAGTCCTCATTATAGGATGACTTCTCTAGTGCTTTTCTTGATCACTTATTTCTTTAGAAGTTGAGGGCGGCAAAGTCTAAGGAATTTGTGAATTTAAAGTAAGGCAAGATGATAGTAAGAGAGTATGCCTTGATGTTTCATCAGTTGTTGCGATATGCTCTGAAATTAATGTTTGGCATGAGGTTTAGAATAAGAAAGTTGTCTTCCAAATGGTCCCATGATTTGATCTTCAAAAGAAAAGTTTCCTTGTTGAAAAGGATATGGACATCTCTAGACTTGTGGTGTATATACAACAAGTGGAAAAGGAAAAGAAGAAGCAAGAAGAAATGAGTGAAAGGCATAATTAGAAGTTTTGGTATTCAGAATAGGATAGAGGCCATCCGCAGTATGGCATAGATGGTGGAAAATAGTCTAATAATAAGTGGGATAATTTTGGTACCTATTTTACGGCTAGAGATCCTTATCCGAAGCGATTAGGTCATCATTAGTTTTAGAATAGTGTTGGTCCTAGGGCATAGGGTGCCTAACATCAGGCCAATGGGGTTCAATCAAATCCATTATATCCCCCCTGTAGATTATATAGTCAGGTGCATAGTTGTGTTTGTGAAAAAGGGAGAAATAAGGACATTAATTGTGGTCAGATTTGTCAAATGTAGAAGGATTATCCTTCTAGGGTTGCTTCTCAAGAAAATAAGATACCTGTTTCTACTTCATCAAGTTCGGCACAAAAAGGTGCTAATTCTATTTCTAGATCCGGTACTAATCAGAACCATCTGCATGTTTTTTCCACCCGCTAAGATTCTAAGGCATCTCCCGATGTTGTTACTGGTATGCTCAAATTTTTCTGTTGTGATGTATATTGTCTACTTGATCTCGGATCTACCCTCTATTATGTCACCGCTTATGTGGCTATTTATTTTGTTTTTGACCCTTAGTGTATTTTAGATTCTTTCTCTATGTCCACCCTAGTGATTGACTCCATTATGTCTAAAAGGATCTATAAGGGTTGTATGATGTCGGGCTATGGTAGATAGACCTTGGTGGATCTAATAGAGTTTGGCATGTTAGACTTTGATATGATTTTAGAGATGGATTGGTTGTATTCGCTCTATGCATCTCTTGATTGTTGAATCTGAAGGTTCAATTTCCACTTCCCAAATGGGCCGTTGATTGAATGGGGAGATAGTTCCCTAGTTCCTAAAGGAAGATTTATTTCATATCTTAGAGCCCAAAAATTGACTTCCAATGGGTACCTCTCCCGTCTAGTGCATGCTAAGGATTCTAGATCTAAAGCTCCTTCATTATAATCTGTCCCAGTGGTCTGTAAATTTCTTGAGGTATTCCCTGTTGACCTTCCTGGTGTTCCTCTCAATAGGGAAATTTATTTTGGAATTGATCTTTTTTCAAACACTCATTCTTTTTTTAACCCTTCTTGCAGAATGGCTTCGGCCGAGTGAAAAGAATCCAAGGAGCAGTTGAAAGATATTCTAGATAAGGGTTTTATCCACCCTAGTGTGTCTATGTGGAGTGCTCCTGTACTATTCATGTGTATGAAGAATGGGTCCTTTCAAGTATGTATTGTAATACCGCCACTTGAATGAGGTGACTATGAAGAATAAGTATCCGCTTCCTAGGACTGATGATCTCTTTGATTAGCTTTAGGGTACTAAGTACTTTTCCAAGATTGATCTTTTTTTGGATTATCATCAATTGAAGATTAGGGAAATAGATATCCCTAAGTATGCCTTTCAAACCCAATATGATCAATTTGAATTTTTGGTGATGTCCTTTGGTTTGAATAATGCCCTAAGAATATTTATGGATCTTATGAACTTGGTATTCCATCAAATCTTGGATTTGTTCATAATTGTGTTTACTGATGGTATTTTTTTGTATTCTAAGAGTGAGGCAGATCATGTCGATCACCTCCGTCTTATATTACAAACCTTAAAAGATCAACGGTTGTATGCAAAGTTTTCAAATAGTAAGTTCTTGTTAAATACAATGACTTTTCTCGGTCATGTTATTTCAAGTGAAGGGATCATGGTGATTCCATAGAAATTTGTGGTGGTTAAGAAGTATCCTCGACCCACGACTCCAACCAACTTTCGAAGCTTCTTGGGTTTAGCCAATTATTATAGGAGGTTTATGGAAAGGTTTTCTTCTATTGTTGCCCCATTAAATAAGTTAACTCAAAAGAAGGAGAAGTTTTTATGGTCTGATACTTGTGAGGGTAGTTTCAATAAGTTGATGGATAAGTTAACTTTTGCTCTATTTTTGACTCTACCCGAGGGTACTGGCGGTTTTTTTGTTTATTGTGATATGTACCAGGTGGGACTGGGTTATGTGTAGATATACCAAGGTAAAGTTGTTGCTTACGGTTCTAGGCAGTTGATGGTGCACAAGAAGAGCTATCAAATTCATGATTTGGAGTTATTGGTTATGGTCTTTTCTTTAAAGATTTAGTGTCACTATTTGTATGGGGTTTATATCGATATCTTCTCAGACCATAGAGTTTGTAATATGTGTTCTCATAGAAGAAGTTGGTTATCTGGCAAAGGAGATAGCTTGAGTTTTTCAAACACTATGACATGAGTCTCCATCATCACCAAGTAAAGCTAATGTGGTTGTTGATACTCTTTGCAGGTTGTCCATGGGAATCTATCTCATGTAGATAAGGAGAAGAGAGGACTAGTAAAGTATATTTACTATTTGGAAAATTTTGGAGTTCGTCTCTTAGACTCCGAAAATGGTGGTGTGATTGTACAAGAGGTGGTAAAGTCATATCTTGGTGCTGAGGTGAAGGAGAATCAGGTTTTGGATACTATCTAATATGGATCAAGGATGATGTGGGTCACCAGAAGGTGATGGTTTTCGAGATTGGAAGTGATAGTATCATGAGGTACCAAGGTAGTTTATGTGTTCCAGATATTAATGGGCTACGAGAGAGGATTTTTTTTTTAAGCTCATGAGTTGAGGTACACTGTTCATCCTAGTTTGGCAAAAATTTATCATGACTTAAGAGAAATTTATTAGTGGAATAACTTGAAGATGGATGTGGCTAATTTTGTGGCTAAGTATTTTGTTTGCCAGCAAGTGAAAGTTAAGCACTTAAGGTCGGTGGTTTGTCTTAAGAGATTGAATTACCTCTGTGGAAATAAGAAGTGATTAATATGGATTTCATTGTTGGTTTTCTATGGTCCCATCATAATTTTGATTCCATTTAGGTGGTCATGGATAGGATGACTAAGTCAGCTCAATTCTTGCCAGTGAGGACTAATTATTTGTTGGAAGATTATGCTAAGTTCTTCATTGAGGAGATAGTAAAGTTTCATGATGCTTTAGTTCTATCATATCTGATAGAGGTACTCAGTTCTCATCTCACTTTTGGCATTTCTTTTAGAGAAGTTTGAGGACTAAGGTGAACCTTAACACCGATTTCCACCCGCAAATGAATAGAAAAGCGAAGTGGACGATACAGACTTTATAAGATATGCTGAGTTGTTGTGTGATCTATTTTGGTGGTATTTGGGTTGACCATTTACCTCTTGTTGAGTTTGCATATAATAATAGCTATCACTCGACTATTAGGATGGCTCTGTTATAGTCTTTGTATTGTAGAAGGTGTAGGTATCCTATTGGGTGGTTTGAGGTTTGTGAGAATAGGTTGTATGGTCCCGACTTGGTTCACCAAGATATGGAGAAGGTGAATGTGATTTGGGGTAGGCTTAAGACTGCCCAAAGTCGGCAAAAGTCCTATATGGATTCAAGATGAAGAGACTAGGAGTTTGACGTGGATGATTTGTTATTCTAAAAGATGTATCCCATGAAGGAAGTGATATGGTTTAGAAACAAGGGGAAACTTAGTCCCCAGTATGTTGGTCCATATCATATTTTGAGCCGAGTGGGCAATATGGCATATGAGTTATAATTGTCTTTGAGTTTGGGTTTTATTCATATGATCTTCCATGTGTCGATGTTGAAGAAGTGCATGGGTGATCCTTCCTTGGTTGTACCATTGAAGAGTGTGACTATCTAGGATTCTTTATCCTATGAGGAAGTCCCAAGTGAGATCTTGGATTGGAAAATTTGCCAGTTATGTGTGAAGGACATGGATTCAGTAAAGTTCTATAGCGGAACCAAAACCGTGAAAAAGCTACTTGGGAAGTTGATTAGGACATAAAAGTCCAAGTATCCATTCTTGTTTCCTGCTTCGAATAATTTTCCAAAAGGTATGTATACTCTATAGCACCATTGTTTTCTATCTTTGTTAAAGGTAACTATGGATGTACACTGTGTCAAATAGCGCTAACAAAAGCCTTGTTCCATTATTCCAGGATGAATGATCCTATGGGAGGTGAGAGAATGTAAAACCCCAACTTTTTTCCTTGAAATTTATGAAGTTTTATCCTCATTGTCCTAACTACAATTCCTTTTTATGAGTCATAGGGAGTCCTAATGTGTTGAAACGACATAAACCGTAGACTGACAGTGTGCTTGGTTAAGTTTTTTGCTCTGAGTATGAGTCACTCATGATGAGTCGTATGGGCTCATTACGAGTCGTGATGCCCCAGCCGTAGTAAAATCAATGTATGCTCCAAGTGTTTCTGTCTTGGATACAACTTGAACCCTACGAGTCATAGGGTCACGATACGAGTTGTATGATGTAAGTCATAGTATCAACAATATGTGTGCCTGATTACATTGTCTTGGATACGACTCGTGGTAACAAGTCGCAATGCATCATTACAAGTCGCCGTGTAACCTGAAGTCAGTTGCAAAATTTTTTCAGTTTTTAATTCAAGGGAACCTTTGACAAATCTCTCTTTACCCCAATAGACCCCACGTCCAGAAGGCACTTTTAGGGCACTATTTTTAAAACAATAACAAATCATAAACCTTCTTTACTCTCTCAAGTTCCTTCAAGCAAAGCAAGCTAGGGTTTCTTCAAGGTTGAACATCTAGGAGTCAATTCAAGGTTTCTCCTCCATAATTGAGAATACTTCAGGCATGTTACTCTTCCCCATCTATTATTTTGTAAAAGCATTTGTTTTAAATATTTATTCATGAGGTTTAGATAATTGTTTTGGAACATAGGTCGAGGGTTTTGAATGTTTGTTTTTGAACAAAGTTTCCCATGGTTTACATATGATTGTTAATTCTTAATCATGGTTTTGAACTTGTGGGATGCATGGGTTTGGCGAATAAACTAGGGGATTGTGAGTTTTCCCAATTTGTGAATATTGACCATTGAAGTGTGTGAAAATTATTCATGATAAATTATGCATTGAAGGAAAGTTACATTACAAACTTTTAAATTGTGTTTATTTAATAATTTTTCTTACAAATAAATAATGTTTACAAAAAAAATTTCATGGTGTTGAAAAATTTTGTAGAGTAATTTTCGAACTTCCGATTGATTTGAGCCTCCTAGAAATGCGTTTGGATCTCCAAGAATTGTCTGACAGTACTTCATCTTGTCAAATTAATCTCTAGGCGAAACTCCATTAGTCAATTCTTTGAAGACCTATGTAGTCAATGCTAAAGCTTCCTCCAATTTTTGCAGAATGACCTACAACTTTCAAAACTCACCACAAGATCAAACACAAATCTGCTTCAATAAATGGGGGGGATAAATACAAAACTGAAGTGCAAAAATACTTCATTACAAAGGGTTGGAAGGAATGTTACATTAAGAGAATTCTTCCTCAAGCCGCTCCTTAAGACACGAGCATAAACTGCATGATGCTACTCGTTGCACGAGCATAAACTGCAAGTCAAAAGTGCTCCTCGATGCACAAGCCTAAAATGCAAGTCAAGATTCTTCTCGATGAATGGTCCTAAACTACAAGTCAAAATGCTCCTCAATGAATAAGCCTAAACTGCAAGTCAAAAATGCTCCTTGATGCACGAGCCTAAACTACAAGTCAAAAATGTTCCTCTACACGTGAGTCTAAACTGTAAGTCAAATCACTCCTGGCCCGCATGAGTCTAAATTGTGAATGGCTCTAAAAATATATAAAAAAAAAGAATAAAAACAGAAGTATGAAGCTTGAATGCCTGTATGGAGTCCTTTGAAGATGCCATGTTAAAATCAAAAGGATTCTTCATTATCTCCCGAATAATGAAATCTTCTCAACAAGGAAAAGAATTGTAGTACTTTGAATATTGCTCGAGTCCGGCCTTCAACATATTGAGGAAGTGATTCGGCCCAAAACTTGAAGTAGAAGATGAAATTCATGATGTATCCAAATATGATGAAATTCAAGATGTTTGATTTGTCGGACCTCTTAGAGACGATATTTGAAGTATTTGTGGAGCCTCTTTTTTTTGCAAAACTTGAGCATTTTGTCAAAATCTGACTCCTCGAAGTCATCATAATTCAGGTAGAATAATGCGAATCCCTTTCTTAGGAGTGATAATTCTATTTAAAACTAAATATATCCAAATCATGTAGGATTTGGGTATTACTCTTATATCCAATTTTAATAGGATTAAACAACGATGTCATTCCAATTCAACAAGGATTAGGAATTTGACTTATTTGGACACTTGGACATCCTAGTTCTTCTTGAAGACAACTTGTTCAGTAGATTCCTTTTTGAAATCAAACTGGGGCCCTTTAAAGTCTATAAAAGGATATCACCTCCCCATTAATTCATTATAATTCATCCTGAGCCGCAATCCAACTCGCGTTCTTCTCCTTTTTTATCTCTTTTTTCACAATTGAGTTTTCGAACACTTTAGGGCATCTGTGGGAGAAGCTTCATAGCACATCGTGGAAGTTTCTAAATCATAGATAGCTTGTAGTGTTGGAAAGTAGACTCATGAGGCTAATTTCTACTCGAAAATTATGCACATATTATATTCATATCTTCCCATATCCTTTCGAAATCAAACATTCAGTTCTGTTTCGTCACTTTTTACTTGTTTTGTGTAGTCTTCACAAAAATTCTCATATCTTGACTTAGGAACATCAAAATTAGGATTTGGTTTTTTCATTGGAAACTAGACTCATAGATATACGTCTTACACAAGAATCAAAATCATATTGCATTTGAATCATCCCAGATATCGCCCCAAAAATGGTCTTCTAATCTTGGTTCGCTAGTGTTTTCAATTTTGTGCAGCGTCCTGATAAATTCCATATATCAATGTTGGAGTATCGGAATTAGGTGCCATTTTTTGCATTGGAAAGTAGATTCATAGAGCTATATCTTACTTAGAAACCATAATCAGATTGCATCCGAATTGTCACAGATATTGCTCCAAATTCGGTCTTCTAATCTTGGCTCACTGATTTTATCAGCTTTGCACAGCGTCCGATAAATTCCATATCTTGATGCAGAAGTGAAGCAGGTGTTGTTTCTTGAATAAAAAATTAAAATCTTAGAGCTACATCGCACTTGGAAATAACAATCAAATTATACCAGAATCATCTCAGATATTGCTCCAAAACTGGTATTCTAATCTCCGCTTGCTGATTTTATCATCTTTACAGTGTCACGATATATTTCATATCTCAACATTGATGTATCGGAATAAGGTGTCATTTTTTGTGTTGGAAAGTAGATTCACAGATCTGCATTCCACATAAAAACCATCATCATAGAAAATCTATATTTTTTTGGGTACTTTTTTAAAGTTGCGGCCTAAATCTCATCAGACTTGGATATGTTATGAATTTAATCATCTACTTCAATTTTTAGTCTGAATCACTTCTGCAATATGTTGATGGTCGAACTTGAGCAATATTCAAT
>JAPEIP010000008.1:93218493-93239909 GCA_026120095.1 Capsicum chinense | reverse complement strand
TCAGACTTGGATATGTTATGAATTTAATCATCTACTTCAATTTTTAGTCTGAATCACTTCTGCAATATGTTGATGGTCGAACTTGAGCAATATTCAATGTGCTACAAGCCTTTTCCTTGTCGAGAAGATTTCATTATTTGGGAGATAATGAAGAGTCCTTGTGATTTCAAAATGGCATCATCAAAAGACTCCATACATGTGTTCAAACTTTATACTTCTTTTTTGCCACTTTCTTTTGTTCTTTTTTTTATATTTTTTTATAGAGCCGTTCAAAGTTTAGACTTATATGGGCCAGGAGTGATTTGACTTACAGAATAGACTCATATGTCGGGAAGCATTTCTGACTTGCAGTTTATGCTCGTGCATCAAGGAGCATTTTTGACTTGTAGTTTAGGCTCGTGCATTATGGAGAACTTTTGACTTACAGTTTTTGCTCTTGAATCGACGAGCATCATGACTTGTAGTTTAGACTTGTGCATCAAAGAACATTTTTGACTTGCAGTTTATGCTCGTGCATCGAGGAGCATCATATAGTTTTTGCTCATGCCTTAAGGAGCAGCTTGGGGAACAATTCTTGTAATGTAACTTTCCTTCCAACCCTTTGTAATGAAGTATTTTTGCACTTTAGTTTGGTATTTATTGCCCCCATTGATTGATGCAGATTTGCATTTGACCTTGTGATGACTTTTGTAAGTTGGAGTTTAGAGTCCCTTTGCCATTTTTTTACGAGCAATCAATGTCCAAGTATCACCGTACTTGCTATTAGAGAAGTCATTTTTCATGGATTTGTTTGTGGTTTTATTCAAGGATGGAACCCCATTCGGGTCAAAGCTACCAAATTGTAGCATGATGATGTCTTCAACTTTTGAGGATTCCACAGAGCGCAAGGCTTGGAGAACTTTTGAAATTGAACCTTTTATATGGTGCAGTTTGGCGCTAAATGATCTTTCCCTCTTGCATTACTGTCATGATCTTTTCCTTCAGGATGAAGTATTTGATTGTATGATGACCAACCATGTGGTGAAATTTGCAGTACTTAGGATGGTCGGACTTGAGAAATATTCAAAGTACAACAAGTCTTTTCCTTGACGAGAAGATTTCATTTTTGGAAGATAATAAAGAATCCTTATAATTTCAAGATAACATTTTCAAAGGACTCCACACATGCAATCAAGATTTATACTTTTTTTATCCTTTTTTTCTTTTTTATATATTTTTTTGGAGAGTTGTTCTCAATTTAGACTCATGTGGTCCAAAAGTGATTTGACTTAAAGTTTAGACTCGTGTGTCGAGGAGCATTTTTTACTTGCAGCTTAGGATCATGTATCACGGAGCATCTTTGACTTGCAGTTTAGACTCGTGTATTAAGGAGTATTACTAACTTGCAGTTTAGAATTATGTATCGAAGAGCATCTTGACTTGCAGTTTAGGCTTGTACATTGAGAAGTATTTTTGACTTGCAGTTAAGGCTCATGCATCGAGGAGCATCATGTAGTTTATGCTCGTCCCTTAAGGAGCAGCATGGGGAAGAATTATTGTAGTGTAACTTTTCCTTCCAACCCTTTGTAATGAAGTATTTTTGCACTTCAGTTTGGTATTTACTGCCCTCATTGATTGAAGCAGATTTCCATTTGATCTTATGGCGACTTTTATAAGTTAGAGTTTAGAATCCCTTTGACATTTTTTTTCTTTGACCAGTGATCAATCTCCAAGTATCACCCTTCTTGCTATTAGAGAAGTCCCTTTGCATGGATTTGTTTTTTTTTTCTTCTAGGCTGGAACCCCAATCAGGTCAAAGCTCCCAAATTGTAACATGATGATGTCTTCAACATTTGGGGATTCCAAAGAGCACAAGGTTTGTAGAGATTTTGAAATTGAACCTTTTATTTGGTGCAGTTTGGCGCTAATATTATTTGGATTAACTATATCTCCCTCATCAATGATAATATTTTCCTCTTGCATTAATGTCATGATTTTTTCCTTCAGGATAAAGCATCTTGTGCTGTGATAAAAAATAATGCAATAAAATTTACAGTACTTAAGATTGTCGACTTTATTTGATTCTTCAGGATGCTTTGACATAGGGAGTTAAATGACTTCTTTGGCTAGTAGCTCATCTAGAATTCCAGGAACATCAGATTTGGAAAAAGGATATACCCTTACTCTTAACTCTTTTAAGGTTAGTTTATTTTCCACTTCTTGCATTTGTTTCGTTGGAGCTTTCTTTTTCAATATTTCTCTTGTGGGGTCCTTCTTAGAACTCACAGTTGCTGGTATAGGTTCCCTAATTTGGTCCTCTGATGAGTCATTGAATTTCATGACCTCTTTTTTAGGATTAGAAATAGGTGATGCCATTCTATGACTTGCAATGCTTAACTCCATGTGATGAGCGCGCGTAGCTAATTCTTCAAAAGTTTGAGGCTTAATTCCTTGGTGAATAAACACAAGGCCCGAATTGATTCCTTGAATGCAAACTTCAACCACAGAAGTTTCAAAAAGTTTATCCTTGCAATCAAAGCTCAATGCTCGCCAACAATTTATGTAATCCGCTATAGGCTCATCTTTACTTTGTCATGTCTTTGTCAACTCAATCATGCTGACTATACGATGGGTCCGATAGAAATAATTTAGAAACAGACTTTTTAGTTGCTCCCAAAAATCAATTATTTCAGACTCTAAGTCTGTGTACCAATCAAAAGCATTGCCTTTCAAAGATCAAATAAATTATTTGACAAGAAGATCACTATGTGTACCAGCACTGCTACGGGTCTCAACGAAATGAGCGATGTGTTGCCTTGGAATTTTCTTTCCATCAAATTATTAAAACTTTGGCGGTTGATATCCAATTGGCATCAGTCCATCACCAAGTATTTTTGCACTTTAGTTTGTTATTTATTGCTCCCATTGATTGAAATAGATTTGCAAAATATACTTTGTGATGGACTGATACCAATTGGATATCAACCGCCAAAGTTTGATATCTCGTGAATTTGTGGGATACTAGAGATAGGGTTTTGATCTCCTTAAAAATATCCCATGATTTAATGGGATATTGAAGATTGTTGATCAAATATTCCATGAATTTGTGGGATATTAGAGATCTCAAACTCTTTATGAATACCTAAAAGTTTATGGGATATTTGAGATGCCTTTTAAGGAAATATTTGCCCCTTATAGGCAAAATTTAGGGTTTAGGTAGAGTAGCCACCAAGATAAATTCAAGGTAAAGTAGGAACTCTAACGAAAATTGATCTCTTTTTACAGAGTCCATAAAATTTCAATGTCTACAAATGCCTCTACGTCAAGGCTTGTTTGGGTGTAGACTTAATGAAATTCAAAGACAAGTCTTGAAGTACCGCTTCCAACTTTATGATCCCGTAACTACAGATTTGCTTATATGATTTATGAGAAAAGAGATGAAGGGCAGATTTGGTCCTACTTCGCATGCCAATTTGTTTATTAGTTCAAAAATTTGAAGATCTTTATCCTCGATAGATTTCTTCAAAACTTCAAAGGTTTGTTCCATTATTGCAAACTTCTTATCCATATTAGTTGCATCAACCATCAAGGCATTGACCTTTCTTGGAGATGGTGAATCAGTCAAATCTTAAGATTCTCTAAAATTGATGCCAGTCTGAGAGAACTTATCACATAGCAATGATGTCAAATTTTCCCAAGGAGCTATCGCTTCAGCCATCATATGAGATTTTCTCTTGTTTTTCTTCTCTAAAAAAGTAAAGTATTCAGATTTCTCCTAATTATTTGTCTTAAATTTGTGCTGAGTGAGGGGACCAACAAAGCTAAGCTCATCAGATGTGGCAGTAGCAAAGCTCTTGCATGAGACATCTTTCATATTTTTGATGTCCATAGGAGTAAGTGAATTTGATTTTAAGGAAGAAAAGAAAGAGAACAAAATTGGTCCCACTGGGCGTGCCAAAATTTATTTGTAACAAATTTTTGTGGTGTTGAAAATTAACGAAAAGCAAAAACAAAATAAAAAAAGAACTATTTTATTTAAATGAATTTTGGTGGATACAATTTCATTATTCTCTCGATTCTTCTCTCCTAAGCTTTTCTGTGATTCAAGGGCCTTTTTTAGAATAATTTCCAAACTTCTGGATGATTGAATCCTCCTAGAAATGCATTTGGATCTCTAGGAATTGTCTGACAGTACTTCGTCTTGTCGAATTGATCTCCGGGCAAAACTTTGATAGTCAATTTTTTGAAGAGCTGTGTAGTCAATGCAAAAGCTTCCTCCAATGCTTGCTGAATGACCTCAAAAAATTATGTATTCATTTTGTTGAAAATTAACTGCAAGCAAAAACAAAATAAACAAAAAGAATTATTTTATTTAAATGAAATTTGCAGGTACAATTCTGTTATTCTCTCGATTCTTCTCTCCTAAGATTTTTTGTGATTTGAGGGCCTTTTGTAGTGTAAATCTCAAACTTTCGGATGATTTGAGCCTCCTATAAATTTTTTTAGATCACCAGGAATTGTTTGACAGTACTTCATCTTGTCAAATTCATCCCCAGGCAAAACTTCATTAGTCAATTCTTTGAAGAGTTGTGTAGTCAATGCAGAAGTTCCTCCAATTCTTTCAAAATAACCTTAGAAAATTATGTAACGCTCCTATTTATAGTTGTAGGGGGTAGGCAGTCAAGTGTAAATTACCTCTTCTACCTCATTCTGATTGGTCCATTCAGTTTTCAAGCTTATCACAAAGCTTATGTGATAAGTTGCTTGTGATTAGCCAAAAATATGTCATTTGGGACACTTGGTGATGTTTCATTGGGTGTTGAACTTGACTTGGATTGCCACATCATTTGAGTATGTGGCATTGCCACATCATAAGTTTGGGCATCAAGCAGAGATGGACCTTAAAGTCCTTGATGAGGAATAAAATGGACTTATTATATTTATAGCCCAAAATAATTTTACACCTAATAAAATATGGATCGAATCCAACTTTTATATTTTGACCAATAAATTTTATGTGTCTATAAAGTGATAATGACCTCAACCTCATATCGTAAAATTGGTTTTAAATATATAAAGTATGCATATTGAACTACTCTTGAACTATTGCATAATGTGAAAAACTAATAAAGCATAATGATTTTGAATTGAACCTTATGAGGTTGTATAATCCCCAAGAAAATGTATAATTAAACGAAAGGGTTGTGAATTTCCCTAAGTAATGACAATTGGTTTAGCATGTTATTGTTACCTTGAAAGTGTAGTTGCTATTATGATACCAACAGTGTATGTTTGAATGTGTATTGTATTCACTGAATGAGGATGTGTGATAAATGGTTTAATTGGGCTTTTATGAGGGTTATGTAGTTAAGCCGTGATGGTGGAGGTTTTGAGGGACCAATACTGGAAACTGTGATTGCCAATGCAGGGGTCTAAATGATCGGGTGGTTCGAGTCTCCCTTAATATATGATTGGGAGGTTCGAGTCCCCTATAATATATTACATGATTAGGTGCTTAAGTCACCTTGATATGCCAGGATGTTTGAGTTCCCTATGGTGTATATGTACATTCTCTGGTTTATGCGGCTACACGCACTGAGGCTCTTCCAGCTATGGTAGAGAAAGACCCATATAACCCATGGGTGCCTTCTTATATTATGATGGTTGAGCTACACAATCCAGGTTAAAGTCTTAAAGTGCATTTTAAGCCTTGATCCCTTCCTCGACATATTATTTATGTATGTATGTGATGATGTTCACATGGTTTTTAATTGTATTTGACTTGGTTTTATTTTATCCCCTATCCTTAAGTTCCATGCTAGTTCTCAACCCACTAACCATGTACAGATGTTGTATCCTTAATCTATGCAGACAACGGAGATACTTCTACTTTTTTTGCATAGAGTTAGGTGGATTGACTCGGTTCGTCGGTCGTTGGTGTTTAAGTGGTGAGCTTCCATGCTTCGAAATACTTTGACATTACATCAGTTTCTATTAATAGATTAGAATTTAGAGTTAACATTATAATTGACATTGTCATTGTCATTGTCATTGTCAAGATAGGCGGCATGTCCCAACACTTTATTGATTTCAATTTTTTAGGAGGCTTTATGGATTACGGTGGACTTTGGTGATATTGGTTGGTCCAGCATCAAGTAACTGGCCCTATCATCCTGGCCAAGATTGCTCTAGATTAGTCCTGCAGGTACTCCTTCTCTAAGCTACTACTCCTGAAAGAGTCTTTCCGTTGCCTAGTAGGTGCAACCTTCTTCTTCTTCTTCAGTGCCATGTGTACTTGAGCAATCAAGTGTTGGCACCCAACAAATAATAAAGATTTGCAAAATTTGAAGAAAAACTTATAATCCGAAAACTTCAAATTTTCTTCAATTTTTGCATCCCTATCACTTTTTCTTACTCCTAAGAAGTCCATAGGCACATATTTACTTAGAACCCAATTTTTAACACAAGTTATCATTCAAATTTTTAGTATTCCTCTACTTTCTAAGTTCAACATCCATTTAGGGAATGATTTTGATATTTAATTAGAGAACAATACTCTATATTAGTATTTTAGGATTATTTCAAGGCTCCTACATAAAAGCATAATGGTTTCTATATATTTTACATGAAAGTGAACATACCACTAGCTTATTTTATCCTTAGCACAAGATAATACTATAGGGACCCAAGAATATTACTTTTTAATCGGTGAACCAAAAGTGAACTATGAAGAAGTAAATCAAAACCAAAGAATGAACTTGTATTTAGTAATTTAGAACAAGTTGGTACCAAGAACAAGTGATTTATTTGTCTTTTACTAAGTGTAGGAAAGTGGGGTAGGTTGAATTCTTAAGATAAAGAGGGAATTTCTAGGATTTATACGTTAAAAATGAGTAAAAAGGGCTTAAATAGAGTAGGGGGCTAGTTTAGGATTTAATTAAGCATTGGTGGGCCCAAAACTTTAAAACAAAATTTGAGCCCAAAACTGCCCACTTATGACAGCTATATATGTGCCATATGTGGTACATGCAAGCTTTGTATGGTACATACGATTAGTATGTGCCCTTTATATGTGGGTCTATAATTTTGGCCCAGTTTCTTACTCCCTGGACTATGTCTTCTAACACTTATTTTGCTACTTACAAGGTTGTAAATGGTATTTACAATCCTGCAAGTAAATTTGTTGGTTAAAGTCTAGAATTTCCCCTAAAAGATCCTCAAAATTCTATTTTTTTAGTTAATGTGCACTTACCTGGACTACATGGGACTATGACCTTGATGAATTGGTCACCAAGTCCTCTTACCTAGATGGTTACGTATTGAATGAAATCTTTTACTATTTTCCAGGCCTATCCTTATTCTATTTTGCCTACAAAAAGAAAAACAAAAATAAATACTAAAATAGTGGGTTGCCTCCCCCCAACGCTTGATTTTACATTGTAGCACGATGTCGCTATTTTTGTTTCTCAGAATTCACCAACAAGTTCATGCATTTCCTCCCATGTTGCGCTTGATTTAATGTCGCGGTACGATGTAGATACCGTTACTACTCAAAATTGTTCAAGGTACCCAAAGGAATACCCTCCGGGGTCATCAATAAAATAGATCATTGATACAACCCTTATGTCAACAGGTTTTTCATAGTTCTTCAAACATTAAAAGTGACTTACTCATTGTTAACTCTAAACTTGAGCTCTTCTTCCTCCATATCTACTATTTCTCTACCTATGGCCATGAACAGTCTTCCCAAAATAATAGGCATCTCAAAGTCAACCTCATGATCTAGAATGACAAAATAAGTTGGAAAGATAAGGTTTTCATCTTTTACCATTACATCAAAAGAAATGCCCATAGGTTTCTTCACAGTGCGGTCAGCCATAAACAACTTAATATTAGTTGGCTCTGAAGGGATTAAGCCCAATTGATTGAATATGGCCAATAATATCAAATTAATGTTAGGTCCTAAGTCATATAAGGCTATGGTGAATTTGGATGTCCCAATAGTACATGGTATCATGAATGCTCTAGGATTACCCTTTTTCTAAGCTAGAGACATAGTAGTGACTGCACTGCAATGGTGCAGTCCTCCAACATCCTTGAAACTAGTTGCCCTCTTCTTCTTCACCAGCTATTTTATAAACTTGGCTTACCCAAGAAACTTCTACAATGCCTTGAGGACAAGGAGATTCAAGCTCAGATCTTGTAGCATCTTAATAAACTGCTTGAAATTGCCTTTCTCTTTCTTCTATTTTAGTTTTTAAGGAAAGGTGGGGATGGTCATGGCATTTGTCTCACTAAAGGATTATCAAACTTACCCTTACCTGTATCCTTATCTAAAATGGCATCAATATCTATCACCTTGTTTGAATCTGTTGTAAGTGTCTCATCTACCATAATTTTATCATTCTTTGGTACGTAATTAGTAGGTAACGTAAGATCCATAGAGAAAACCAACTTTGAGTAGGATATCAAGATAGTGACCATCATTCTTTGGGTTTTAGACCGTATTACTCATAAGGGTACCTGGCTGTCTTTGATTTAACATAGCTGTCATCTCCCCAAACTTGTGCTCTAACTACTTGATATCAGTCACATGAGACTTAACATTTTGTATAAAACCTAAAATATCAGCCTTGATTTCCTTAAGACTAGACTCCAAACTTTCTTGCTGCTTCGCCAATTTTGATAGCGTCGCCTCTATTCTCAATTCTGTATCATGACTGCACAACAAAATGTGCCTATCTCCCTTCTTCTTTTAGTTGTCCTTTCAATTTCAACCACCATTATGCTCCTTACTCTACTCTTTATATCTATCACCATAATAGTTTTGACCTTGGTTTTCTTGACCTTAGGCTTGAAAACCAACCAACTCACAATCAAGATACTTATACTGCTCCTCTAAGTCAAACTCTTAAGCTCTGGAGGTTGAATTTTCTGCACTTAATGGATTCGCCTTTTTAGAAAACAGTACTGCAAACTACTTATTTATCAGCCTAATATCAGTCCTCAGCTATGCAATCTCTTGCACCATAAACTTATCAATTATTCTATGGTCACCGTAAGCTTTGATACAATAAATGCCAGCACCTTTCTCGGACTCTAGAGTACGCCACCCTCAGTTAGTAGGAGAAATTTGGTCTAGAACTTTAATATCCGCCTCCCAACATAATCTCATAAATGCTCCTCTTATGATGGTGTCTGACATAGTTCAGTAACTAATGTTTAGGGCCCCATTGAATATCTCCAATAAGATCATCCCTGAAATTTAATTTGGGGCACCATACTCAGCTTCTTCTTAAATTAGAACAACGCCTCATATATCAACTAAGAATGAAGCTGCTTGAAATTATATATGTCATCTTTAATCTAAAACATCTTGGCTATAGGAAAGAATCAGTTTAAGAATTTTTTGCACAACTATTTTGATATGGTGATAGATCATCTTTAATTTTCCCCAACTATAAAGAAGCTTCTCCAATCAACGATAAGGGGAATAACCTCAATCTATGTACCTCTTGGTCAATCCTCGAGTATCAGAAGTGTAGACTTCAATAAAGTTAGCAAGGTACATATTACCATTTTTTGTAGCTGAGCCCAAAAATACACCATTATTTTTTATGATCTAGATCATGGTACTTATTCTGTAGAATTTCACATTGAGGGGCAGTGTAGCAGGAATCATGACTCCTATTTTGGCCAGTTCAATGTATCCCATGTCTTTTTCATAATCATATAGCTATAAATACTGGAATGCTTGATCACTTGAGCCTGAGCTCTTCTAACTCCATCTCATTTCTATCTAGTACTACTCGGTGATTAATTACCAGCCTTGGCCTTAATAGCTCTGCCTGCTAAGCTAACCAGGTCTTCCCAACCTCTCTTCTTTGGTTATTTTCCTTAGCTAACATTTGTCTATCAACAATATTATATGGATCACCTAAAGTAAGAGGAGGTATAATATTCAGATCATCTTTAACCCCTTAAAAATTCCTATATATACTGGGTCTGCCATCGTACGATTAGGTTGCCGGAGTTTCTTTGGGTTAGGATTCAATGCGTGTAAGGGATTTCCTTGACTCTTGGTATTAGGCATACACCGGTGTATACCCAAGAAAGAATAGAAATGGTAAAGACTTGTAAACTTTAACAAACTTTAATCAACACAACACAACACCATATTTCCCAGCAATGACATTAAAATTGATCAATGACCAAACTACACCTCTAATTGAGGATAAAGCGACCTATATCAAGTATAATAACCCAAATAAGTTGGGTTCAAACCCACCAGGAATATTTAAATGTATATCTCTGGATTCCTGAACTCAACGATCAAATCAGAAAGTAAATGGACAGTTGTTATTACAATCTCAAACAAGTAACAGTATATAACTTTTATTATAAATAGTCAGTGAGAAACAATAGAGTTATGTTCCATAGATTTGTCAAATCTATAGGTTCATCATGATTTTCTTAACCAACCAAGTACCTCTCATGTAGAATCTGATAGTTATTAGTCTCATAAGCTATTTGTCTTAAGTTATTTGTATGATAGTTATTAGTCTCAAGTTATTAGTCTGATAGTTATTAGTCTCAAGTTATTAGACTCATAAGGTATTAGTCTCAAGGTATTACCTTATAAGTCTCAAGTTATTAGATGATAGTTAACCATCTTACATAGATAATACTAATTATCTTGGATCAACAACTAATCTTCAAATTACTATTGTATTATCTTTTCCTAGTCACTTCTCCTCTTGTAGAGTAAGAATGAATAATATAGGTGGGATCCTAATATTTGCAATCACAAGAACATCTATCAAACCAAAGATAATACAATACATGCACAAGTACTAGTTCAAAACAACTTTGCACTTACCCTACTTTATCAATAACCCAAGGTTCCCACAATCCTGGCTAAGGGTTTTAGTTTCTCACGCTGGTGAAATGATCAACGAAATTCATGACTAAATTCGTTAAACCATATCATAAGAATAATTGGATAAAATGCAAACTCTAAAGCTAAATTATCAACCAAATTTAATACAAGAGCAATCTCAAGATCAAGGTATAATCTTGGAATCAAAATATATGTTTATGAATATTAAGAGTGAATAACCTAATAACGAAACATCAAAAGGGTATATGTAGTACACAAGAAAACCCTAAAAATTAAATCTCAAATGAAAAAGGAAATTTAAGTTCGGCAGCTACTTACTTAGGTCACATACAGACTGTATGTACCACATATAAACTGTATGTGGACCTAGGTAAGTGTAAACTTCTATATAGATCCTGAAGCTCTCTAGACTTTTGATCTCTGCACATACTTGGGTCACATACGGACCGTATATACCACATATAGACCATAGTGTATATAGGTATGTATAGAGTCTTCTTTTTCCTACTCTAGAGCCTCTAAACTTTATGTTTTGATATATATTTTGATCATCTATGATCGATAAGTGGCACATATGCCCAAAATTGCCTCGGTAAGTAGCCAAATACCTCAATTTTCATCTTTTTATTTTAGTTTGGCATCCAAAATGTGATTTCCTACAAAATATATCCAAAACAAATTATATCACAGAAAATAAACTAAGTCAATTACATATTTTCATAGTTTAAGCATCGAGAGTTATATAAATCTATAGCATATAAGTGCCATAGTCGTGGAAGGATTGTTACTTTATCTCAGAGTGTTTATCCTATTATGGTAGTTCATCCCTTAGCTAAAGGTGGTTTGTATTATCATAGAGGTAGTTCCTAGTTTACTCAAGAAGGTTCTTAGGTAGGTAGGACAGAAGATCGATCATGAGCCTAGCCAGGTGATAAGCGTGGTCAGTTGTCTGCAATACCTATTAAACCCAAGGCTGAGTCTTAAAATGTTGTTTTCACAGGTATTATTTTGGTGTGTCATCAGTCTACTACTTTATTTGATCTGGGATCCACTTATTTTTATGTGTCTACTTATTATGATCTACGATTAGAGTTATCTTGGGATTTTTTATATGTTATATTATGTGTATCTACTCCCTTGAGAATACTGTAGTAGTGGATTAAGTTTATAGATCATGTGTTATGATGGTAGAGACGTTGATACTCATGTTGATCTTATAACTATAGAAATAGTTAATTTTAATGTGATTTTAGGCATGGACTAGTTATCCCACTATTATGCAGTCATGGTTTATTTTTCTAAGACCGTTACCTTAACCATGCTTGGCAAACCCCCGAGTCGTGTGGCAGGGAGCGGTTAACCCCAAGATGATAGGGATTATTTCATATATTCATGCTAGGAGGCTTATTCTAGGGATCGTTAGACTTATCTCGCTTATATTCATGATGTTAGTATGGAGAGTCTATTGCTTGACTCTATTCCTGTAGTTAGTAAGTTTCCTAATATTTTTCCTAATGATCTACCCGGTATACCTCTTACATGTGAGATTGAGTTTGTTATTGATATTGAGCCTAAAACTTGAACTATTTCTATTTCACCTTACAATATGGCTCCTACCAAGCTTAAAGAATGAGTTCTTAGCTTTATGATCTACTTGGTAAGGGTTTCTTTAGACTAAGTAATTCTTCTTAGGGATCTCTTATGCTGTTTGTAAAGAAGAAGGATATCTCTATGCTTATATGTATTAATTATAGGCAGCTTAATAAGGTGATGATTAAGAACTATTATCCTATACCTCACACTGATGACTGTTCGACCATCTTTATGGTGTAGTAGTATTTTCTAAGAATAATATGATATTTCATTACCATCAGTTGAGGATATCCCAAAAATAGCCTATAGAGTCGTTATGGTCGTTATGAGCTTTTGGTGATGTCCTTTGGGTTGACTAATTAATAGCCATATTTATGGATTTTATGAACTTAGCATTCAAACCTTATCTAGATTCTTTCATGATTGTGTTCAATGATGACTTCCTTGTGTATTCAAGGAGTGGAGATGAGCATGCACATAATTTGAGGATAGTGCTCTAAACTTTAAGAGATCATGTGCTTTTCTCCAAGTTTCCTAAGTTAGAGTTTTGGCTTGCGTTAATGACATTCCTTAGGCAAGTTGAGTCTAAGGATAGGATTATGGTAGACCCAATAAAGATTTAAGCTATCCATGATTATGCTAGACCTAGATCTCTGAATGAGGTTCATAGTTTTTTTAGTTTGGTTGGTTATTATAGATGATTCATCGAGGGTTATACTACTAATTCAGCACCTATAATTAGATTAACTCGAAAGAAGGTTCCTTTTTCATAGTCCAATGAATGTGAGTTGAGCTTTTGGAAGCTCAGGGATTTTTTAACTTTAGATCCTATTTTGGCTCTTCCTATTAAAGGTGAGGGATTCACTGTGTATTATGATGCTTCAAGTGTTGCTTTGGGTTATGTATTGATGCAGCAGAGTCATGTTATTGTTTATGTTTTGAGACAACTTAAGTTTCATGAGCATAACTACCATACTCATGATTTAGAGTTGGCGGCATTGTTTTTCACGCTTAAGATATAGAGATATTATCTTTATGGGGTACATTTTGAGATTTTCACTGATCATCACAGTATTCAATATCTAGGCAGTGTTGATGGATGGAGTTGCTTAAGGATTATGATATCTCTATCTTATATCATTTGGGTTAAGCGAATATAGTAGAAGATGCCTTAAGTCAAAAGGTAGTGAGTATAGGTATCTTGCCTTGCATTTCAATTTATCAAAGGCTGTTGGCATGGGACATTCAGTCCAAAGTCAACTTGATGGTTCGTCTTGATATTTTAGACCCCAGGTGGATTCTTGATAATATTGAGCCTAGATCATTTCTATTTGAGCATATTTGGGATCTTCAGTTTGATGATAATAGGCTTTGCATCCTTCATGATCAGGTGTTGAGTGGTGAGTCCAAGAGGTCTACCATATATTCTGAGGGTGTTCGTGAGATTCAATAACCACATTTGTGTCCCAAGAATCGATGATTTAATTTAGTTAATTATGCATGAGGCTCACAGCTCTAGGTATTTTATTTATTTGGGTACAATTAAGATGCATAGATATTTGAGATAATATTATTAGTGGAGTAGAAAAATGAGGGATATGGCAGTCCTTGTAGCTCGTTGCCTATGCTGTAAGTAGGTTAAGGCCAAGAATTAACCTAGTGGATTGATTTAGAAATTTCCCATTCCCGAGTGGTAATGGGGATGAATAACCGTGGACTTTGTTAGTAGTTTTCTCATACATCTCATGGTTCCAGTGGCATATAGGTTATTGTAAATTAGTTTACTAAGTCAACACACTTCATTCCTTTTCAAATGTCATTTAGCGTCGAGAGGTTAGCCCACATCTATGTGCGTGAGATAGTTTGATTGCATGGTGTGCATATATCTTTCATTTTGGATTGGGTATTCACGTGGATATTAGTATAGCCTTCCATCCTCAAACAGATGGTCAGTTGAAGCAGACTATTCAAGTATTTCCAGATATATTTCAAGCCTGTGTTATGGATTTTGGAGGTCAATGGGAGGATCACTTAGCCTTGTCAGAGTTTTCATATAATAATACCTATTATTAGAGTATTGAGATAGGATTTGTAAGATCGGAAATGTCATTCTTCGATTGCATGGTTTGAGACTTTCAACATTAAGCCCCGTGGTACTGATTAGCTTCAGGAATTGTTGGATAGAGTCAGGGTGATTCAGTATAAGTTGAGAGTAACTCAAAGTAAGCAGAAGTTCTATGAAAACCGTAGGCAACATGCCTTGAGATTTAGAGTTTGTGGTCTGGTATTTCTTTGTGTACCGCCTATAAAGGGTGTAATGAGATTTGGGAGGCAAGTTAAGCTCAACCCTAGATAAATTCAGCCTTTCCAAGATTTTTTGCACAATTAGTGAGATGGATTATAAATTAGCCTTACATTTATATTTTAATGTTTTCCATCCAATTTTTCATGTTTTATAATTGCGGCGATACATTCTGGATTCATCTCATGCACTTAGATGGGATTCAGTCCAGTTGGAAGAGCAGTTAATCTTTATAGAGGAGCTTGTATTCATTTTGGCTAGTGATGTCAGGTGGTTGTGCACTAGGGATATTTTGGTAGTGAAGGTTCAGTGGAGGCATTGCTAGTAGAGGAGGCCACTTGAAAGATCGAGAAAGAAATACAGATGCAGTACCCTCACCTGTTTGAGGCTTTAGGTACATGCGAACAAAAGTTCCTTAGTAATGGATATTATAATGACCTTTCAGGTTATATTCCAAATTTCCGCTTATTTTTGCTATTAGAGCTTTCCTATAGTAGCCCCAAGTCATTCATGACTTCCTGGAACTGACAGTTTAATTATCGAGCAATTTGTTTGTTTTTTAGGGCCAATTTTTTGTTTTGAATTCTTTGATAGTTTCAAATAACCACTCGGAAAAAGATTTAGCCAAACAATCTCGTATGAAAATTTTAACTCTTTTATCAGCTTCAAAATATCAATTTTAGCCTAAGAGGACTCTTGATTTGGTCTTGAGGCACTCAAACTCATTACGACCAATTGGTCAAAAATTTAAGAAAATAAAAGTTTGGTAGGAGACCCACTTTTTGTCGAAAAGACCTCAGATGGAAATTTTAACTGTACCATTGAGTCCAAAATGCCAAATTGTATAGGTAGCATAGTCTATTTATGCATACAAGGTTCCAAATGAATTCCTAGGAGTTGACAGAGACTTGGAAATCTCTAAGTGTCAGCTATGGTGGTGCACTCGCTGATAGCGATGCCAGGGGTCATGATCGTAATACCTTTTGCAAGGAGTGCTATAATTACACCACCAAGTCGCAATGGTGACTCCCCTAACAGCTGGCAGATGCCGTAATTACGAGGGTTGCATCGTAAATGCGATACCTAAACACCTAGGAAGGGTACAAATATTCCTCTTTTAGCCTATTTTTCCTACTCCTTCATCCATTCTCAAGAGACTTAAACCCTAATTAGAGATTATGGGTGATTTGGTGAGCTTGGATAAAAAATATTTTATGTCATATTATGAAAGCTTCTCAAAATGAAAATTCAGTGATTTAGCGAATTCTTCAAACCTTCTTTAGTGTCTAGGTAGGATAAGTTTACCCTTTATATACATTGAGCTAATTCATAGTATGCTTATGATATTATGTTAGATTTGGGGAAGGGTTTAGGTTTTGATGTCATGAATTTCAATACTTGGGTTAGATGGACCTTCTAGACTGTCCAAATCTATAATTTAGACAATATTGGCTTAATTTCTCATGATTAGGGTAAAATTTATATCCTAGGATTGTATATGGCTTAAGTAACATCTAAAAGTGGATTTTAATAACTTAGCCTAGTTTGGGGTAGAAATTTCCTTAGAATGTAATTTGGAGATTAGAAGTGGGCCCTTTGACCTACCTTAGGACAAGATTCATGCTAGTTCTTTTAAACTATTATTATGCTTGTTAAACGCTTTGAATTTTATTACTACAGTAATATTGAGGAAATTTGGCACTCGATGATTATGATGGGTTTGTATTAGGAGTTGATGTTTATTGATATATTATATACCTATGTATATTTACCAATTCTAGTTAGGATATTAATGATATATATACATGGTTTGAGTTCGATAGATGATTTTGATATTGATTATATATACCTGATTTGAGTCTAGGGGATAATTATGATATTGATGATGATATATTTAAAGGTTCATGTTTGGTTATTTATTAAACTTACAGATTTGATTCCAGATATACATTATGATATGATGATATACAAATACATATGATTACAAGTTTGAGTTCGAATATTGGGGTATGATGTTGAGATTATGGATATCAGTTCAATTTGAGAGCAGAAAATGGCTATAGTATGGCATAACATAGATGAATTCTAGTTGTATCATGAAAGTTAGTAAATGAACTTTCTTGTTTTTACCCTCTAGAATTATGGGGCCTGCGCTGGGTTATTTATTTTCTGCAGTTATTGGCTTATGGCGGCCAATTATGTAGTTGTAATTGCATAGTAATTGCATAAGTTTGATTCTTTGTGTTATGTTATTCTGGTTTATTTACTTATTTATGCAAAAATATGTTGGAGTCAATTCTAGATTGCCTATACCTTGACGTAGTTATACTATCTTACATTTTATCATACTTACATCATGATTTAGCTTAGTCGGCCGATGATGCCTACTGAGTACCCATGGTGTTGTTATTCATACTATACTTTTGTATTTTTTTGATGTAAATTAGACTACTAGTTGTCTTTGTTGACTCGTTGATCGTGTTGTGTTGGATTTCAGAGATAGGGTGTGCTTTTGGAGTTAGAGTCACCCTATTTACTTCTATCCTATTTATGTCTAGTCTTTTATTTTGAGACAGATTGTATTGGCTATTTTAGAACATAGGTTGTATTTATAATTGCTCTTGTGCTGACTCTACGATGTCATGGGATGGTATTTATGTATTGGCTACCCTTTCTATTTTCTATTTACTTTGACTTATTTACCTATAAGTTAGAATTATTGATTTTGTCCTCTTTTTGGGAATTTTCCACCAAGATAACCTATTGCCTTTATCTCCAATTTACAGTTAGGCCTACCTACTGGTAGGATATAGTAGGTACCATCATGACTCATAAATTAGGTCGTGACATCCACAAAAGGCCGCCAAATACAGAATCTTATAGGGAATTCCCTAAAAAATACATACATATGACATTGGGGTATTCCCCAGCAAATTGAATACATTTGGATTAAATGATAAAAATAAAAACCATTCAAACAAACCCCACTATCAAATCTGAAGCCTGTCTACCCAACATCCTATGATTTCCTACCAAGCTCAACCTAAACATACTACTATCATGTTGAAAAAATCTAAATTAGGACAACAACAAATCAAAATAAACAATGGGTTATGAATTTAATAATTCTCGATCCAACTTAACCAAAATTTAAGATACTTTAACAATTTTAAATAATGACATGAATTACAGATAATGACTAAAGCAATCAAAACCAATCAATCGAACCACATCAACATGCATCTTAACTTTAAGTTTATAGCATAAGACACGTAAATATTCAAAATGACATAATTAAGAGAAGATAATATAGAATTAGACTTCAAGTTAACAAACTTATTACTAATGGTGAATTGTTTTCGTTGGACTCAAAGGAGTATAGTGGATTGATGAACCTCAAACAAATACCCAATCTCGATCAAAATTATTAACTAAAGGACCCTCATTTTCTACTAGTTTTTTCCTCCTCTCATCCCATCTATGTATGTATATTCTTTTCTTAGTCTGGAATCCTTTGTATTGTGTATGAGTGTATGTATATATCTTGTTGCCTGTGTAATATTAAAAAGGAAGGAAACATGAGATAGGAGGAAAGCACGTAGGGTAGGGGCTTGGGTAGGGTGAGGTATCCAATTTTTATTGGGTCAAGTGTGTGTGTGAATATTGGGTAGTTATATTGTAAGGGGTTGTTATTTTGGTCTTTTTGTGAAAGAATTATTAGAAATGGTAAGGGTGCATGGAAAGGGTGTGATGAATGGGATAAATTGGTGGTATAATTTAACTACAATGTGCACACGAGTAGAATATAAAAGCATGGTTTGGTGGAAAAGATAAAGATACAAATAAACCAAACAAAAGAGTATTTTTAGACTAATGAAATTGTGCAAAGTTGCATAATTTTATTTGTTGCTTTTTTGAAATTTTCTTGAATATTTTAATAATAAATTATAATTAAATTAAACCCATAAAACTTGAAATACAAAACCCGAGAAGGTCAAAATTACGTGTCTACAACTTTAGGAAAAGGAAAAAATATTCTCCATATTTGGCTAATCCTTGTTCTTGTAGGAAAGGTTATAGACACTATAAATAGAGGTTCATCTCTTCTATCTTTGCAGAATCCACAATGTAGTCCTAGGGGTTTGAGAGTATTATTTGGAGGGAGAGTTTGTACGACACATGCTCTGCAGTATTACTTGTGTGAACCTCTTTTTATTCAAAGTGAATTATATGAGGTTGTCTCTATTGACATTTTGTACTTTTTTGTATTTAGTGGATTACTCATCTCCTTTTGAGGGTGTAGGTCGATTAACCGCACCACAATAAATTATTGTGTCTCGCATGTCTTGTTATGTGGCATCTTTTGAGATCTACTTTGTTTGATTCTGCATGACACCTAATTATTTTGGGTCAACAAGTTGTATCAGAGCAAGCTTAAATCATGTGTTTTAAAATGATGGGTTCAGTTCTAGTCACAACATATTTTACGATAATGAAGATTTGGGTTTAAGAATTTTATCAGAGATTTACTCTGTGTAGAGACAAGGATTTAGTGGAAGATATTTTGGAGATGGATATTGATCTTAATTGAAGACAACATGAAGAAGGTGGAGCAAATATATTTTGTTAGAAATTCAGGCCAAGGGGAAGAATTCATGGTGTTTATCGTAACTTTCTTACCATAATTGAATATCCCTTTAGGTACAATAATTGGTTTTCCCTTTAAGAAAAGAAAAACATATTTTTCATATTTGGATAATTCTTGTTCTTATGGGAAAAGGCTATAAAATCTATACACAGAGGCTCTTTTCTTCTTGTAGCATCCACAATGTAGTTCTAGGGATTTAAGAGTATTGTTTGGGGGAGAATTTTTGTCTGTTGCAAAATCACTTACGTGAACCTCTTTTTATTTTGAGTGAATTATGTGAGGTTTTATCTCTTGATATTTTGTACTCTCTTTTATATAGTGGATTGCTCATCTTGTTTTGTGGATGTAAGTCAATTGACCAAACCACGTTAAGTTATTGTGTCTCTTTGGGTGTATTTATCGCATGTCATCTTATGTGGCGTCCTCTGAGACCTGCTTTGCTAGATTTTGCATGACACTTGATTATTTCGAGTATAATTGATTTTTGTGCTTATTGAGATGATTTTAGCATTGTTGCTACCAGCATCAAATGCACAACATGGAAGTCAAGCAAAGGGGGCTCTTTGTGTCAATGGATTGTGCTTTAGTCAATGTAGTTACCCTGGCACATGTGCTGTTTACTATGGATCTGATTTCCAAAGCCAATGTAAAGGTGAAAATGTTAAGGATAATCATATGAATGATGGTGGCTACAACTAATGAAATGTAGAACTTTGACATCTTGGTTCTCCTAGACACGTCTGTGTTATCCAAATTAATGTCTATGATAAGAATTAAGTAATACCTATGTGGTTGTTTGTTTAAAATATGTAATCTTTAATTCTTGAATCAAGTGAGAAGATGTATGTATTGTGAGTTCCACAAGAACAAGATAGTGTCATTATCAGGTCCTGAACACTATGTACTGATTTTTTCTATATCAAATTGATGTTTAATAAGATTGGTCAAGCACCACTAAATTAAATGTCCTATATGTATTAGAATGATCCAAATATAGTTTCTTTTGATATCATTTTTATGTATTTTTTATCCACTTTTAAATTTTCTTTTTCCTTATATTCATATAATAATTGAAAATGGCCATATAATTTTATTCATAATATATTGCTTGTTATGCACGTGGTTAAAATATAGATGCATCCTTTGTCATTCATGACTTAAAATCAAGGAAATATTTTTTAAGCATGTACAATGCATGAGATGGCTAATTTTTACTGCAATACATTTCAAGCATAAAAATCATTATATAAAAGTGTAATGTCTTTATTTTTTGTGAATTATTCATTTTTGTGTGATTTGATCATTTTACCCCTACCTATTGTTGCCTATGGAATTTCTAGGGTGTGGGGATGATTGACATTGCTCCAAATACATTTTGGTGTAATTTGTGCGAGTTAGTGATTTTTGGAGGTTAAAAAGGTTTAATAGCTGACTTTGGTAAATATTTATTGTTCTGTGTGTCGGATGGCAAAATAAACTACACCAGCAAATTTAAAAAGTCAATTTTAGGTTGGTTACATGGTTGGTATATTTTTACGGCTTTTATATCTCATTTCAATCCTCGTTTTGAAAATTTTAAAATTAGTTTTGGGGATTAATTTTAAGAAAATGATATTTTTTTCAAAAGTTTGACATTACCATTTAGTCTAGAGCGTCGAATTTAGTAAGGTAGCAAGTTTATTTGCATTCACGGAATTCCAAATGAATCTCGAGCGGTCCGCAGAGACTTGAAAATTTTCAAGTTAAACTAGTTCACCATCCAGCTGGGGCAACCGCTAAAGCGTCATTTTGGTTGCTTTTGTGATAGGCGCTAAAGAAGCCTACTCCTGTTGGACAAAGACGCTTTAGCGGTGCCCTGTTCGCTTTAGTAAAGGGGGCTAAAGTCACCCTTGTCTGTTTTAGCAGAATGGCACGCATTAATGGGTACCGCTAAAGTGCTACTTAACTGCTTTAGCGGTGACCACTAAAGCGACCATTTGATCGCTTTAGCGGTT
>JAPEIP010000008.1:93202595-93218393 GCA_026120095.1 Capsicum chinense | reverse complement strand
ATTTTCCATTATTTTTATATTTAGAGCTTTGGATTTTTGAATTTTTTGGAAATTTCTTCCATTTTAAAGCTTGGATAAGCTCAAATTTCTATTTTAAATTATTTTTCTTTGATTCTTCTCATCTAAAGCTTGTTAAAACTCGACTTCAAATGTGAAATTTGGGGATTTTCGCCTGAAACCCTAAATTAGTATTTCTTCAATTTTAACCTAAATTTTAATTCATTTTCACTTAGGTTTTCTTCTGGCTTCCTTTAATCATGGGTGATATATTTATTACCTAAAATTCTAGTAATACCCTTCTTTTTCATAAATTCATTTTGAGGATCGATTTTTATCTCGACTCGAAAATACATAATATGGGTATCATTTTATTTTAATGAGTAGATTCTATTTTTTTTATATTTAAGTTGATTTTAAGGTCGTTCATGAGGGGAAGGCTTCATGTTGAAAGCTTTTGGGATTGGGCTTTGTTTGTTCGAGGTTGGTCATAGCTTATCTTTCTTTAAACTGGGTTGGGTAGTTAATACTGATATAAAATCATAATATGGGTGCAGGAACTAATCATGGGAATGGCTTTATTACTATTTTGTGCTCATGTTGGGACCTATGTTGTTGTTATTTGATGATTTTGAAACATTATTTGCTATGTGTAACCATGTGGGATCTTATATAATATTACTGGCCTGGTATTTATGCAAATGGTTATTTTTCTCTTGGTGGAAATCATCTATATTGGAACTTATGTGGTATCAGTAGCATATTATGGCATATCTTAATCTATAGATACATGGATTATGTTGAATCATGGATGGGTGGCTTATTTAATGGATTTTGGCTCACATGTTTAGTATATTGGTTGGAATTGAAAATTCTCATTCTGGTTGGTTGTGAACATTACATCCTCATATCATATATGTTCAAAAAACATCTGTACCATCTTGGAAATATTGGTTTACTGACAGAAAATGTGACATTTTTAAAAAATCCATCCATTGATGTATGTTCCAGCAAGGAGTTATAGATATTCGATTTCTATTGGTTATTCGATTATATATGGTTTGACGAATCCCCCATGGGTCCTACTATGGGAGCACAGCTCAGTAGGTGTACACAGAGGTTGTCAGATATATCACCTCATTATCATCAACATCATCATCGTCATTGTATTTCACACATTATGTTCTTTGTTTGTTGTATTTCAGTATTTGATTTGATGTCTATCTATTGTGTTCCTTTTTTCATACATGTATTTGGTATATGTACATATTTTAGAATAGTTAGTGGAAATGATGTAGGCTACCGTTTGGGACCTTTTCTAATTGTAGGTATTGTGCCTATAGTGTGTATTTATATACTTTATTTTCTACTTAGCTTGGTCAGCCTATGATATATTCTTAGTACAAGTGGAATGTGCTCATTCCAATTGTGCCTTTTTTATGCAGATCCAGGTATGAGTGCTCTAGATGGGAGAAGATTTTGGGTGGTGCTTGGACTATTTTTGAGGTAGTGGACAGTCTACAAACCCTAAGAACTGGTGTAAAAACTTATGACCTACTAAGAATAAAATATTCAACTCCAATAGTGAAAGGTACATTTTCTATTAAACTAGTAGCAAAATAAATAACTTTAGGCTACCAAGACATGGATGAAAACCCAAGAATTTGTATGATCTCCCGCAAGCACCATAATGGTCAACCGATCATGCACATAGAGGTTTAACAAGTAAAACATGAGTACAAAATTGATTTGTACTCAGTAAGAGTTATCAATTGACCCCAACAAAATAATGATGATAGTTTCCTTTTATCATACATGCATTCAACATGTACTATTCAGAGAATCTTAACAAATAGAAAAAATAATCTTACACAACGTAAATCCTTCTAGACAACATAATGATTCATAGAATTAGCATATGTATATGATACATGTAGATTCCAACAAGATAATATAATAACATAGAAAATCTACATATATAGATGATATGCACATATTAAACCAAGACACCATAGTAATATTCACAAAATTAACATATGTAGATGATATACACTCATAAGAGTCTTGATGATATCCATGTGATGGTGACTCTTTATCATAAATTTCTCAAACTAGTGCCTTTGGAACTCCATGTACACATTAGTGTGACTACATATGTGCATCCTACTTACTGGATTCATATGACATCTCATATATTTATACATAATGAATTATATTGTTATTTTTTGATGAGATCTAAGGGACCGGTTTTGAACATAGTGGTGATATTATATCCTACCAACTTTATACCCTATATGGTATTCAAGACCTGATTACATGTGAGTATATGTACCTCATATTTTTCCAGTGAATCATATGAAACTAACTCATGAGCTTGTGTATAATGGTGCATATGCCCTTTGTATCATCTTGTATTTCATAATTATCTGGATTTATTGATATTACATGTCTTACATCAGGGTTCTTAGGTAGAATATGTTTATATTGAGTAGTTTTTGATATAATTAGGATAGTATTAGGTACACGGTTTAACTTAGAAGATTATTTATCTTTCTATTGTCTTTTGGAAATTGATGGATTTACTGGTTTATTCTATTTCATTATAGATTTGGAATATGTATTTAAACATTTTGAGCTGATTACTAATAGGGTGAAGATTTAACAATTCTAAAGACCAACCCTCAACATTTAGTTTAGGATAGGTAGAAAATACTGTTGAGTACAAATTTTTTGTGTACTGATTCTATACTTATTACACCATTTTGTATGAAGGATTTGTTCTGGACAAGAATGATAGAGGAGCTTCTCTTACTAAAGATTTACACTAAGAATTGTCAGGGAGGGGTTCTTGACTGATTTGTAGCATCGTACTCCATCTATTTGTAATTCTTGACTTTTATTTTTGACTGTTATAATATTTTAGACTTGCATTCATATGTTTAGTGAATATGATAACGATTACTACTTTATTTATTTATTCAATTCAATAAATTGTTGCATTAAATAGATCATTATCATATATATGTTCTCAGCTTATTTAATAGATTATTTGGTGTATAGAATTTAGCATATACACAGAACATTAAATCGTTGGTTCTTATAAGTTATAGTTCACAATCGTAGATGGAAATTTGGACAGACCATCAGAAAGATTGTAGCACAAGATTATATGTAATTTATCTTGATTATGAGAATGGTAAAGTTCTAACTTCTCATGGTAGTGCATTTTGTATGTATTGTACATGGTGAGGAGAGATAGTTATTTTGGACAGACTATTAAACGCATATACTCTAAACAATTAAATGTACTTATATTGTCAATCTTGATATATCTATTATGATTTGTATATATTGTTTATAATTTTGATTTATTTAGGGGTGAGATTCTGAGATGGGTCAATATTCATGGTTGATTGGAAGATAATAATATATATTGGTGAAATAATAAATTAGTTGATGGAATCGTTGTCTCGGTATATAAATTGATGATACGCTCTTTATGAGAAGCTTATAAGTCTTCATGTGTAAATCCGGTCAGTGGATTGATGAATCCGACATATGAAATAAATTAAGCATTGATCTATAGGAAATTAATCATTTTATTAAATTTATCAGTAATTAAATTTATTGATTAATAAATGTAATCTTAACATAGGAAATTACATAAGTATTTAATGGAGAATTTCAAAATAAAAATAGAATGCAATTACAAATTTTTAGTGGAATAATTTGTAATTTATTATGATAAAACTAATTCAAATTAGTATTTTGAAATATTTCTATAATAGGGAACCCCAATAAATAATTTGTGGTCCCTAAAATGCTCATATTAAATTAGAACTCAAAATCCTATTTTTCATGGAAAAAAAAGACACTGTCATTTCCTTATTCAAGTAGAAACAGAGATGTGTTATTTTTTCCTCCTTATACTGGGAGAGTATAACTATAATTAGGGATTTACCGAGCCTAAGATTTAAGTTTTCTATTCGATACTTGCCCACCCAAGTATTGAGAGAGTTCATTGTGAACTTAGGATCGCTATAGAAAATCGCAGATTTGAAGATAGACTTGTTTAAAGATATTTTCTCTCACTTTAAAAATATTTATTGGTTAATTTTAGCACACTTTGTCTGAACTATGTGTTTATTTTTGTTGTTTATAATTCATGTAAATAGTATGATTCTAGTATACTTTCATTGTGTACTATATTTCAACTATTGGTATCAGAGCTTTGTTTGCATCTTTATATATAACATAAAATTTAGACATGTTTGTTTGCGTAAGGTTTCTCCTTCTTCAAAAATTTTTTATTTAACATATTAAAAAAATAAAAAATCATAATTGAATAATAAGAACCATTATCTGATCAATTTGAAAAGTCATAAGCTTAAGGATAAGGTAGTTTTCTTTCCAGAATCTGTGGTTGGTTACAATTTTTGGACGTCTAGGTAAATTTTGACAATAGTATATTGAATTGTAATATTTCTTATGGTCCTAAATCAAAGAATCTATAGGCCACGAATGGGTCAAGTTTATTTTTACTCATTGAAATTCCATAGAAGGCATATCTTAAGCCTTGTTTTTAATTTTTGATATTGACTAGTGCATATCAATTTGAGTGAACATTATTACATTGAAATATTTTTTGTTGGTTAAAGAAATGAAATTCAGTGATCCATGTCTCATAGAATTTTTGTTAGATTAAGTGCTGGATCATACACCAATGTTATTCTATTGCACACGTAGTTAAATAATATAAATTAAGAATTTTATAACTAATAAATGGTTACCATTTAAGTGGTTTATTTATTTGAAATTTTTGAAAATTCTTACAGTTTTATACATGTGAAATTATATAAATACTTGAATTGAGAAATTGTGATTAATAAAATAGGATCTATTAATGTAGTCTATTCATTTGAATCATTAGAATATCCTCAATGTATCATGTATAAATTATCCATGATAAGTGAAACAATTGGATTTAAGGGTTAATTCCCATCATTACCTGGATAGAATAGTAATGAATTATTAAATTTATGTGTTTGCATAAACCTTCCTCCCTACCGGATAAATTTAATACAAGTCATTGCGTATTTAATCAATAGTTTGATAATCTATATTAATTCTCCTAAATTGAGTATTATATGATTGGATTAATGTAACTACAGTTAGGTTTTCACTTAAACTAACAATATATTCTCCATCTGAGTTAGGTTTGTAAGAGTTTATAGAGTAAATAGTCGATTATTATATATGTATATTACATTAGTAGTTCTCCAATCCCACTGATTGGCTATTTGAAATGCATTAATACACACACGCGCACACACACACACACATAAATATGATGAGTTTGAATTTAAAAGTTGAACATTTATATGACTGTGTTATTGATCTATTATAACATTTTTCAATCTCAAATTCTATGTGTCTCTTTTTACCTCCTTTACACTATTTTGACTCAAAATAAACTAGAGAGCCATAAATTTGTTAAGAAAAGTTTTAATTCTAAACTGAAAGGCGGAAACAAGAAGAAAAAGGCTCACAATGATAAGAAAACTATAGCTCTAACTGGCGGCGTGAAAAAGCCTAACGATGTTTTCATTGAAAGATCTTAGTCCATTGGAAAACACATTGTCCAATTTTCCTAGCCAATAATAAAAGCAAGATAGATTATTTTCATTGTTATTGAAATATGTTCATCGGTTGTTTCTACCACATCATTATGTGTAAATTCAGGAGCCATTGATCACATCTTCACTACTTTACAAGGGTTTCAAGAAACGCGCAAGCTGAATAGAGGTGAAGTTAGTGTTTTAAAACTGATGGTTCAGCAGCTCCAGCTTTAGTATTAGGAAATATTAGTATTTCCTTTGATAATGATAGAGTTTTAATTTTAAAAGACTCATTATATGCACCTACTGTTAGAAGAAATTTCATTTCTATTTTTAGGGCTTTAAGATATTGTCATGATGCTAATTTTTCTAATAATGAATGTGTTATTACCTATAATAAAAAAATTTCTCTATTGATACATTAATTGATAGCCTTTTTATTATTAATGTCTCTCCCGAACTGCAACAAACTATTGAGCTGAATAATATTAACATCTTAAGTAAAAGAAAATATTTTTCTGAATTTAATGAGACTTATTTATGGAATTTGCATCTATGTCACATAAATCTACATAGAATTTTAAGGATGGCTCAGGATGGACCTTTAGGTTATTTAAAAGTGGAGGCACTACTAACATGTGAATCCTAGTTAGAAGAAAAAATGACTAAGAGACATTTTCAGTTAAAAGGATATAAAGAAGATGATAAACTAGAGTTAATTCATTCTGATTTTCGTGGCCCAATATATGTTCAAGCGAAAGGTGGTTATGAGTATTTCATGACTTCCATTGATGATTATTCAAAATATGGATATGTTTAATTGTTGCATCATAAGTCTGAGGGCATTGAAAAATTCAAAGAATGTAAGTCAAAAGGGAGAAACAACATAAGAAATTTATCAAGTCCCCGTGATCTAATCATGGGGGTGAATACATATCCAAAAAGTTCATTAGTTACTTATCATAACAAGGAAGTATTTCTTAACTTCCACAACAAAATGGTCTTGTAGAAAGAAAAAATTAGACTCTTTTATAAATGGTTAGATCTATGATGAGTTACTCTGATTTACCTTTTTCATTTTGCGGTTATGCACTGGAAACTGCAAACTATATTCTAGGCTTAGTTATTTCCAAGTCGGTTCCTATGACAACTATAGAACTATGGTTGGACATAAACCTAGTCTAAAACATATTCATATTTGGGGATGTCTAGCATATGTGCTAAAAGGGAAGGCAGAAAAGTTAAACCTAGATTAGAAATATGTATTTTTATTAGGTACCCTAATGGAACAAAAAGTGGTCTATTTTACAATCCTAAAGAAAAAAAGTCATTGTAAGTACCAATGTCATGTTTCTAGAAAAGGATTTTATAACAAACAACATTTCTAGAAGTAAACTAGTTTTACGGGAGCTAATCAATGAGGTAACGTATAAACCTATTGACGATAATGAAAACCAAATCCAAATGCCCGATGTCATAGTTAACACACCATTGCATTTCAGTAGTGAAATAGATGTTAGTAGACATAGAATTCTGCAAGTACAAGTTCTTGAAAATCTACTGCATCAAAGTTATTCGGATGCACTAGTGAAAAAAGTCATTAATGTCCTAACGCCATAAGGTGATGAGTGTAATACCCCAAGGTTTTAAGCTCTATACCCATCAAAATATTGGCCAGTAAATTAGCTTTCGAATGCCATCAGTCTTGCTTTAATCTGAAATTATAGTAAAAGGTGATGGCAAATGGACTAAGGTGTGGTCGAGCTGCTAGTGACAACGACTCCGGCAATGACCTATTCTCAGAGACAATAAGTCATAGAGTAGACTCATTGCCCCAATAGTGAGGTACCAAGGATTTTAGCCTAGTGATGACGAGTCCAACATGCAACTTATTATGAGTCTAACTGAGTCACTAGATGGAGCCATCGTTACAGCAGAACGAAACAAAGAAAGAAGCCCTTTAATAATAACCCTTCATGATGACATTATATCATACCTAATGATTCTCTAGGAGAGGATTCATTGTCATAACATTACGGGCCTAAGGCTTAGGTCCCCAAGTCACTTCTCTAGGACCTGACTCATTACCAAACTCAACGAGTCATAGCCTGAGCCATTATGACTATTTGGCAAAAATTATTAAATATTTTAAGAATGAATTTTGATCTTTTCCCATTTATTTAAAACCTAACCCACATTTTTTAGGCTTCCCCAACATTTGAATATAAGGATAACTTACCCCAAATCCCCTATTAAGTCATAAATTATATCTACAAAAAGATAAGGGGCGATTATTCTTCTCCAAAGGCAAGATTAGGGTTCCTCAATTTCAAGCACATATGCCAAAGATTTCATCTCCAAGTACATCCGATTTCATCAATGGGTTCCTTCTACCCATTGAGTCCCAAAAACTTCTTAAATTCTCAAGCTTAATCCCTTCTTCAAGTTTGGGGTTCCATGAAAAATATGAGTTTTCTTAATTTCTTCAGTTTACTCATGTAACTAAACCATGAGTATATGTTTTCCCGTAAGATTAGTGTCTCCAAAACTCATAATAATGAATTTCCTTTTTATATTGCTACATTGTCGAGTTTCGAGATTGAATTTTGAAATTCCTCATAATGTTCAATCTAATATGTCACATTTAAAGCTGGTGGGTTATGACCAGTTGTTACCTAGAAAGTTATGCATGCAACAACTTATATGTTCTTGAGCCTTTCATATTACCCAGTGTCAATATTTCTAGAATATAATTATATTAAGCATGTATTAGTATTAGTGTCATTCAGTTGGGAGCAGCACTTAGCCCTTAGTGAACGCAGGGATGAAGGCCCACTCATCAATTAGGAATCATACCTTTAGTAGAAGTCCCTAAGATTTAGAACTGTGCCGCGATTATAGGTTTCAATGGGTCACCCACCAATTAAGGACTAACACCCTAGTCCTTTAGGACATCAATTTTCCTGATCCACAACAACTAATGTTAGTACCCCTGGAAAGGTACTAAAATCCTTCTAAATAGGGTTCAGATTAGACCCTGATATTCTCAGATTAGGGTATGTCAGTTATTAGCTCCCACGATCCTCGATTTATGTTTTGGCTTATATTTTAATTCAGAATATGAATGACCTTATAATTAGTTATTCAATTTTATTTAGTACATATTTATACTTGGTCTTACATACAGTTCACCATGTTTCATGCATTTATGTTTAGTATACATTAGTTAGCTTTCCCATATCACATACTCAGTAAATTCAAAGTACTTTTCACATAATTCTCTACACTAGAGGGTCTTATAATACAGGTTCGGACACCCAATACCCAAATCACACTTAGTATATTTCCATAACATCAGTTGCAGTACTAGTGAGTCCTCATTATTTGAGAACCTATTATCAGTTATTTATTTCTACATTTCTTATAGTTTCAGTCAGTTGGAGTTAGTTTGGGGCTTGTCCCAATAAATCATAATTGTTATAGGCTTTCAGATAGGCAGACAAATGTTTATATTTTTAGCTTATTGAGTAATTTAGATAGTGCTAGTATTGATTTAGTTAATACTTATTATTAGTTTATTTGTAGTTCAGTTTCTTCCTAGTGTTTTTGTTATTTATCCAGTATTCCCAATGTTATCTAGGCCAGGGGTTAGCTTAGGGTCACTTATTACTTTAAGTACCATGTTATGACTAGGGGCAGTCTTGGGTCATGACAAACTTAGTATTAGAGAATTAGGTTTCAAGTGTCCTATGGTGTATAAAAGCCACCTTAAGTAGAGTCTTGTCATGGTCTTCAAGCACGCTACACTTACGAGTTAGAGGCTACAAAATAGTATAGGAAAGTTTAGCTTCTTTCATGGTTCATGTCACGCAATAGAGCGTAAAATCTATTAATGTTCTTCTTCAAACTCATCCTTTACCTATCTAGAAAAAATGCCTCCCAAGAGAACTAATAGAAGGAGAAATAGGAATCAGCAAGCCTCTCCGCAAGCTCCAACAGACTCTCTGAATGAACAATCTCCCATGATTAGTTCAGGGTTGCTTTCATAGCATTAGCCTAATATATCTCTTCTAATAATAATTAGTAGGTTATTTCACCATCCAACCCCGCTGTGAATACGGCGACAACTAGAATTCGAAACTTTACACGAATAAAATTGGCAATATTCTTTAGGTCTAAGTCTGAAGAGAATCCACAATTTTTTGACAGTGTTCAAAAAATGACCTATATCATGGATGTTACTTCAAGTGATAGTGCTTCTTTGGCTACCATCAATTACAAGAACTGGCTGACACCTTGTTTAAGTAGTGAAAGGAAGATAAAGGTGTAGATACAGGTCCAATAGAGTGATATGAGTTTGTTACTGCATTTTTGGAAAAGTTTTTTTCACTTGAGTTGAGGGAACCTAGGGTGCAGGAGTTCATAAACTTAAAGTAAGGTAGCATGAGTATAAAAGAGTATTTGCTCAAGTTTACCTAGCTGGCAAGGTATACTCCAGCTATGGGCTACCAACTTCAGGGATCAGATGAGCAAATTTGTGTCAAGTGTTTTTGAGGATGTGGTAAAGGAGAATAAAATAGTTATGTTGATTAAGGAGACGAACATCTCTAGATTAATGGTCCATTCTCAATAGATTAAGGAGGAAGAGAATATCAAATAGAAGGAAAGGGATCCTAAAAGAGCTAAAATTAGTAGTTTTAATTTCTCTCAACAGAGGTCAGATGGTGGAAATCATTCCCAATTCTACCAAAAATCTTCAGATCTAACCATATCTTTTGCTAGTGTCCTATTACCTAAGTTCATGTTACCCATGATAGAGCGCCAAACTTTAAGTCCCAGGGTAGTATGAATAGTGTTCACACTAACCTAGTTTGCAAGAAATATGGTAAGAACCACAAGTATGAATGGCACGACGGGTAATGATTCTTGTTTTGGGTATGGAAAGTTGGGCCATAGAGTGAGGGATTACCCAGTGGCTCCACAGAGAGATAAGGATGTTTTCTAGTAGAGTTAATCTAATTTTTCAGTAGTTTCAATAGGTCACCCAGCCTATTCGGGTTCCATATCTAGCGTAACTAATTCATAGTTTCAAAAAAGGTTTTATTCCCTTCAGAATCAAAAATAGCACGAAGGTTCTCCTAACGTGGTCACTGCTATGTTACAAGTTTTTCATATTCATGTTTATTCATTATTAAACACTGGAGCCACACTCTTCTTTGTGACTCCCTATATAGCCGTAGATTTTGGTGTCAATCCAGAAATCCTTATGGATCCCTTCCAAGTTTCTAGTCCAGTCAGTAGTTCAATCAAATGCAGATGGGTATATAGCTATTGCCCAATCACAGTATCCCAAAAAGTCACTTCAGTCAATCTTGTATAGTTAGACATGACCGATTTTGAAGCTATTCTTGATATGGATTTTCTTCACTTATGTTATACCTCAGTTGATTGAAGAAACAGAGTGGTCCAATTTTAGTTTCCTAATGATCTAGTCTTAGAGTTGAAGGGTAGTACCTCAGTCCCTATAGGTCAGTTTATCTCTTTCCTTAATGTAATAAAAATGATTTCCAAAGTATGTATCCATCATCTTGTTTGAGTCAAGAACTCAAGGTCTAAAACACCAAGTCTTGAGTAAGTTTCAATCATAAATGAACTTTCAGAAGTATTTCTTGATGATCTACCCATAGTTCCTCCCGAAAGGGAATTGACTTCACAATAGATCTTCTTTCAGATGCCCAGCTGATTTCCATTCCACCATATAGAATTGCCCCACCTGAGCTTAAGTAATTAAAGGAAGAGTTGAAGGATCTCATAGACAAGGGTTTTATAAGGCCTATTATCTCTCAATATGGTGCTGCAATTCCTTTCATATGCAAGAAAGTTGATTATCTCAGAATAATAATTGACTACCATCAAATAAACAAGGTCAACGTTAATAATAAATATCCCATTCCCCATATTGATGACCAGTTCGGCCAAATCTAGGGTGCCAATTGTTTTTCTAAGATAGACCTCAGGTCCAACTACCATCAACTAAGAGTCAGAGAATGTGATATTTCAAAGACAACCATCAGATCTTGACAAGGTCACTTTAAATTTGTTATTACGTCTTTTAGACTAACAAATGCTCCTATAGATTTTATGAACTTGATGAACAGGGTGTTCAAGCAGTACTTGGACATGTTCGTGATAGTTTTCATAGATTACATCCTTATTTTATTTGGATAAGGGTGAACGTGCAGATCATTTGAGGATTGTCTTACAGACTCTTAAGGATCACCAGCTTTTTGCTAAGTTTAGCAAGTGTGAATTCTGGTTTAAATTAGTAACATTCCTTGGTCAGATTATTTGAAGTGAAACCATTCTATTTGATCCTCAAAAGACCAAAGTAGTGAGAAACTGTCCAAGACTCATCTCTCCATTAGATATCAGGAGTTTCTTGGGTTTAGTTGGTTACAAAAAATGGTTTGTTAAAGAATTTTCCTCTATTGCTTCTCCCATGTACCATTTGAATAAGAAAAAAGTAAAATTCTAGTGGTTCGATTCTTGTGAGAAGAGTTTACAGGAGTTAAAGATTCAGCTTATCTTCGCTTCAATTTTAACTCTAATAGAAGTTTTTAATAGTTTTGTGGTACATTGTTATGCTTCTTGAGTTGATCTTAAATGTCTTTTGATGTAGTGGGGCAAGGTTATAGCATATTCTTCTAGATAGATAAAGCCTCATGACAAGAACTACCAAACTCATGATCTTAAGTTGGCCACAATTATTTTTCTTTAAAAATTTGGAGGCATTATCTACACGGGTTTTATGTTCATATGCTCACTGATCACAAGAGTCTTCAGTATATGTTCAACAAGAAAAATCTAAATCTTCATCAGAGTTGGTGGTTGGAGTTTTTGAAAGACTATGATATTAGTGTCCTGTATAACCCTGGTAAGGCAAATATTATTGTTCACACTCTTAGCAGATTGTCTATGGGGAGTGTTGCTCATATTGAGGATAATAAGAAGAAGTTGTTTTGTGAGGTTCATCAGCTTGCTAGGTGAGGAGTCCAGTTGGTTGATTTAATCAAAGGTAGTGTCTTGGTTCAAAATAGTTCATTGGATATTGCGGAATTCATAGATATGTTCCCAAATTACAGAATGGTATGAAAAAAGATATTGTGGAATTCATGGCTAAGTTCCCAAATTACTAACAGTTAAAGGTTGAGCACAAAAGACCTTGTGGTATTCTTCAAGAATACAATATTCCTACTTAAAAGTGGGAAGTGGTGAATATGAACTTTATTATAAGGTTGCCTCATACTCGTCGACAACATAATTCTATTTAGGTTATCATGGACCAAATGACTAAGTCATCCCACTAGTTACCAGTTCATACGTCAGATTCAGCTAAAGATTATGCTAAACTCTATCTTAGTGAGTTCGTGAAGTTTCATGTAGTCTCGTTTACTATTATTTTAGATAGAGGTACCCAGTTTGCCTCTTACATGGAGTACCCTTTGACTATTAGAGTTTGAGTTAGAGTTGCTAATAGATTTAGCATCAGTGCATCAAGTCTTTCATGTTTCCTTGTTGAAGAAATACGTTAGTAACCTAGCATTAGTCATCTCTTTAAAGAGTGTGGCTATGGTGTGAAAGATAGTTTCTCTTATGAGGAGGTACAGTTGGGATTCTTAATCATCAAATTTGCAAGATGTAAAATAAGGAGGTCGACTTAGTAAAGGTTCTGTGGAGAAATTAGTCAGTTGAGGGAGCTACCTGGAAGCAAAGGTATATATGATGACCAAGTACCCCTAATTTTTCTCTTCGAACCCAGTCCCAATTTCAGGTAATAGTTTCCTTAATTAATTAAATATTTCATTTCTATCTCAAACCATCCAGCTATTTTTATGTCATAGCATCCATGTATAAGTTTGGTCCACATATCAACTATAGATTCAATTATCAGTTCTTGGTTCAGCTCGTAAGTGTTTCATATGACATTTCAGCTTTCCCTTAGCTTTTTATCTTAGTTTCATTCAAGGACGAATGATCCAAAGAGGAAGATATTGTAATACCCTAAATTTTTAAGCATTAGACCCATCAAAAGATAGGCCATCGAATTAACTTTACAATGCTACTAGCCTTTTCTTAATCCAAAATTATAGTAAAAGGCTATGGAAAATGGATTGAGGAACTGTCAGTCTACCTGTGATAAAGACTCTAGCAACAACCCATTGTTAGACTCAACGGGTCGTAGCATAGACTTGTTACCATGATAGTGAGGGTTCAAGTATTTCAATCCAATGTTGAAGAGTCAAACATACAACTTGTTATCAGTTTAAATGAGTTATTAGGTGGACTCATCATCATAACAGAAAGAAACCAAGCAAATAGCCCTCTCACAATGACCCTTTAGGACGACTCATTATCAAACCTAATGATTCATTAGGAGAGTAGTCATTATCATAATAGTAAGGGCCCAAGTCTTATGTCCCCAGGTCACGACTCAAGTCCACAACTCGTTACTAGACCCAACGAGTCGTAGCCTGAGTCGTTACGACTATTTGCTAGAAATTCTTGAACATATTAAGAAGGGTTTTTTGGCCTTTTCTCATTCTTTCAACACCTAACCCATGTCATTTAGGCTTCCCCAAGGGTGGAATATAAGGCTAATTCTTCCCAAATTACCTACTACATCATAAATTCAATCCACAATAAGAAAAGGGGTGATTATTCTTCTCCAAATGCAAGATTAGGGTTCCTCAATTTCAAGCACAAATTCGAAAGAGTTCATCAATTATTTTATCGCCAGGTATGTGGGATTTCATTAATGGGTTCCGCTAACCCATTGAGTCCTAAAACTTCCAAAATTTTCAAGTTTAATCCATCCTTCAAGTTTAGGGTTCCATGAAAATATGATTTATCTTAATTTCTTTAGTTTACTCTTGTAACTAAACCATGAGTACATGTTTCCCATAAGATTAGTATTTCCCCATACTCATAATCATGAACTCCATTTTTATATTTATACATTGTTGAGTTTTGGGCTTGAATTATGGAATTCCTCATGATGTTCAGTTTAATATTGAAAGCTGGTGGGTTATGAACACCTGATACCTAAAAATTTATGCATGCATCAGCTTATATGTTCTTGATCCCTTTAAAGTATCCATTATAAATATTTCAAAAATATAATTATGTTAAGCATATATCAATATCAGTGTCATTCAGTTGGGGGTAGTACATAGCTTTGAGTGATCACAGAGATGAATACTCACCCATCAGTTAGGACTCAGACCTTTAGTAGAAGTCCCTAAGTATTGGAACTACATCCCTCATAGGTTGTAAGAGGTCACCCACCAGTTGAGGACCAAAACCTTTGTCCTTTGGGACATCAGTTTATATGATCTACGTTAGTCAATGTTAGTACCATGTAAAACCATGCATTTCCTTAGCGTACTCTAAGTCCCAATACATGAGTATTCATATATAAAATTTTCAAAACACTTATTATTTGTCAGTTTAGAGCCAGCATTGTGTAGGAAATTAAATTAGCTTTCCAACGATATAAAATTCACCCAAATTCGATAACCAGGTAAGAAGTTATGGCAATTTTAAGTATCAGTCATTTAATACCATCATTTTAAACCTTAGCTCATCATGGAGATAGACTAAATAATGATTGGAAATTTCCAGTAAAGGTGCACAGTCTTAGCACATCACGCCAAAGGCCAAATTGGCATTTGGCAGTTTCCAGTGTCTCTTCGTGATTCCACTACATTGCGGTGAGCTTCCAGGTCACAAACAAGATGGCAACATGATTAAGCCGCATCGCGCCACCATGAATTTTCCCAATTGTCCCTTTTCCAGTGGCTTGGAGCGATACTGGCGTGTCATGCCAAGGGTAAAAATGAAGAATTTTTCCAGTTTTGTGATTTTAAATTACAAGGGCCGTTGTGTCTTTTCCCATGGCCCCAAATCCACCTAAACATAATTAAACCTAAGAGAGTATTATTTTATCTTTGCATTATTCTCTAAAATTAAAAACAACTCTCTTCAAGAACAAGAACCCTAACTCTCAAATTCAAGGCCAAATCTCAAGAACTCTCCATCAATCCTCCTAAATTCATTATCCCAGGTATGTTAGATGTTCATCCATGGATTCCTTTCATCCATGGAGTCCAATTATCCTATTTAA
>JAPEIP010000008.1:93125740-93190516 GCA_026120095.1 Capsicum chinense | reverse complement strand
TCCAACCAATCCATTAAACCAAATTGAGTCATAGACATAAATAATTATCAATTCAATAGTATATCACCATATCCACCTTCCATAACTCAATTACCATATCCACCTTCCACAATTCAATACAACCAAACCATGCAAAATAGTCCATAACCCTATTTTCATTCAATAACAACCAATACATATAATCCTCTATCACACATACACATATGGAAAAGAACAAAGAAAAACAATATTCATAACTTTGAATACATCACTTAATTATGCAATCCTGTTTTCACAAATAATAGGTGCCGTTCGAAGCTCTCGAGATGACAAACGCAGTTATCGAATTACTTTGGAATTTTTACGATTGAATCAAAAGTAATTTAAAGGTCAAATTTGGCTAGGGTTTGTTTTTTCTCAATGATTGATGATGAAAAGGAGTTTTTGAACTCATATACACATATTTTCGTCCATAATATAATAGGAAATGACCAAAATGCCTTTAAAATTGAAATAATGTTAAATCTGTCCTTTGGTGGACTGTTTTGATAAGCTAAAGTAGATCGACAATAAATCTTTGCTACGATATTAGATTTGGGTGAAATTGATATCTTTGGAAGGATAATTCAAAGGGATTTCATTTCATATAAAGTAGGCCACCCAGTTCGTCCTGTACAAGGAGTTATGGTCGTTTGAAGTTGACCCTAAGAATCTATTTTGATAGGCTGAAGTAAAATGAGTATAACTCCTTACTCAGACGTTGGATTTGGATAAAACCAATTTTATTGGAAATAAGACTCAAAGATATTTCTTTTCATACGTCCCACCTCTCCCATATCATTATATTAAGGGAGTTATGATCATTCTAAATTGACCCAAAAATTCAGCTAGCCTTAGTAGTTTGTGTGCAGGAAATTTTCCTACACATTTACTATTCCCAAATATCCCGGCCACCATTTTATAGTTTTGAACGTGCTCGATTATATCCGAACCTATCCATTTTTTGAAATCTTTATATCATTGAAAATCTAATTCAATAACCTTCGCATGGAACCATCGACGGGAAAATTCTGGTATAAATAAAATAAAAAAATCAATTCCATATAAATAAGACCAATACACGTACTTGAATACGGGGTGTTACAACATACCCTTGGCAGGGTACTAACACCCTTTAAACTTAGGTTATAGGTTGGACCTCAGTTTGCTCATATTAGGGTATGTTTTTTATTTTAGATCCCATAGTCCTCTGTTTATGTTTTATTTCATAATATGCATGACCTTGTAGTCAGTTATTAAGTTTTATTTAGTACATATTTCTATATGGTCTTGCATACAATTCACCATGTTTTATGCATTCATATTTGGTATACATTAGTTAACTTTCCTGTTTTGTATACTTTGTATCTTCAAATTGCTAATCTTATACTTCTCAGTGTTAATCGAAATTATGGGTTAGCTTGGGGTCACTTGTGACTTTAAGCATCGTGTTATGACTAGGGGAGGTCTCAGGTCGTGACAGTAAGGATAACATTGAGTCTCTAAATCCAACAAATGATGAATTTAACCACAAGATCATAATAGTGTTGTTTCCTCTATATCGACCTTTACGATTATAGTGCCTCATTATAGTGGGAAAGCGATAAGAATCCTATAACACCCTCAAATTTTGAGCATTTTTATTTCCTCCCGCTCCGCACCCCCCCCCCCCCACCTGTGTTTTAAACATTGATTTTTGACTTAAATTGTCCTTAGTTATGTTAAAAGGGTATCTTGGGGAGTTTCAAAATTTTCAAATTGGGATTCAGGGTGGTTTTAGATTACGAAGGCAGTAAGCCTCCACGATATCGATGTGCCATAAAGGCTGGCTTATGTGATATCCTCTGTGACATGAAGGTTAGTCTCTATCTTAAGGTCTATGGAACGGAGGTTAGTCACCACGATAAGGTTTGTAGTATGGACCTTTATAAAAATGTGGTTGTTTTGTTTTATTTAATTAGGATAAGGGGTAATGATGTCCTTTTGCCTAAGGATCACTTTTAAATATTACATAAGCATGTTCCCATCAATTTTCAAGACACAACATTTATTATTTCATTCTCAAACTCCAAACCCAAGAAAGCATACAACGTGTTCATCATTAGGGTTCCAAAATCTCAATTGCTCACAAATCTTTGTGTGTCTAAGTCATGTTACTCTTCCTTACTATTATTTTATAAAAGCATGTGTTTTAAATTACAATTCATGTGGTTTTGATATTGGTATTGGAATATGGTTTGAAGGGTTTTGAATTTTTTCTTTTGAACAATGTTTCTCATGGTTTACATATTATTGTTCTTGTTTTATTCATAGTTTTGAACTTGTAGGGTGCATGGGTATGGTGAATAAACTAGGGTATTGTGATTTTCCCCAATTTGTGAATATTGAGCATTGAACTGATAATGAACTTAACCCCATAATGTGAAATTAGTTTTGAAAATGAAAATTATGAACATTGAACTACTCTTGAACTATTGCATAATTTGAAAAGCTAATGACACATAATTATTTTTAATTAAACCTTATGGGAATGTGTAATTCCCCAAGATAATGTATAGTTGAACCAAGGGAAGGGTTGTAATTTCCCCATGTGATGATAAGTGGTTTGACATGTTGATATTACCTTGCAAGTGTAGTTGGTATGACGATACCAACAATCTATGACTAAATGTGTATTATCGTTCAATAAATGGGAATGTGTGATAAATGATTTAATATGGCTTTAAATAGAGTTGTGTAGTGAGGCCGTGAAAGTGGAGGTCCCGAGGGGCTAATATTGGAAATTACGTTTGTCGATGGGGGGTATAAATATCTTGAAGGTTCAAGTCCCCTTACTTATGATTAGGTGGTTTGAGTCCACCTTATTATATGATTGGGAGGTTCGAGTTTCCCATATGACATTACCTAATTGGGTGCTTAAGTCTACTTAGTATATGATTGGGAGGTTTGAGTCCCCCATGCATATATATGAGATTATTTTTCAATTTGTGTGCCTTCACTCATTAGGGCTCGATTAGGGGGTAAGAGATCGGACCATCTATCCCATGGGTACTATTATATGACAGTTTAGCTATATAATCTAGGCTAAGGTTCTGTAAGTGCATGTTAAGCCTTGTTCCCTACCACGACATGTGATATATATATATATATATATATGGATGTGCATTTTCTTATGTACATAGAATTTGAATGATTTTGAACTGTTGATCATCCCATTATGTTATCCTATATCCCTAAGTTACATTCTAGAGCTCCAATCGCTAAACGTCCTCAGACGTTGTAGTTTCCATCCTTTGAAATGAGATATAGTGTGAAGAGAAGATGTTGTAGTTGTGAAGATTGCATCAGAAAACAACCTGGTATACCTTATTTGCAAAAGCTTTACCACAAAAGCCTTTTGAATGTGATGTAGAAGCATTAGATGTTAGAGTTTTGCGTGCATGTTATGAATCTAAGTGGTAAATTGTTATGATACACTATAGACCATGTGTTTTGATGTAGTATTATTAATTGAATGATTATTTATTTATTTATTCAATTCAATAAATTGTTACATTAAATAGATCATTGTCATCTATGTGTCCTCAACTTATATAGTAGATTATTTGGTGTATAGATTTTATCTTATACAAAGAATATTAAATCATTGGTTCTTATAAGTTAAAGTTATTTTTCACAATTGTAGATGGAAATTTGGACAAACTATTAGAATGTTTGTAGCACGAGATTAAATGTAATTTATCTTGATTATGAGAATGGTATAGTTTTAACTTCTCATGCCAGTGTATTCTGTACGTTTTGAACACGACCAAGTAGAGATAGTTGTTTTAGACTGACTAATAAAAACATATCCTCTAAACTATTAAATGTAGTTATACTCTAAATATTGATATAACTAATATGATCTATATATATTATTTATCATTTTTATTTATTAAAAGGTGAGATTCCTAGATGGGTGAATATTTCTTGTAGATTGGATGAAAATAATATAAATTGATGAAATAATTAGTTAGTTGATGGATTCCATGTCGTGGAATAGAGATTGATGATACACCTTTTATAAGTAGCTTATAAGTTTTCATGTGTAAACTTGACGGGGTGGATTTGTGAATCCAACATATGAAGTAAGTTAAGCATTGCTCTAAAGGAAATTAATCATTATATTCAATTCATTAGTAATTTAAATTATTGATTAGTAATTGTAATCTTTACATCGGGAATTTCAAAATAAACATAGAGAAGTGCAATTATGAATTTTTAGTAGAATGATTTATAATTTATTACTGTAAGAATAATTCAAATTAGTATTTTGAATTATTTTCATAATAAGGAACCTCAATAATTAATTTTGTGGTTCCTACACTGCCCTTATTAAACTAGAACTCGAAATTCTATTATCTATGGAAAAAGAAGAAGCCACTGCTTTTTCCTTGTTCAAGTAGAAACGGGCTTGGTTTTGTCTTTCCTCTTTGGACTAGAGAATTTCTCTATAAATAGAGATTCCCCTAGCCTATGAGTTCAGTTTTCTATTTGATACATGCCCACGTAAGTATTGAGAGAGTTTGGCTGTAAATTTTAGATCATTGTAGAAGACTGCAGATTCAAAGATGGACTTGCTTCAAGATATCTCTTCACGCTTCAAGAGGTATTTCTTGGTTAATTTTAAGCACGCTTTGTGTGAACTACATGTTTATTTTTGTTGTCTATAATTCATGTAAGTAGTATGATTTTGATATGCTTCGAAGTGTACTATTTTGCAACAGTAACATTAGAAAGACCAACCCTCAATATAATTTTAGTTTAGTAAAGGTAGAAAATGTTGTAGAGTACAGTTTTTCTAATACTAATTCAATGATTATTGCACCATTTTGTATGAAGGATAAGTTCTTGAAAGATCAATAGAGAAGGTGCTCTTGATTACTAAGGATTTGCACTAACAATTGTAAAGGTGGGATTCTTAACTGATTTGTAACATCGCACTACTTCTATTTGTAATTCCTGACTTTTATTTCTAACAATTATAATGATATTTTACACTTGCATTCATATGTTTAGTGAAACTTGTACTAATTAAATGATAGTAGAGTTGAAAAGTTAACACTTATTTTTTCATACTTTTTACTATAGAGCGTTGTTGATTTCTTTTGTATTATAGAACATTACTTCTGAACTATAATTGTTAAAATAGGTTTAAAATTATATTATAGTTCGGTTATGGGAATTAGGAAGAAATAACCATAGCTATCTCGACTTTTAATTTGTGATATAGCATTGCTAAGTTTTACAGGACTTGAGAATCAGGTTTAAATTATTTTGTAGAGCAGTTTTCTTTTAATTTTGAAGCTTCTTCACCATATAGGTCCTCAACTTTCTCGTGATCTCACCCATATTCATTGTTTAAAACTCCCTAGCTTAAATAAGTCATTAACTTTTCTTTGTTATGATTCAGGTCAAACATCCAGAATTTTCTCAATTATCATTGTTTAAGAAAAACTTCTTCACGAGAGTTGAGTTCACTATTAGTGTCTATGTTAATCTATTGAACATTTCTCAAAGTGTTTCTACCTTGTTTATCTTTAATAGCTCATGTTTCCTCTTTAACAAGAAAATTTATGGTTTCTTGACTGGACTGGCACCTTTAGGTATAGTCTTCAATGTGTCTTATAAATACTCTATAGTGTTGAGAGCATACATTTCACTACCCTCATTAGGTCTAATACCATTAACAAGAATATTTTTAGTCTTGTAATTCTTTGTAATACAAAATGTGACACAACCAGAAATAGAGCCTAGTCATGTCAGGTATATAAAGTCCAACATAGACAGGTGATCACCCCCAATACCTAAACCATTAATTGCCCAACACCCCATGCAGATGAATTCCAGACAAATAACGAGATAAGATAATATTAAATTAAAGACATGACAATAAGTCTAAAATCAAAACCTAAAGCCACAACCAATTAACCATCCATTACCAATCCCAATGCGGATATCAATACCAATGCTAACACTAATACCGACACCTCCCATTCCCATTGAAGTCCAAAAAAACCTTTAACTAGAATCAAAGGATATCCAGTCGGGACATTCTCCTAGACCATATCTAAAGCCAAAACTAAAGAAATAAAAAGGATATAAAGAAGTTCATAGAATGCAGGTTTAGTGACTCGAGTCAGGAGGACAGTATGGTGGTGAGGTTATATTCTTAAGATGTTTGTAAGAAGGATAGTTTTAAGTATCTGGGGTCTATGATTTAGTGAAATGGCGAGATTGATGAGGATGTCTCTAAACGTATTGGAGCAGGTTGGATGAAGTGGAGGTTCACCTCGGGAGCGTTGTGTGATAAAAAGGTGCCCCTTAAGCTTAAAGGAAAATTCTACAGAGTGGCAGACCATCCGGCCATGCTGTATGGAGCGGAGTGTTGGCCAGTCAAGAACTCTCATATTCAAAGATTAAAGGTGGCGGAAATAAGAATGTTGTGTTGGATGTGTGACCTTACTGGAGGGGATAAAGTTAGGAATGAGGTTATCCTGGAGAAGGTGGGAGTGGCCTCAGTGGAGGACAAGATGTGAGAAGGAAGGTTGAGATTATTTGTGCTTGTGACGAGGAGGGGCACGGATGCCCTAGTTCGGAGGTGTGAAAGGCTAGCTTTGGATGGTTTCAGGAGGATTAGAGGTAGGCCAAAGAAATATTGGAGGGAGGTGCTTAGGAATGACATGGAGCTGCTTCAGATTACTGAGGACATGACCCTAGACAAGAAGGTATGGAGGGTGTGGATTAGGGTAGACGGCTAGTGTGAGTGTGTAGGTTATGGCTAGGTGTTAGAAGAGTTTAGGTATACTGGGTGTATTAGGTCTGTGAGTGCATGTTACTATTACATGGTTATCCCTTTACTATTCCCCTATTCTGTATTGCTTGTATTCCTCATACTGAGGGTTATTATTTCTTATCTCTTATCTCTGTTATGCTATACATCCTGTTTCATGTCTCATTACGTCCTTGGTATATTATTCTCTATCTTGAGACGAGGGTCTATCAGAAATAGCCTCTCTACTTCCTCGGAGGTAGTGGTACAGACTGCATACATTTTACCTCCCCAGACCTCACTTTATGGGAATATACTGGGTTTATTGTTGTTGTTATTGCATAGAATGAATGGGGTATTCCAGAGTATGGAAGTTCACCACTTCAGATTGACTCAAAAGTTTTCATCGAATTGCCAAGTCACTATGGAGAAGGAGTAAAAGTATGGTCGGTTCCTGGATCACATGGGGACACAGTGCTCAGAAATAGTTAGCAGGGTAAACACTAGCATGTAACTCAGGGATAAAGATAAAGTAATGTCATTAATTCAAAACCAAATCAAATAAACATATGCAATGACATACATATATATATATATATCTTTTCGGGATAGGGAACAAAGTTTAGCATGCATTTAAAACCTTAACCTAAATTGTGTAGCTTTATCATCATAAGACCACCCACAGGCTATGTGGGTCCAGTGTCACCCCCTAAACAGGCCCCAGTGTATGTAGTTTCATAAACCGGAGACACCATATATGGTTGGGGATTCCTGTGTACCCATCACCCTCAATGATACATATATACAAGTATAGAATTTGGGGATTCCTGTGTACCCCACAAGTATATGGTCCCCCAGACAAACCCTCATGTTGGCAAACATGACTTTCTAGTGTCCGTCCTTCGGACTAACACCTTCAGGGCTAGCTATCACAACCCCAATTATTGCCTAATTAAAACATTTAGAACACAACCAAATCACCAATTCCAAGAGTCAATTATTAAGGTATTATAAGTGGTATCGACATACCGACTATAGCTTGCAAGCAATGTCATTAGGCAATACTTAGGGGATTTGCATGTATCCGACAGACTCCATTATAAAAATCAACTGGGAAATTCTCGTGTATCTCACAAGGTTTTCAAATTCATTTGTAACTGTTTAACCCTTTATTCCATGTATTAGTTTCAAGAAATAAGTCAAACCAAACACTTTGGGGATTCCATTGTACCCCTAATTCAAATTTCCACCATTCTCATAACTATTAACCATTACAATATAGGGTTGGGGTCATAACCACTTCAAAAGTTACAAGTTTAGAGAAAGTTACCATTACCAAATTCCACACACCATATCCATTCATGCACATGATCAAAATCCTATTTAAAACTTATAAACCCATTATTAAACCATGGGAAAACATTAGTCAACCCTACGTATTCAAAACCCCAACCTTTATTTCAAAACCATAACAATACCATAAAAGCCATACATTACAATATGTGTTTTAGGTAAAATAACAATGATAGAGGAGTAACATGCCTGAAATACCAAGAAATTTGGAAGAGATTACACCCTTAGACACTAGATGACCACAATCTTAGAAATCCTAACTGTAGCTTGAACAACAAGTTTGAGAGAGAATTTGAGAGTGTTTTATTGGTAATGATGTGTAAATGAGGTCTCAAAGGAGTTTTAAGTCGTGGTATCAAAGATACTTAAATCGGGAAATATCCAGATTTCCCCCAACTTAAAATTATAAGAAGTTGTCCTTGGTTACCATTCGACCCATTGACTCGCCACCACATCATACGACTCATAGCCTTGATTCATATCCAAGACAGTGAGCTGGACACCCTTACACTGTCCACCTTATGACATATGATCCCACTCATGACCTAACCCTACGACCTATAGGGTCTATCTGTTACCAATACAGTACCAAAATAGTTCATACACTGGACAACTTACGACTTCACTACACGACTTGTAACTTATTCTCATGGCTCCTGTGAACCACTCGTACTCAGAGCCAAGTCAAGACACTAAGTTATTGATTTGGGTAAGGTTTGTCCTAATGACTCGTCACCACCCTTAATGACTCATTACAACCAAGTCGTAACCAAGATAGAAAAACGAACGACCATCCATAGGAAACCCTATGAATAGGGTCACCTAACCCGTCAAGACACCATACGACTCATATAGTCAAGTTTAATCAAGGCAGTGAGCTCAAAGCTTAGGAAATTTCCAACGGCCAAAATAAGGTGTTTCAGTTCTCCCCCACATGGATCATTCATACTCGAATATTGGGGCAAGGCAGTGACTAGCATAATTAAACCCCAAACATATCAACCCTTACCTTTAAGACAGAAAATAAATTACCACAAAATTATAACTCTCCATTAACAAAGATAAAAAAATAAGGATGTTAAAAACAACACATACTTTAAGCACAATCTTTCGAAATAAGGAACAGGAATGGATACTTTGACTTCATATCCTCTTTCGATTCCCAAGTAGCCTTTTCAACCTTGTAATTCCTCCATAGAACCTTTTCCAAAGCTACGTCTTTGGTCCATAACTGAAGAACTTACCAATCCAGAATTTAAATAGGGACTTCTTTATAAGAGAAGGAATCCAAAATACCAATATTCTTGACAGGCACAATTTGTTACGCATCACCCATACACTTCCTCAAAAAATATAACTGGAATACCAGGTGAATGAAGCTAAAACTAGAGGGCAACTCCAATTCATATGCAACATTACCAACCTTCTTCAAAATCAAATAAGGACCAACATACCGGGGACTAAGCTTTACCTACTTCCCAAACCGCATTACTCTCTTCATGGGAGACACCTTCAAGAACACCCTGTCCCCGACCTCAAACTCTAACTTTCTACGCCTCTCATTTGCATAGGACTTCTGGTGATTTTGGGTTGCTCTAAGCCTATCCAAAATCACCTTCACCTTTTCCATGGCTTGGTGAACCAAATCCGAGCCAAACATCTCTGTATCACCAACCTCAAACCACCCAATAGGAAACCTATACCTCCTATGATACAAGGCCTCAAATGGAGCCATCCCAATGCTAGAGTGGTAGCTATTATTAAACGCAAATTCTATAAGAGGCAAATGTTCAACACAACTACCACCATAGTCAATTATGCAAGATCAAAGCATATCTTCCTATGTTAGAAAAGTTCTTTCTGCTTGCCCATCATACTGTGGGTAGAAAGTTGTTCTAAGAGTCACTTTAGTCCCTAAACCTCTCTGAAATGACCAGCAAAAGTGCGATGAAAAATCACCATGATATGAGAAAATAGATAAAGTTACCCTATGCCACTTCATAATCTCTTGGAGGTACAATCTTGTATAATCCTCTATTAAGAAATTAGTCCTCACTAGCAAGAAGTGGGCAGACTTTGTATCCTATCCATGATGATCCAACTAGAATCAAACTAATTCTGAGACTAAAGAAGGCTGGTAACGAAATCCATATTGATCACTTCCAACTTTCACAAAGGCAACTTAATTTATTGAAACAACCCTTCGGGCCTCAAGTGCTCAACTTTCACTTGCTTACACACCTCATTTAGCTTTAAAACTGGACACATCTCACTTTATATTATTCCACCAAAAAATCTCCTTAAGGTCATGATATGCCTTCATTTAACCAGGATGAATGGCGTATCTCCACTCATGTGCCTAAGCCAAGATCCTCTCTCATAATCCATACACATCAAAAATGCATAATCTCTTTTGGTACCTCAAGGTGCCATCACCACGAACCTCAAAGGCCATAAATTTATGCTAACCTACATCACCCATGATTTGCATCAGGATAGGATCTAACACTTGTTTCTCTTTCACCTTAGCACCAAGTGATGACTTTGCCACCTCTCAAACAAACAAACCACAATCTTTCAAGTCAAAGAGATGAATTCCAAGGCTATCCAAACGGTGGATGTCCTTCACCAATTCCCACTTATCCTCATCCACATAAGTTAAACACCCTATGGAACCTTCTAAGAGCATCAACAACCACGTTAGATTTATTTGGATGGTAGTGGAGACTCATTTCATAATCCTAGAGTAACTTAAGCCACCTCATTTTCCTGAGATTTGGATCTTTCTGGGTGAACACATATTGCAGGCTCTTATGATCTGAAAAGATATCATCATGCACTCTATATAGTTAGTAATTCCATATTTTCAATGCAAATACCATGGTCAATAACTCCATGTCATGAGTCGGATAAGTCTTCACATGTATCTTCAATTGTCTAGAGGCATAAGCTACCACATTGCCATGCTGCATCAAAATGCAACTAAGCCCCACACAAGAAACATCACAATAAACAACAAATTTGTAAGTGCCTTCAGGCAAAGTCAATATCAAAGACGAAGTCATCTTCTCCTTTAGCTTTTCAAAGATATCTTCACAAGCATCGAACCACAAGAACTTTATCTTCTTCTAAGTTAACTTAGTCAATGGGTTATCTATAGTCAAGAAATATTCCAAAAATCTCCTCTAGTAACTGTCTAATCCCATGAAGCTCTGAATATCTATTGGATTCATGGGTCTAGGCCACTTTTTAACTACTGCAACTTTCTGTGGATCCACCATGATCCCTTCACTAGACATGACATGACCCATAAAAATGACAGCGTTCAACTAAAATTCACATTTAAAAAATTTGGCATACAACTTCTGCTCTTTCAGGGTCTTCAATACAATACGAAGGTGATCGGCATGATCCATCTCACTCTTAGAGTACACCAGAATATTATCTATGACATAATGGTGAACAAATCCATAAACTGATAAAAGACTCTATTCATCAAGTCCATGAATGCTGCCAAGCATTATTCAATTCAAAAGACATAACTAGGAACTCAAAATTCACATATTGGGTATAGAAGGCAGTCTTAGGGAATCTACCTTTCTAATCTTTAACTGATGATACCCAGATTGAAGATCGATCTTAGGGAAAAACTTAGCACCCTGATCAAACAAATCATCTATCCTAAAAAAAGAGTACTTTTTCTTTACTGTCAGCTTATTCAATTATCGATGATCAATATCCATACAAAGGGAACCAACCTTCTTACGCACGAACAATATCGGTGCACCCTACGGAGACATATTAGGATGGATGAAACCTTTGTATAAAATATCCTTTAATTGCTCCTTAAGCTCTTTTAACTTAGCTGGAGCCATTTTATATGGGGGAATAGAGATAGGGTGAGTGTCTGGAACAAGGTCAATCCCAAAATCAATCTCCCTATTAGGAGGTACACCAGGAAGGTCATTAGGGAAAACCTCAGGGAATTCATTCACCACCAAGACAAAATGTATAGAAGGACCCTTCGAGTTAGAATCTTTAACCCAAACTAAATGATAGAGAAACCCTTGAAGATTAATCTGTGATCTCTAAGATACGATATGAACCTTCCCTTGGGTGCAAGAGAACCTCCTTTACACTCAATAATTGGATCACTGGGGAACTTAAATATGACCTTATGGGTCTGACAATCTAAAGAGGCATAGCATGAGTGCAATCAATCCATCCCCAATATGATATTGAAATATATCATGTCTAGTTCAAACAGATCCACCAAATTCTCCCAACCAACTACAGATACCATACAAACCCCTGTAGACTTGCCTGGCAACCACAGTCACCCACCAAGGTAGAAATAGAAAAGGACTCTGAAATATACTTGGGACCAAAACCAAAATGCAAAGCTACAACTAGGGTCCCATAAGAAAGAGTGGACCCCAGGTCAAGTAAATAGTACATATCATGGGAAAAAAGTTTCAATATATTAGTAATGACATCAGGTGATGCCTCAAACTCCTGAAGAGTAGTGAGAGCATAGAGCCAATTCCAACTAGTGCCAGAGCTAGATGGTGTGCCTTTTTGTGTTGGAGTGAATGAAGAGGCAACCGAAGCCTTGTTTGCCCTAGATGCAACCTTAGCCACTGGACAGATTCTAAGCATGAGCCCTGGCTGACCACAGTTGAAGCACTTGTCCTATCCCTAATCAAAGGAAGCGAAATACAATCCACCACAAAATATGCAGAGAGGATATAATGGAGCTAATTGGGCCCTACTAGCCATAGATTACGCACCCTGTGCCCTATAATTATCTTCACCCTAAAAATGCCTGTCAGCATACAACTTTGGATAGGGAGCACTAGCCGATGAGTAGGATCCAGAATTACCCCACTACTTTTTGGACCACCCTCCACCATCCCTTCTCCATAGTTGTTGACCTCCCTCTTGCTTTTAATACTAGAATTTCTTGCTCTGCCTTCCCTAATTTTAATTTACTTCATCTTATCTTTCACTACTCGTTGCATATATAGAACCAGTCTAAAAATATTCATGTCCTTGTTCAACAAGCAGCCTTACTCTCTAAAATCAAGTCTCAGGATAGCCCTGAAGCAAACTTTCTCATTCTATCCCTCATGCTAAAAAACCAACTCCAAAGCATACTGAGATAACCAATGAAATTTAAGGCATACTCCTTGACTGACATTTTTCCTTTCTTTAGGTTTACAAACTATTTCGCCTTCGCCTCCCTATGCTCTTGAGAAAAGAAGTAGTTGATAAAAGCTCTAAAATAAGTCCTCTCACAAAGCGGACTCAACATACACACATCCTACCTATTACTACTCTTCATACCACTAATAAGTTACATCCTTCAAATAGAAAATTAAAAAATCAACACTTTCCACCTTAGTAACGTGCATCAGCCAAAAAACCTATTTTATTTTATCTATGAAGCCTTGAGGATCCTTCTTAACTTTTGTACAGGTAAAAAAGGGAGGATTCGACCTCATAAATTGGATAAATTTTGCAACTTTGGATGATGGAGCAATAGAATCCATACGCTCAGTCTAAGAGGCAACCAACTGTGTGAGAAAATGGATTGATTGTTAAAAACCAGCATTAGACACGTTAGATTGAGGTTTCTGAGAAGGGATAGGAGGAGCCAGTGGAGCTCTATTAAGTCCATCAGAAATAGTGGCCCTAGATGTAGTATGAACCCCTGGGGTAGGATGGGCTCCATATCCATTGTCCTCAGTTAGGACAAAAGGGTTCCCACGGACATCAGATATTCTTTGAGTCATAATCTGAAAGGCGAACAAAGAAGAATTAGAAAGATAAAAAACCTTAGACTCTACAACCAAAAAATAGAACTAAAAAAGAGTAAATATTCTAAAATATCATGTATCATCTCCCTTATGTGTGTGGCATGTTGTACACCCTTAAAAAAGACACTACTTTACATGGCTTTGTGGATACCTAATTAACCATGAACCTAGGCTCTGATATCAATCTGACACAACTCGCACTAGGGCCTAGTCCTGCCGGGTATCTCAAGTCCAACCTAAACTATAGACCACCCCCCTAAAACCCAAAACCATAAAATGCCCTACACCCCATATCGAATGAATTTCAAACATATAAAAAATAAGATAATATTAAATTAAAGACATGACAATAAGTCCAAAATCAAAACTGAAAGACACAACCAATTAACCATCAATTACCTATCCCAGTATCAATACCAATACCAATGCTAACACAAATACCGACACCACCTATGCCCGTAGTAGTCCCATAAAGCCTCTAACCATAATCAAGGAATATCAAGTTGGTAAATACCCCCGACCACAGCCATAACAAAACCAAAGAACTAAAAATGATAGAAAGAAGTCCATAGCATGAAATTGGGTCTTCCAAAGTATGGAAGCTCACTACTTTAGTATGACTCAAAATTTTTCCCCATATCGCCTAGTCACTAAGCAAGAAGAGTAAAAGTATAGACCATTCCTACATCATGTGGGGATACAATGTAGGAAGACGGTTAGTGGGGTGAATGCTAGCATGTAACTCAAGGATAAAGATACAGTAATGCCATTAATTCAAATAACTATATGCAATGACATACATATGAATATATCGAGTCAGGATAGGGAACGAGGTTTAGCATGCATTTAAAACCTTAACCTGGATTATGTAGCTTTCCTAACATAAATCCACCTACGGGCCATATGAGTCAGTGTCACCCCCAGAATAGGCCCTAGTACATGTAGCCGTATGAATTGGAGATATCATAGATGGTAGAGGATTCCTGTGTACCCTTCCGCCTCCATGATACATATAAAAAAGTATAGACTTGGGGGATTCCCATGTACCCCAAAAGCATATGTCACCAAGACCAACCCTCATATCAGTAAACATGAGTTTCCAGGGTCCATCTTTCGGACTCACACATTTTCGGCTAGCTATCACACCCTCATTATTGCCAAACTAAAACATTTAGCACACAACCAAACCAACAATTCTAGGAGTTAACTATTAGGATATTATAAGTGGTATCATTGTACTGATTATAGCTTGCAATCAATTTCATTATCCAACACTTAGGGGATTACCATGTACCCCATAAAATCCATTATAAAAATCACTTGGGGGATTCCCGTATACCCCACAATATTTTAAAATTCATCTGTATGCATTTAACCATTTATTACATGCACTAGTTTTAAGAAATAAGTCAAACCAAACACTTTGGGGATTCTATTGTCTCCCTAATTAAAATTCTCATCTTTCTCATAACTACTAACCAATTTTACAATACAGGGTTGGGGTCATAACTACTTCAAAAGTCACAAGTTTAGAAAAAGTTACCATTATCAAATTCCACCTCCATACTCATACATCTACATGTTGAATACCATAATTAAAACATAGAAAACCATAATTCAAACATTGGAAATATTATTCAACCCTAAGCATTCATACCCACAACATTTATTTCAAAACCATAACAATACCATAAAACCAATTCATTAAAACATGTACTTTAGGTAAAACAATAATGAGGGAGAAGTAACATGCCTGAAATACTAAGAAATTTTGAAGAGATTGCACCCTTTGAACCCTAGATGACCACTTTCTTTGAAACCCTAGCCTCAGCTTAAGGAGAAAGTTTGAGAGAGAATTTAAGAATATTTTATAAGGAATGATATATTAATAAAGTCTCAAAAGAGGTTTTAAGTCGTGGTCTCAAAGAGAGTTATAGTGGAAAATGTCTAGAGTGCCCCCAACATAAAACTATAAAAAGTCACTCGTGGTTACGAGTTAACCTATTGACTCATTACCACATCATACGACTCATAGCCTTTAGTCTTATCCTAGACAGTGAGTTGTACACATATATATTGTCCATCTAAAAACTCCATGATCCCACTTGTAACCTGACCTTACAACCCATAGGGTCTAGTTGTGACCAACACAGTACCCAAATAGGTCAAACATTGGACAACTTACGAATTTACCTTACCACTCATAACCTGTCCTCATGGCTCATAGTGAGCCACTCGTAATCAAAGCCAAGTCAAGCCACTAAGTTACTAATTTGGTTAAGGTTTGTCCTAGTGACTCACCACTACCCTTAACAACTCGTCACCACCAAGTCATAACCAATATAAAAAACCTAACCATCATTCATTGGGCACCCTACAACAATGGTCACCAGACATGTCAAGACACCATGTGACTTGAATGGTAAAGTTGTAATCAAGAAAGTGAGCTCAAAGCTTAGGAAATTTTCAAAGTCAAAAATCTGGGGTGTTTTGTAGTCGCTCAAACGTACATGTAAGTGCACATGATCGTACAAGTAATATAGTGGCTTAAACAGTCAAATATCATTCCCACGAGGACTAAGCAACTAGAAATTCAACCAACTTTTAGTTCTAGACAATGAAGTATTAAGCGTTACAAAGTATCAAGATGATTATGAAATTAGGAATAAAGATGTAAATGGATAAATAGGAAATAACAATTTCTGACACTCACAAGGCAAACAACTGTTGTAAACAGTAATAATTAGAATTCCAGGGTTGAGACATTTTGAACAATCATACAAATCTATACGATTATCACAGTCTAATTGGGTATTAGGTTGTTGATTCGCAAGGTTTATGCTAAGATCTTGGTCTCCCAACCTCAAATCTTTTATCTCTTAAGTATTGCAACCATAACTCCCGCAAAGATACAACCATTCATCTGGATTCATAATGTTATCTTTTTGTAAGTGAACCAAGCAAGACTTCTAGGTATATCCCTATCCTAGATGCTAATTTAAACCCCTTATATCATAAACGGATAAGAACTTTTCTCCTTAGTTTCTTTATTCTACCCTAGATTCTCCTCTCTGATTCACATAGAATTATAGATTTATTTCAATGGTGGCCACTCATCAAAATAGTAAGTTCAAGAACTTAAGAATAATCCAGATGATAATCCAAAAAGAAACTATGATAAATAATATCAAAGAGTAATTATATTCTTGTCCTCAACCCCAGAGCAAGGGTCTTTAGCCACTCATGTTTGAATTAAACATCAAAAATAAGTAATTAATCATACCCAAAATTAATCTTGAAGTAAAAAAGTACAAAAGAATGTCTAAGAATCCTAAAAGAAAGAATTTTATGCTTTTCCACCGCTGCTATGCTTGCCAGGAGTGGTTGAAATTGTATTCATATTTTTCTGTTATACTGGGCCAAAATTTTCCTTGGGGTGGACTCTATTATGCATTGCATACTTCATCTCGAAGCACTAGAGCACACGCCGCATGATGTATTCCACAACAGTGGAGCATGCATCACTTTTTAAATGCACACACACACTGGAATTTAGTTCTTCAAATTTTTCTAAGGCATTAGACCCCTGAAGTGGAGCATATGATGCATGCAAATCGTATACTCCAACTAGAATTTGCCTCTAAAAATTTAGCTAAAGAACAAAACCCCTGAAGTGGAGCATGCGACGCACGCAAATTGCATGCTTATAAAGGAATTTGTCTTCAAAATTTTGATTAAGTCCTGGGACCACTGAAATAGGGCATGCGATGCTCGTAAATCGCATGCCCTCACTAGAAATTTCTTCATGTCTTTTTCTAAGGCAAAAATTCTATTCCTTTCTACTCTTTGCTCCGCTACAAAATCCAACTATCCAAACATGCTTTTTGACTACTTCCAATGTCCGCAATACTCCAAATAATCAACTCAAAGCATCAATAATCATGTGTTTCCCATTGTACATCCAATTTAACCAAAATACATCAATAATCCATCTTGTATTACTAATCATGTCCATTAGCTCATATCATGTAAATGTACACTAAACACAATAAGAACATGCAATTTAGCTCATAAAACTAGGACTAATTTAGGTGAATATTGGTGCTTGATCATATAAATATGCCCAAGATCACCACCCCACACTTAGAACCTTGTTCGTCCCCGAACAATCACAAGCCTAATCCCTAATTAAGCTTCACATCACTACCTAAAAGTTATGCTTGCGTTGGGCCCTTACAACTTATAGCAATGAATCATCTTAAAATATGTCAAAAATACTTTCATGCACACAAACAAAGTGTTTCAAATCATATTATCTTAATAATGGCATTCGATTTGTCAGCAAACTTAACCTAAAAATGCAATCAAAAAAAAAAGTAATCCAGATTTTAATCTGCATGCACCCTCACAACAAGAAAGTTCCCCATACCAGTCACAATTTTTCAATATTTTTCATGAAGGGAGTATCAATATTCAATCACTCACTCTCAACAAAGAATTTCTACATGATAGAAAATGAACCATAGGCTTGCCCTTAGTATACTACTCCACTAATAGTCGGATGTAGAAATATAGGATATATTTGGTCTTTCATGGTTGTAATGTAAGCTAAGGGATGGGTAGGACCTATTTAGAAAATAGTGACTAATCTCCCTAAGCGCTTTAATACATGTCAATCTTTAATTGAACTCACATTCTATCAACCCAATTTCCACTTTATTTCCTTCACACATCATTCGTTTAACCCCAACTTTATTAAGAAAATTAACAAAAACTTTTGGTAGGAGTATTCTTCTTTTACATCACAATTTAATTCTCAGATTTTCTTCACACATATTTACTGTTACGCATTCCTATCATAGCCACCCTCAAATAAAGCTACTCGCCTTAGTTGAGGTGCACAATGTACGAAATGCACCAGGGTAAAAACAGGTTCATTGTAACAAAAATCGGGCTACCAAAAACTAAAATTTCTTTCAAATTTTATATAACTCCTAACCATCATGATTAAACACATAAATAACAACTCTTTTAGGGCTTCATTTTCACCTTTCTCCTACTTCAATTTCACACTCCCTACTCATTTATCATCTATACTAAAGCGCTCAGGATCTATGGATCAAATCAACGTCTATAAAAAAAAGAATTTAGGCTACATATGAGGCTACCAAATAAATCAGGCTATAAGCTCACCAGGGCTAACTAGGGATATGCATAAGGGTTGATAAATAAAGTCTTTACATTTTGGCTAACATAGAAATTCCTAATTCACTTCCTACACCCAACACCCTTTATTTTGCTTTCTAAACACACGGGGCAAGTTCTAGACATTTCTATACATGTATAATATAAACAAGTACTCACTCTCACAATGCATGCAAGTAATCAAATCGAATCCTTGTGGTTCCCTATCTTGTTCTTTGTAACGTTCAATAATAAGCGAATCAAATTGCATTACACCTATTGAAATTTAACATCTAAAACTAACTCATTCTTTTCCTTTTGTTTCAAAACAACTCCATTTAAAGTAACGAAAAAATTTTGGCCCATCACAAAGCATTTCTCAAAAGTTGTAGTCGGGCACTTATCGATTCTCAGCTTCTAAAGACTACTCACCTTACGACGGTCGTCATCTATCTATCGTAGGGAAGGGTAACTAAATATGACTGGATTGACAAGGAGGAAAAAATAAATACATTAAACAGAAATTACCAAAGAGGACAAAAATAAGGCAAAAACAAATACTTCAAATTGAAACAATATGCGAAAAATGCCTTTAGGGAAAATTGTATCATACTTTCAACTTATCAACTTACTAACTATAACAAACATAACATTCTGAATAGCTAGAAAATCATCCAAACAACTTAAATAAAAACACAAAGTGAAGATAAAACTATCCCAAAAGCATAAAACAAAGGAAAACAGAAGGAATGAGAGAATTCCACCACCCCATACTTAAAAAAGAAGCACTATCCCAGTTCTTACAAAATAAGAATAGTGTGAAGTGGGGAGGGACTCCCTTATCACATCCAATCATCAGCATTATCACTCGAGTCCAGATTATCACCAGCATCATCTTCTGAGTCCAACTTATCCTCAGAATACTACAACTGATGCTCCTCATTTGTGGGAACATCATCATCAATAGGCTCCAAAAAATTAGGACCTATCCGTAGCATGGTCCTCACGTGATGACCAAGTGAATAGTCCAACTCCAATGCTCTAATCTCCTTCGGAGTAGCATGGTGCCCCCAATCTGTAATTATAGCATCTGTAGCCCATACATCTGGGAAATGGTCTCATTTTTTGAGTTTGATGCTCTTGTATAGTCAGTATCAAACACATAGGCATCAATTTTCTTAGTGCGATATACATCAATGGGCTTCATGCTTCCCCTTTTTCTTGTCCACTTTATAGTTGAGCGAGTGCCACATAACAAATGGCAGATATGAGCGTATGGTGGTTTGATGTACATCAGCTTAAGTGGCTCAGTACCCACTTCTGGTATCCCAAGGAGTGCATTTAATGTATAGGCATTAAAGGTGATGACCTAGCTATGGATTTTTACTTTGAAATCCCTGTTTTACGGGTCCCAGCTAGCGTAGAACTCCCTAACTAGGCTAAAGTTACATGCAGCAGGTTGGTCACACAACAACTACGAATGTAACTATTTTATTCTGCGCATCATGTTAGGAAATTCCTTCAGTAAATTTTTCCTGTTGATGTACTGATCTGCAATGTACTTCATTTCATCATGAGTTGTGTACCATTTGAATCCAGATTCCAATACCCCTCTAATACCATACATTCTCGATACATCATATGGAATAAGTTGCAGTTGAGATGTACTAGCACCTTGTCTATTTCTTTTTTGATCTTGCTTAGAAGATCCCACCTTAGTTTTTTCTTTCTGTTGGCAGTTCGACATAATACCTGTCACACAAAGCATGCATCCATATCAAATAAAGAAATTATGTTGATCTAGAAAACACCAAATATGTGATGGTTGGGCCACCCCACATTTAGTTACTAACATAATTCTTTTGGTAGAAGAATTGGGGTACTCAGACTTTCCCATAATTATAAATCAGCATAAGCACATAATTACCAAATATCATAACACTTAAAGCTCATCTGTTATTCAATAGCTAGTCCCTAAAATAGTCCTCACTTTATCAACACAAGATTTTAATTCAACATTTGTGCATTATTTCCTATGAAGTCGGACAATGAGTACACATATCATAATATGAGTACAGGCATACATTAGTGAAGGGTGTTCAGAATACCTCTTAGCACAATAATTTAACCACAACACACTTTTTAGAAAGAATGCATACAGTTGTTCCCACTCTAAACATATCACAATCATCATTATATAACAGATTCAGCAAAAATTTGTCAACATATTTGACCCTTAAACTTCATTCAATAATACTTGTGCAAAAGAAGAATGACTTCACCATACTGCCACCGTACTGCATTAACAATTTATTCATCATACCCAAACCCCTAAGTTGCATATAAATTCTTAAACAATAAGGCACTGACAGTAACGGGTGATCACAAATCAACAATTATCAGAGTTCACCACATTCAATATCACACTCTCATAGCACAAATCACATCTCAACTTCAAATATTTGGTGCAATTCTATCAATTTATGCAAATCATAGAAGTAAAGAAAATAATAGTGGAGTACTTACCTCGATAATCTTAAAACAAAAGACAAGAAAAAGCCTCATAACACGCATGGGATAAGAGCTAAGTTATTTGAGAAGATTTGGCTTTGTGGATTTTAGGGGTGGCGTTACTAGGGTAAAGAAATGAAGGAAATTTGGGGATTGAAGGGGGTATTTAAAGAGGTGGGGGAATGGTGTGACCAAAAATTTGGTATTGGGTCTAACAATAGAAAAAGCATGCGACACACGATGTAATTCACCAAAATAGTGAGTGCGATGCACTATGTAGTTCACCAAAATAGTGTGTGGGATGCCCACTATTTGCATGATGCTACTGGATTTTGCATTATTTCGTGCACTAATTAAATGTAAACACGGTGTTGGGGAAATATTGCATCCCCTTTTTTGTGTACACTCTTTAACCTTTTATTAGGGAGTATGTTACTTACCTAAATGCTTTCCTGACATAGTTTCACTTACCTCTCGTTTATCTCCTTCCTTTCATGTTTCTCATTCCTGCATTCTTAATTGAAAACAACAAATAGCGTGAGAAAAAGTGGGTTGCCTCCTACTCCGCACCTTAGTTTTGGTCATGGCACGACGCATTTTTTGTATTTTTGTTATCTTTTTCATTCCTACAACTAAAATAGAAATTAAATACGCTATTATATTACATTCGTGGGTCACCTCCCATGCAATGCCTTATTTTACATCGTGGCACGACTCAACTCAACCTCACTTATCCACAAAGGTGACGGACATATTGTGCTTATTTTCATGATTCGCCCAATAATGCTTCACATGTTGTCCATTCACCAAAAACTTCTTAGTCTTCTCTCTATTCCATAGTTCTATCGCTCCATGAGGCATCATTTGCACCACCTCAAAAGGCCCTAACTACTTAGACTGCAATTTACCCGAAAACAACTTTAACCTTGAATTAAATAGTAAAACAAGTTTTTCGGGTTCAAACACTCTATCCTAAATTTTCCTTTCATGCCATCTCTTGGTTTTCTCCTTGTATAGTTTAGCATTCTCATAAGAATAGAGATGAAACTCATCAAGTACAATAAGATACAACAATATTTTCTCTCCCGTATCCTTCGTCTCAAGATTCAACTCTTTAATGGACCAATAAGCTTTATGTTTCAGCTCTATAGGCATTTATAAACCAAATGATATGGATAAGTACCAATGGGCATCTTATAAGCTTGTTAGTATGCCCACAACGCATCATCTAGCCTTTCAACTCAATTCTTTTGTAGCCCATTAACAGTCTTCTGCAGTATCCACTTAGTCTCTCAGTTTGATATCTCAACTTGACCCATCGTTTGTAGATGATACGCAGTGGCCACCTTGTACCTAACACCATATTTAGCTAAAATATTCTTAAACCAAGTGTTAATAAAGTGTGTACCTCCATCACTGATTATAGCTCTTGGAGTGCCAAACCAAGAAAATATATGCTTTTTCATGAACTTCAGTGCCACTCTCGCATCATTAGTAGGACAAGTTGCAGCTTTCACCTATTTGGATACATAATCCACTGCTACTAAAATGTATAAGTTTCCATTGGACGGTGGGAATGGTCCCATATAATCAATCCCCTACACATCAACTAGTTCAATTTCAAGAATATTATTTAGGGGCATCTGATGACGTATTGATATGGTCCCCAATCTATGACACTGTTCACAACTCTCCACGAAAACAATTGCATCCTTGAATAAGGTAGGATAAAAAAAACTGGATTGTAATACTTTTCTAGCTGTTCTTTCACCCCATGGTGGCTACCATAAGGGGATGAGTGGCAATCTTGTAGAACTTGTGTGAATTCAGCTTCTGGGACATATTTATGGATAATTCCATATGGACCCTACTTAAAAAGATACAGCTCGTCCCATATGTAAGCTCGAGAATCATGAAGTAGTTTCTTACATACTACTAAGTTTACAATATTGACACACCATGGAATCTCCAATATATCAAGTGCCAAAAACTTTTCATCTAGAAACTCACCCTGAATATAGAGAGAGTAATCATCAATATGATCATGAGACTCCAGCTGTGACAAATGGTCTACTACTTGGTTCTCTGCTCCTTTTTTATCTCGAACCTCTAGGTCAAACTCTGGCAGCAATAAAATCCACCTGATTTGTTGAGGATTTGTATCCTTTTTATTGAAAAGATACTTGATGGATGCATGGTCTGTGTGAACAATAACTTTGGTGCCCACCAAGTAAGCTCTAAATTTGTCGAATGCATAAACCACCGCTAACATCTCTTTTACCATGACTGTATAGTTTATCTGGGCATCATTCAATACTTTGCTAGCATAATAAATGGAACAGAATACCTTGTCTTTTCTCTACCCTAAAACACCTCCTACAGCCACATCATTTGCATCACACCTTTATTTAAATGGCAACTCCCAATCTAGGGAAATCAGGATGGGTGCTTCAATCAGCTTCTTCTTCAGCCTCTCAAAAGCTTCTTGACAATCATTCCCAAAATCAAATTTGTCTTTTTTTTTCAAATAATTTACACATCGGACTCGCAATCTTTAAAAAATCTAGAATAAAGCACCTGTAGAAACCTACATGCCCCAAGAAACTTCGTACTCCCTTGACTGTTACTGGATGTGGCAGCTTTTTAATCACTTTAATTTTTGCTATATCTACTTCCAGTCTCTTAGATGACATTTTATAGCCAAGGACTATTCCTTCCTACACCGAAATGTGGCTTTTTTTCCAGTTCAGTACCAAATTTGTCTCTGCACATTGAGCTAGGACTCGATCTAAATTCTGCAAGCATTGATCAAAAGAATAATCGTAAGCATAAAAATCATCCATAAATACCTCAACAAATTCTTCAACCACGTCGTATAATATTTCCATCATGCATCTCTGAAATATTATAGGTGCATTGTAGAGGACAAAAGGCATGCATCTGAATGCATATGTGTCATATAGACATATAAAAGTAATCTTCTCTTGATCTTCGGATGCAATGGTGATCTGATAATATCCTGAGTAATCATCAAGAAAACAATAACACTCCTGCCCTGCCAACCTATCCAATATCTGATCTATCAATTGGATAAGATAGTGGTCCTTTCTTGTGGCTTCATTTAGCATCTGATAATTAATAAAGATTCTCCATCCAGTCACTATGTGAGTGGGAATTATCTCATTTACTTCATTAGTAACATATGTTATCCCATCTTTTATTAGGATGCAACGTATTGGGCTTACACATTTGTTGTCTAAAATTGGATAAATAATCCCATTGTCGAGCCACTTGATGAACTCTTTTCGTACCATATCTTTCATCACTAGATTCAACCTATGTTATTGTTACACCCTTTGCTTGAAACCTTCTTCCATGTGTATCTTATGCATGCAAAAAGCTAGATTTATTCCTATAATACTAGGCATCTACCACCCAATTACCTTTTTCCTTCTTTTCAGGAATGTTATTGTTTAATTTACCAGCCTGTCAGATAAACCTACAGATAAAATAATATGCAAGGTATCATTGTCACCAAGGTAAAGATATTTCAAGTGAGGAGAATAACCTTAAGCTCCAATTTTGGAGCTTTATCGATTAAAGCTTCGGAGGATGGACCAATTGGCCTATTCAATGGCTCAAAATAAAATTTTCTTGTATCAATGGCCACCAAATTTATGACTTGAACTAATGCCTAGGCCTTTACATCTCCATAAAAATCATGACCTACTAAGGCTTTCTCTAATGGATCATCTAACAATAACAGCCTTTAATCAGACTCAAGATCCATAATGGATATAGCAGATAACTTCTTATACATAGCTTGTAATTTCAGTGCCTTGTACACATCAAAAACCTCTACTTTGTCATGTTCTCAAATTGTTATCTTCCCTATTGCTACATCAATTAATGACTGTCCTGTTGCTAGAAATGGCCATCCCAAAACAAATGGAATAACCGGATTGTCTTCAAAGTCAAGAATCATAAAATCCACCAGAAAGATTAGTGATCCCACTTGTACCAAGACATCTTCAATAATTCCATCCAATCTAGAAAGGGACCTATCTTCTAGCTGTAAAACAATAGTAGTAGGTTTGGGACTTCCAAGACCCATCTTCTAGTACCAAGATGTGGGCTTAAGATTTACGCTAGCCCCCAGGTCACACAATACACGAGCACTGATGGTATGCCTGATAGTGATCTACAAAGTGAAACTACTTGTATCCCTTAGCTTCATGGGCAATTTGTTTTGAATATTTGATGTGCACTCCTCAGTAAGTGCAACTATAGAATACTCGGTCAACCGGTTCTTGTTTGCCACTATATCCTTCAGGTATTTTGCATATTTTGGAACATTCTTTAGAATATCAACAAGAAGAAGATTTACTTGAACCTGCTTTAGAAGATCCAAAAATTTCTTGTAACTGGCCTTCTCTTGATGCTTCCTTTGTCTTTGAGGGAATGGTGGAGGTAGAGTTTTCTTTTCTATATGAATTTCATCCTGTGCAGCTTTTTTCTTGACCAATCCTCTCCTCATTGGCCTTAGGATCATCATCAGTAGCTGTGGGACTAACCTGCTCAGGTACCACCTCATTTAATTGTAACCCACTCTTCATTGTAACTATATTTACCTGTTTTTTATTTGCCTCTGTATCGCTAGGTAAGGCTTCTTGAGGTCTTGTATTTTGTGCACCTATAATCTTCCTGAGTTCCAAACCCAAATTTCTAGTAAGCAAATATTGACTCTTTAACTCTGTTGTAAACTTTGCTTGTTGAGTCTTCACTTTTGCTGCAAATTATGCTTGTTGAGCTAAAAGTTACTTCATTATCTCCACTATATTACTTGTTTGAGTAGCAGCTTGATTATTCTAAACCTACTATTGATTTTGTTGCACTGGCCCCTTATACTAATTAGTGTTTTGTGCCTGATTTCCATCCCATGAAAAATTAGGATGGTTCCTCCAGTTGGGATTATCCATATTATCGAAATTCTATTATCCCTAACGATTCCATTCCATACATAGTTGATGGAATATGGATTAGCCGTACAACCATCTACTGCATGCTCACTACTTCCACAAACCTCACACTAAGAATTTGCTTGTTAGACTGCATTAGTTGTAGCTGTTACTTATGGAACCCCCAAATTGATGTTATTAAGATGAGTAATCATATGATTTTCCATTGCAGTAATCTGCACTTGTAATGCTCTAAACTATTCTACCTCCAATACCTCTACAACTGTCTTAGGAGCACTTCTCGAATCAGCATGCCAATCAGGATTCCCTTGTGAAATCCTATTCAGAAATATGTACAATTCATCATAAGTCTTCTCAAGAGCTTGTCCACCTGTAGCTGAATCTAAGAGAATCTTGGTATTTGGCTCCAACCCCTCAATGAAAGTATGAACAAGAACATCATTAGACTGATGATGGTGAGGGCAATTTCTGAGCATACCTTAAATCTCTCCTAAGCTTAGTAGATATTCTCTTCTTTTTACTATCTAAAACTCAGATTCTCACTTTTCAAACATGCAGTCTTCCTTGATAGAACGAATCTAATAAGGAACTTCCAAGCTAGATCTTCCTATAAAGTGATAGAGAGTGGTGGTTCAGCATGTAACCACCTCCTTGCTTTCCCAATTAAAGAAAAAGAAAAGAGTGTCAATCTGACATAATCAGTATTCACCCCTTTAGGAATGTAAGTATTTCTTATTTCCATGAAGGTTTATATGCGCAACTACGGGTCTTTATGCGAAAGGCCAGAGAATTAACCGATTGAATTCAACAATCGTACCATATTATGCTTCAATTCAAATCGACCACCTGGCTCGGGCTTGCGAATATTGTTAGTCACATGGTTCATGAGTGGGATTGCCACCTCATGAACAAGTTTAGCAGTTAGTTGAGCAGGAACAACTGGGATAATCGGAGCTGGGATATTTCTAGCATTTGGATTGATAGGGTTATTTGGATTGACTGGTTGAGCTGTTTGAACCTATTGAAAGGGATATTGAGCTTTTTCCCTTTGTTAAAATATTAGTTTTGGTTCTCCAAAAGGCTCTACCAAATTTTTATCCCTCGCCAGTCCTGTAGTCAGCTAATCCTGCAAAAACTCAGCCACTAAGATTAAGTCGTTAACACTTAAACAAATTATCAAAAACCAAAAATTTAGCAATTAACTAAATATACTAGTCCCCGGCAATGGCGCCAAAAACTTGTAGCCGCTCAAATGGATACGCAAGTGCACGTGATCGTTCAAGTGATATAGTGACTTAAACAGTCAGATATCATTCCCACGAGGACTAAGCAACTAGAAATTCAACAAACTTTTAGTTCTAGACAATAAAGTATTAAGTGTTTCAAAGTATCAAGATGATTGTAAAATTAAGAATGAAGATGTAAATTGATAAATAGGAAATAACAATTTGTGACAATCGCGAGGAAAACAACTGTTGTAAATAATAATAATTAGAATTCCAGGGTAAGGCATTGTGAATAATCATATAAATCTCTACTCTTATTATAGTCTAATTGGGTATCAGGTTGTTGATTCGCAAGGTTTATGCTAAGATCTTGGTCTACCGACCTCAAATTTTTTATCTATTGAGTATTGCAACTATAACTCCCTTAAAGATGCAATCATTCATCCAGATTCATAAAGTTATCTTTTTCCAAGTGACCCAAGTAAGGCTTCTAGGCATATCCCTATCCTAGATGTTAATTCAAAACCCTTATATCATAAAAGGATAATAACATTGCCCCTTAGTTTCTTCATTCTAACCTGCAATTCTCCTCTCGGATTCACATAGAATTTAAGATTTATTTCAATGGTGACTACACATAAAAATAGCAAGCTCAAAAAATTAAGAACAACCCAGATGATAATCCAAAAAGAAACTACGATAAATAATATCAAAGATTAATCATGTTCTTGGCCTCAACCCCAGAGCAAGGGTTTAGCCACTTATGTTTGAATTCAACATCAAAAATAAGTAATTAATCATACCTCAAATTAATATTGAAGTAAAGAAGTTCAAAAGAATGTCTAAGAACCCTAAAATAATGAATTTTATGCTTTTCCACCGTTGTTATACTTGCCAAGAGTGATTAAAATTGTATTCACGTTTTTCTTTAAAACTGGGCCAAAATTTGCCTTGGGGTGGACTCTATCATGTGTCTCATGCTTCATATCGGAGCACTAGGGCATGTGTCACATGATGTATTCCATAGCAGTGGAGCGTGCATCGCCTGGTAAATGCACGCACACACTAGAATTTAGCTCTTCAAATTTTTCTAAAACATTGGACCCCAAAAGTGGAGCAAGTGACGCACGCAAATTGCATGTTCCTACTGGAATTTGTCTCTAAAATTTCAGCTAAGGCACAGAACCCCTGAAGTGGAGCATGCAACGCATGCAAATTGCATGCTCCCACAAGAATTTGTCTTCAGAATTCTGGTTAAGTCCTGGGACCCCTGAAATAGGGCATGCGATGCACGCAAATCACATGCCCTCACTGGAAATGTCTTCATGTCTTTTTCTAAGGCAAAATTTCTATTCCTTTTAGGTTGTTGCTCCGCTACCAAATGTAACTATCCAAACATGTTTTTTGACTAATTCCAGTGTCCGCAATACTCCAAATAATGAACTCAAAGCATCAATCATCATATGTTTCCCATTGTGCATCCAATTTAACCAAAATACATCAATAATCCATCCTGCATTGCTGATCATGTCCATTAGCTCATATCATGTAATTGTACACCAAACACAATAAAAGTACGCAATTTAGCTAATAAAACTAGGACTATTTTAGGTGACTATTGGTGCTCGAACATATAAATATGCCCAAGATCACCACCACACACTTTGATCCTTGTTCGTCCTCAAACAATCACAAGCATAATCACTAATTAAGCTTCACATCACGACCTAAAAGTTATACATGTGTTGGGTCCTTACAACTTATAGCAATGACTCATCTTAAAACATGTCAAAAATACTTTCATGCACACAAACAAAGTGTTTCAAATCACATTATCTCAATAGTGGCATCCGATTTGTCAGCAAACTTAACCCAAAAACTCAATTAAAAAAAAAAAAGTAATCCAGACTTTCATCTGCATGCACCCTTACAATAAGAATGTTCCCCATACAACTCATAATTTTTCAATATTTTTCATGAGAGGAGTATCAATATTTAATCACTCACTCTCAATAAAGAATTTCTAGATGATAGAAAATGAACCATAGGTTTGCCCTTAGTGTACTACTCCACTAATAGTCGGATGTAGAAATATAGGATATATTAGCTCTTTCATGGTTGTAATGTAAGCTAAGGGACGGGTAGGACCTATTTAGAAAATAGTGACTAATCTCCCTAAGCGTTTTAATACATGTCAATCTTTAATTGAACTCACATTCTATCAACCCAATTTCCACTTTATTGCCTTCACACATCATTCGTTTAACCCCAACTTTATTAAGAAAATTAACAAAAACTTTTGGTAGGAGTATTCTTCTTTTACATCACAATTTAATTCTCAGATTTTCTTCACACCCATTTACTGTTACGCATTCCTATCATAGCCACCCTCAAATAAAGCTACTCGCCTTAGTTGAGGTGCACAATGTACGAAATGGACCAGGACAAAAACAGGTTCATTATAACAAAAATTGGGCTACCAAAAACTAAAATTTCTTTCAAATTTTATATAACTCCTAACCATCATCATTAAACACACAAATAACAACTTCTGGCATCCCATGAAGAGCATTTAATGTATGGGCATTAAAGATGATAACCTAGTTGCAGATTTTTACTTCTGAATCCATGTCATAGGGTCCCAATTAGAGTAGAACTCCCAAACTAGGCTCAAGTTACACTCAGATAGTTGGTCAAACAAGAACTATATATGCAACCGTTCTATTCTACGCACCATGCTAGGAAATTCCTTCAGTAAATTTTCTCATTTAATATACTAATCTGCAATGTACTTGATTTCATCATGAGCTATGTACCATTTGCATCCAGACACCAATACCTCTCTAATACCATACATCCTTGCTACATCATATGGAATAAGTTATAGTTGAGATGCACTATCACCTTGGCTGTTTCTTTTTTGAGCTTGCTCAGAAGATCCCTGTTGGCGGTTTCTACATGATACCTGTCACACAAAGCATGCATCCATATCAAATAAAGCAATTATGTTGATCTGGAAAACACCAAATATGTGATAGTTGGGCCACCCCACATTTAGTTGCTAACATAATTCTTTTGGTAGAAGAATTGGGGTATTCAGACTTTTCCATAATTATAAATCAGCATAAGTACATATTTCCCAAATATCATAACACATAAAGCTCATCTGTTATTCAATAGCTACTGCCTAAAATAGTCCTCACTTCATCAACACAAGATTTCAATTCAATATTTGTGCATTATTTCCTATGAAGTCAGACAATGATTACACATATCACAATATGAGAACAGGCATACATTAGTGAAGGGTGTTCAGAACACCTCTTAACACAATAATTTAATGACAACTCACTTTTTAGAAATAATGCATACAGTTCTTCGCACTCTAAACATATCACAATCATCATTATATAACAGATTCAGCAAAAATTTGTCAACACATTTGACCCACAAACTTCATTCAATAATACTTGTGCAAAACAAGAATGACTTCACCATGCTGCCACCGTACTGCATTAACAATTTATTCATTATACCCAAACCCCTAAGTTGCATATAAATTCTTAAACAATAAGGCACTGACAGTAACGGGTGATCACAAATCAATAATTATCATAGTTCACCAAGTTCAATATCACACTCTACTAGGGACAAGAGCTAAGTTGGTTGAGAATATTTGGCTTTAGGGATTTTAGGGGCGGCGCTACTAAGGTAAAGAAATAAAGGAAATTTGGGGATTTATGTGGGCGTTTAAACATGTAGGGGAATGGAGTGACCCAAAATTCAGTATTAGGTCTAACGATGGAGATAGAGTGTGACGCACGATGCATTTCACTAAAACAGTGTGTGCAACAGTGTTATTTTGTGCACAAATTAAATGTAAACACAGTGTTTGGCAATATTGTATCCATTTTTTGTGTTCACTCTTTCACCTTTTATTAGGGAGTATGTTACTTACCTGAATACTTTCCTCACAGTGTTTCACTTACTTCTCATTTATCTCCTTGCTTTCATGTTTTTTATTCCTACATGTTTAACCAAAATAAACAATGAACGTAAGAAAAAATGGGTTGCCTCCCACTCAGCGCATTCGTTTTGGTCGTGGAACGACGTATTTTTTAGTATTTTTGTTATCTTTTTCTTTCCTACATCTAAAATAGAAATTAATTATGCTATTAAAGTACATTTGTGGGTTACCTCCCATACAACGCCTTATTTTACATCGTGGCATGAATCAACTCAACCTCACTCATCTACAAAGGTAATGGACCCATTGTGCTTATTTTCATAATTTGCCCAATAATACTTCAAACATTGTCAATTCACCAAACACTTCTCATTCTTCTCCCTATTCCATAATTCTACCTCTCCATGAGGCATCATTTACACCACCTCAAAAGGCCCTGACCACTTAGACCTCAATTTACCCGAAAATAACTTTAACATTGAATTAATAGTAAAACAAGATATTCAGGTTCAAACACTTTGTCATGAATTTTCCTGTCATGCCATCTCTTGGTTTTCTTTTTGTATAGTTTTTCATTCTCATAAGCATGGAGACAAAACTCGTCAAGATTAACAAGCTGCAATATTCTTTTCTTTCCCGTATCCTTCATCTCAAGATTCAATTTATTAGTGGCCCAATAATCTTGATGTTCCAGCTCTACAGGCAAATGATAGTCTTTCCTATAAACCAAATGATATGGGGAAGTACCAATGGGCGTCTTATAAGCTGTCCAGTATGCCCACAATGCATCATCTAGCTTCTCAGCCCAATCTTTTTATTGCCCATTAACAGTCTTCTGTAGTATTTACTTAATCTCTCGATTGGATATCTCAACTTGACCTCTCATTTTTGGATGATACACAGAGGACACCTTGTTCCTAACACCATATTTAGCTAAAAGATTCTTAAACCAAGTGTTAATAAAATGTGTACCTCCATCACTAATTATAGCTCTGAGAGTATCAAACCAAAAAATATGTTCTTCTTCACGAACTTCAGCACCACTCTCGCATCATTAGTAGGACAAGTTGCAGCTTCCACCCATTTGGATACATAATCCACTGCCACTAAAATGTATAAGTTGCCATTGGATGGTGAAAATAGCCCCATAAAATCAATCCCTCACACATCAAATACTTCAACTTCAAGAATATTATTTAGGGGCATCTCATGACCCCTTGATATGGTCCCCAATCTCTGACACTAATTACAACTCTCCATGAAAGTCATTGCATTCCTGAACAAGGTAGGCCAAAGAAATCCAGATTACAACACTTTTTTAGCTGTTCTTTCACCCCCGTGGTGGCCAACATAAGGGGATGAGTGGCAATCTTGTAGAACTTATATGAATTCAGCTTCTGGGACTCATCTGTGGATAATTCCATGTGGATCCTACTTGAAAAGATATAGCACATCCCACATGTAAGCTCGAGAATCATGAAGTAGTTTCTTTCTTTGTTGAGTGGTGGCTTCATGAGGGTAAACCTGACATGCTACTAAGTTCACAATATTGACATACCATGGAAGTTCCAACAGGTCAAGAGCCAATAACTTTTTATTCAAAAACTCTTCCTGAATATAGAGAGAGTAATCATCAATATAATCATGAGACTCCAGCCGTGACTAATGGTTTGTTACTTAGTTCTCTGCTCCTTTTCGATTATAAACCTCTATGTGAAACTCTTGCAGCAATAAAATCAACCTGATCAGTCAAGGTTTTGCATTCTTTTTATTGAAAAGATTCTTGATGCCCACATGGTCTGTGTAAACAATAACTTTGGGGCCCACCAAGTAAGCTCTAAATTTGTACAATGCATAAACCACTGCTAACATCTCCTTTTCCATAAGTGTATAGATCATCTGGGCATTATTCAATTCTATACTGGCATAATAAATGGAACGAAATACCTTGTCTTTTCTCTACCCCAAAACAGCTCCTACAGCCATATCACTTGCATCACACATTAATTCAAATGGCAAATCCCAATATAGGGAAATTAGGATGGGTGCTTCAATCGTTTCTTCTTCAGCCTCTCAAAAGCTTCTTAACAATCATCCCCGAAATCAAATTTGTCTTTTTTCTAACAATTTACACATTAGGCTCACAATCTTTTAAAAATCTTAAATAAAGCGCCTGTAGAAAGCTACATGCCCCAAGAAAATTTGCACTCTCTTGACCATGACTGGATGTGGCAGATTTTCGATCACTTCAATTTTGGCTCTATCTACTTCTAATCCTTTACATAACACTTTATGGACAAGGATTATTCCTTTCTTCATCAAAAAGTGGTTCATTTCGCAGTTCAGCAGCAAATTTATCTCTTGACATCGAGCTAGGACTCGATCTAGATTTTGCAAGCATTGATCAAAAGAATTATCGTAAATAGAAAAATCATCCATAAATGTGTCGACAAATTCTTCAAACATGTCATAGAATATTTCCATTATGCATCTCTAAAATGTTACAGGTGCATTACAAAGGCCAAAAGGCATGCATTTGAATGCATATGTGCCATATGGACATGTAAAAGTCATCTTCTCTTGATCTTCGGGCGCAATCATGATCTAATTATATCTTGAGTAACCATCAAGAAAATAATTATACTCCTTCCCTGCCAACCTATCTAACATTTGATCTATGAACGAGATAGGATAGTGGTCCTTTCTTATGGCTTCATTTAGAATCCGGTAATCAATATAGATTCTTTATCCAGTCACCATGCGAGTGGGAATTAGCTCATTTTCTTCTTTAGTAACCATTATCATCCCATATTTCTTTGGGATGCAACGTATTGGGCTTACCCAATTGTTGTCTGAAATTAGATATAAAACCCCATTGTCGAGCCACTTAATTAACTCTTTTCGCACCACGTCTTTCATCATTGGATTGAACCTATGTTGTTGCTGAGCCCTTTGTTTGAAACCTTCTTCCATGTGTATCTTATGCATGCAAAAATCTGGATTTATTCCTGTAATGTCAGACATCTGCCACCCAATCGCCTTCTTTCTTCTTTTCAGGACTGTCATTGTTTTCTTTACCTGCATATCAGATAAACCTGCAGACAAAATTATAGGCAAGGAATCATTGTCACCAAGGTAAAAATATTTCAAGTAAGGAGAAAGAACCTTAAGCTCCAATTTTGGAGCTTCAATAATTAAAGCTTTGGGGGATGGACCAATTGGCCTATTCAATGGCACAAAAGGAAATTTTTTTATTTCAATGACCGCCGAATTCATGACTTGAACTAATTCCTATGCCTCCATATCTCCATAAAGATCAAGACCCACCAAGGATTACTCTAATGGATCATCTAACAATAACAGCCTCTGATCAGACTCAAGATCTATAACGGATATAGCAGACAAGTCCTCATATATAGCTTGCAATTTTACCGCTTTGTACACATCAAAAACCTCTACTTTGTCATGCGCTCTCATTTTCATCTTCCCTATTGCTACATCAATTAATGATTTTTATGTTTCTAGAAATGTCCATCCCAAAATAAATAGAACAACCGGATCAGCTTCAAAGTCAAGAATCACAAAATCCACCGAAAAGATTACTGATCCCACTTGTACCAAGACATCTTCAATAATCCTATCCAGCCTAGCAAGGGACCTATCTTCTAGCTGCAAAACAATAGTAGTGGGTATGGTACCTCCAAGACCCATCTTCTAATACCAAGATATGGGTATAAGATTTATGCTAGCCCCCAAGTCACACAATCCACGAGCACTGATGGTCTGTCTAATAGTGATCTGCAAAGTGAAACTACTCAGATCCTTTAGCTTCCTGAGAAATTTGTTTTGAATCTTGGTTGTGCACTCATTATTAAGTGGGTTTGGGACTTCCAGGACCCATCTTCCAATACCAAGATATGGGAATAAGATTTATGCTAGCCCCCAAGTCACACAATCCACAAGCACTGATGGTCTGCCAAATAGTGATCTGTAAAGTGAAACTACCTGAATCCTTCAGATTCATGGGAAATTTGTTTTGACTCTTGGATATGCACTCCTCAATAAGTACAACTGTAGCATACTCAGTCAACCGGTTCTTTTTCGCCACTATATCCTTTAGGTATTTTACATATTTTGGATCATTCTATAGAATATCGACAAGAGGAAGATTTACTTGAACCTTTTTTAGAAGATCCAAAAATTTCTTATAACTGGCCTCCTTTTGATGCTTCCTTTTATGTTTGATGGAATAGAGGAGGTAGAGTCTTCTTTTCAACATGAATTTTATCGTATGCAACTTTTTCCTTGACCCTATTCTCCTCATTGCCCTTAGGATCATCATCAGTAACTGTCGGACTAACCTGCTCAGGTACCCACTAGAATTTGTCTTTATAATTCTGGTTAAATCCTGGGACCCCTGAAATAGGGCATGCGATACATGCAAATCACATGCCCTCACTGGAAATTGTCTTCATATATTTTTGTAAGGAAAAAGTTCCATTTCTTTATGCTCATTGCTCCGCTACCAAATCCAACTATCAAACATGTTCTTGGACTATTTCCAATGACTGCAATACTCTAAATAATCAACTCAAAGTGCCAATCATCATGTGTTTCCCATTGTGTATCCAATTTAACCAAAATACATCATTAATCTATCTTGCATTACTAATCATGTCCTTTTGCTCATATCATGTAATTGTACACTAAACACAGTAAAAACACACAATTTAGCTCATAAAACTAGGACAATTTTGGGTGAATATTGGTGGTTGAACATATAAATATGCCCATGATCATATTTCAATAATCAACACAGTCAGATCAGTCATTACAACCAGAACCAACACAATGGTATACCCAATATATAAACCAAAGTTAAGAAAGCATAGAATAAGTATGAAACTATGACATACTAAGCAAGTATAATTGAGTTTGAGAAAAATATATTGAATCCAACCTTTTACTTCCTCAAGGCCTCCAAGAGATGTGAACTTACATAAAATTGAATTTACCCATTGTGTGAGGATTTTATGCACAAAATATCATACAAATTTGAACACTAAACCCTAAATTAAAGTTATATCAATTTCACAACATAGAAAAAATCCCTAAGTTCCCTGCTCAAACTATGGCTTGAAATACTAATTAAACAACATAATTATAGAAAAAATCCCTAAGTTCCCTGCTCAAACTATGGCTTGAAATACTAATTAAACAACATAATTATTAGGAATCATTAATAGGAAGGTCAGAATCCTTCTCCCATTGGAAAATGAGAAAGATGTATTAATAATTACCTCAATCCAAGCTATAGAAATCTAGAAGGTAGTGAAATTATTATATGCTCATAATGGGATTTAGTTCTTATCTCGGCCAAAAATATTCTTCTTGAACGTGGCCCAAATTTGCGGTAGCAACTAGTCGATCTAATGTCAAACCATGTGAACACATAACCATCACCAATGAAATGGACAACATAAGTCCTTACTATATATTCTTCTCCACGAACACTAGCCCCCTTTAACGAATGGAATAACCAATATTTTGCATGCTTTGCAATTGCAGTCTCTCCCTCACAAATATGTAGAATAAAACTTGTTGCACAAAAACTTATGCATTAGTAATGCTCAAGACATTGGATCACCTCAAAACTCATGGAAAGACTAGGAGACATATCAATTATATAAATCTGTCATTGAACATGTTTCAAAACAAGTGGAACCATCGAATCATCCATTTGAGTTCATCTTGACCAAATATTAACCGTGGGTAATTAAATATTTAAAAATAATTAAAACCTCAATCATGGATTCAAATAGTTTCTCTGTGCCCAGGGATACGTGTAAAATATTCAACCATGTCATAAATCACCTTCCATATATAATATAATTAACAAAAACTAAATTCTATAAACTTTTAAAACTAAAATTATTCTCCAAAATACATTGGAATACCTTAGAAATAATGCTACCCATCCTTAAAAGTTAAAATTGATATGATGAAGTGATCTAAAGGCTGAAATAGGCAAAAAGAAACTGAAGTATAAAACTGCTATGAGGATTGTTACAAGAGTTATTGAGAGATGTTTTAACATGCCACTAGATTTTCTCCCTTTCTATTTTATGAAAAAAAATTTGTAATCTAAGAATTTTTCAGGAATTTTTTATGTTAGGAGAATGAATAACCATCAAAAAGATTTATACACATACAACAACAACAACAACAGTCCCACTATATTCCCACAAAGTGAGGTCTGGAGAGGGTAAGAAGTAAAGATTTATTTATATACAACAACAAAAACAGTCCCAATGTATTCCCACAAAGTGAGGTCTGGGGAGGGTAAGATATACGCAGTCCATAACGCTACCTCCGCAGAAGTAGAGAGGATATTTTTGATAGACCCCCAGCTCAAGATAGAGAATAGTACACCAAGGTCGTAATCAAACATGAAATAGAATGGATGACATAAATGAAATACAAAAAAAGAAATAATAAACAAAAAATACAAAATAAATATCATAGAAATACAAAAATAAATAAAATACTAACAATCCAAAATAATACATAAGAAAAAGGACACCTACCTAGTAGTAACTTACACTCCCAAACCAAAGACACCCACCACACCCAAACTCTCCTAAATAGCGTCTCCTACTCAAGGACACAGACCTAGGAATACTAATCTGACTACACAAGCGCTCTCCTGCCACCTTGCTACAACCAACACACTTACACTAGCCTTCTACCTTAAGCCGCGACCTACACACCTTCCTGTCTAGGGTCATGTCCTCAGTAAGATGTAGCTGCTCCATGTCATGTCTAATCATCTTCATCCAGTATTTCTTCAGCCTACCTCTACTCCATCTAAAACCATCTGTAGCTTGCCTCTCGAACCTCCTAATTTGGGCATCTGTGCCCCTCCTCATCACATGCCCAAACCATCTCAACCTTCCTTCTCGCATCTTGTCCTCCACCAAAGACACTCACACCTTCTCCCGAATAGTCTGATTCCTAACTTTATCCCCTCTAGTAAGTCCACATATCCAATTTAATATTCTCATTTCCGCCACCTTCAATCTTTGAATATAGGAGTTCTTGATTGGCTAATACTTCACTACGTACAGCATGGCCGGATGGACTGCCACTCTGTAGAATTTGCCTTTAACCTTAAGGGGCACCTTCTTATCATACAACACTCCCGAGGTGAGGCTCCACTTCATCCAACCTACTCTAATTCATTTAGAGACATCCTCGTTAATCTCGTCATTCCCTTAAATCATAAACCTCAGATACTTAAAACTATCCCTCTTGTAAATATCCTGAAAATCCAACCTCACTACCACTTTGTCCTCCTAACTCGAGTCACTAAACTTTCACTCTAAATACTCTGTCTTGGACCTACTCAACTTGAAACCCTTAGATTCAAAGGTTTGCCTCCAAACCTCCAATTTCTCTTTCACACCTCCCCATGTCTCATCAATCAACACTATATCATCCACAAATAAAATATACCAAGGCACCTCTCCTTGAATACTCCACATCAGCATGTCCATCACCAATACAAAATTGAATGGGCTAAGAGTTGATCCCTGATGCAAACCTGTCTTAATCGAAAAATATCCTGAGTCTTCTCCTGCTGTCCTCACCCGAGTTGTCTCTCCATCATACATGTCCTTATAGCTTTGGCGTACACCATCGGAACTCCACTCACCTGCAAGCATCTCTAAAGAACCTTCCTAGGTAATTTGTCGTAGGCCTTTTCCAGGTCGATGAACACCATGTGTAAGTCCCTCTTCCTTTCGCTATACTGCTCCACCAATATTCTCACCAGGTGGATTGCTTCTATCATCAAGCGACCAGGTATAAAATCAAACTGATTCTCCAAAATAGACACAACCTTCCTCAATCTCTGCTCAACGATTCTCTCCAAAATCTTTATAGTGTTACTCAACAACTTAATACTCCTATAGTTGTTGCAACTCTGAATGTCGCCTTTTTTTATATAACAAAATTATAGTACTCCATCTCCAAGCCTCAACCATTCTCTCTGTCTTGAAAATGATATTAAAAAAATTGTCAACCACCTTAAACCTGCCCCACCAGCATATTTCCAAAAATCCACCAGAATCTTGTCAGGCCTCATCGCCCTACATCTCTCCTCAAAGTGCTCCAGCTCTCCTAACACAATGCCTCTTTCCCCCTCTTCATTTAGAAGTCTATGAAAATACCCTGCCATCTCTTCTTAATGTGAACATCCTCTATAAAAAATCTATCATCCTCTCACTTAATTGACTTCACTTGATCAAGGTCATAACCTTTTCTCTCCCTAGCCTTAGCCAACCTATGCAACCTTTTTTCCCCATCTTTCTCTTCTAACCCTGCATACAAGCTCATAAAAGTTGCTATCTTAGCAGCCAAAATAGGTAACTTAGCCTCTTTACTTGCTACTTTGAAAACTTCTCTATTCTCCCACTTTTCTTATTCTTCTTTGCTCTATATCAAATTCACATATGCCCTCTTCTTAATCTCTATTTTCTGCTTAACTTCTTTATTCCACCATCAATCCCCCTTATGCCGGCCTACCGACCCCTCGAAGCACCTAACACCTCTCTAGTCATCTCCTTGATACAGCTAGTAGCCTTATCCCATATAATATCCACGTCCCCTCTACCTATTTCTGCCACCATCTCCCCAATCTTTAGAGTACTAACTGGCATCAAGCCACCCCACTTAATCTTGGGTCGACCCTCTTCGGCCCTACTCTTCTTGCTCTTTTTGATAAATAAGTCCATCACCAGAAGCTTGTGTTATGTGGAAAGATGCTTGAAAAGATTTATATATATATATATATATATATATATTCTCTAGTTAGTCACCTTTGAGTGTAGGAGTTTTCCTAAATCCATGTTTTCAAACCCTCGAATAAAAGTTTTCCCATGTCTTAAAATTTATAGTCGTATCTGTGTTAGATTTGGAGTACCCAAACATACTCTTACATGTTGAGATATTGTCCAATTTGGACATAGCCCACATGGCTTTTCTCAAAAATCATCCCACCATTAAGAGATTCTAAACGTTATAAGTAGCTTCTTAAACCTTTCAACTACTAATATAAGACTTTTTCTCACATACCCAGAATATCCTCTAAAACTAAGTTCCATGAGGCCTATCACCAAGATCTATGAGTTACCAAGATTCAATATGTGTTATCTACCTCATTTGAGTACTTATAAAAACCATAGCCTATAATTAGTTTTTCTTGAATGTATATCTCCAAGTTCGAAAGGGTAAGCGAATCAAACCCCCTGCCCTATCTCTCGACTACATCTTTATACTCATCCCACTAAAACAGATATCTAATATAAATTGTTATCATTGATATAGGCAATAAGAAAATAGAGAAAGTTAAGAACACCAAATTTAATATAAAAACCCCTTTAAAATCTACGGCAATAATGGATCAAAATAGATCGACTATATAAATAAGAGATTTAAACAAATTCTCAAACATGGTTATGCAATATGTGCTAAATACAAAGAAATAAGGGCAACACTAATAAAAGAAAATTGAGAGAAATCACTCAAAACAGAGTTGTTGTTTGGAACTCTAAACTGGATGTTGCTGATATTCGATATTGATATCCATCATTCAAGTCAAATACCATAATAGTAGGAACACTCTAAATACTATATTGATCTAATGGTGAATTAACCAACAAATGTGATTTGAAGATGTTAGGTTGGAGAGTTGTAAAAACCCCTTTTATTGTTACTAAATCATTACGACTGAAGGGAATAAGATATGTAGATTTCCTTAAAATCTTTCAAAAGGTTTGTAAAATCTAAAATTAATTGAATTAAAGTAGGAAAAAATTTAGAAATAGGTTGCTGTCATCTATTATAGTGACGCCACTATAGTGGCCTATCAATCGTTATAATAGGGCTACCTGTAATGACCCTTTAGGCTATTTTCTTTATTTCTACTCATTTTACCCATGTATATATTTACTATAGCTTTCCTAAGTCATTTATGACTTGTTGGTTCTAACAGTTTCATTATCGAATAGTTGATTTATCTTTTAGAGCTAATTCTATGTTTTAAAGTCCTTGCAAGCTAAAATTGGTTACTGGGAAAAAGTTAGTCAAATGATCTCGTATACCAACTTTTACAGTTCCAATAACTCCAAAATGTCGATTTTAGGAAAAGAGTACCCTTGGTTTAGGGTTTGAGGTTTGGGGTTCGAGGCTTCTGAAGTCTTTTTGGGCTATTGGCTGGAAGTCAAGAAAAATGGCAAATGGGTGTGGCACCTACTTTTCATCAAAATAGCCTTCGATGGAAATTTTGAATGGGCCATTGAATCTAAAATATCAAATTTGATAGGTTGTCATAGTTTATTTGTGCATATGGGGTTCTGGATGAAACTCAAGGGGTTGGTAGAAACTAAGAATAATTTTAAGCTTTCAACCTGTGCACTGCTTAAGCAACCTTTCGGGTCACTTAAGTAGAGGATTACTACAGTGTCCAATGGACCACTTGAGTTGTCAGGGGGACTAGAAAGGGTAAGATTATGTGGCTCCCTTACCACATAAGCGATGGCTGCTTAAGCGATATGTTGGTAAGCACCAGAAGTCGCTTAAGCAGACACTGGGTCGCTTAAGTAGTCACCACTTAAGTAGCCTAGTATCTACTTAAGTGACACCTGAATACCTAAGAATGCTATAAAATCCCTACTTAGCTCAATTTCTCCCATTTTTCAACTATTTTCAAGAGAGTAGAACACTAAATCTTGTGGAAACATAGAAAAATCATTGTTGAGTGATTTGGGAGCATTTGTGAACTTAAATTACTCATTTCTCCTCCAAATTTATAATAAGTTTTCATCATGTTTTATTAGTTAAATTCTCATAATTTCCCCAAAATTCCTAAAATCTTGGTGGATTGATTGTTGCACCATTTAAGCTCTAAATTCACCCTTTCTTAAAGATAAATATTCCTTGAGCTAGAAGGCCGTGTCATCAATTTCAAAAGTGTGATTGTACAAATAGACCCCATATAGGAATTTTATGTAATTTTGGACCCAAAGCACAACATTGAAATATGGTATCATTGTTCTTGTTTTGATGAGTATATTGTGATTTTGATAGTGTGGAACCTTGCTGAAGCTTCTCAGTAGGGTAAATCATCAGTTTAGCAGATTCTTTAAGCTTTTCTTTGGCATCTAAGTAGGTTAGGTTTACCTTCTTCATAGATTGAGGTAATTTGTAGTATAATTATGATATATGTTAGATATGGGATAGGAATTAGGTCTTGGATATATGATTGATTTAATTGGCATTATTTGGACTATTTAGCCTATTAAGGAACTGTAATTTAGGAAAAATTGACTTCGTTGCTCATGATTTAGGTAGAATTACTATTTTAGGGCTAATTTTAGCTTATTTAACATCTAGAAGTGAAGTTAGACACCGTAGCCTAGTTCAGGGTAGAATATGCCATAGAAAAAAATTTAGAGATTAGAAGTGGGGCCGTCCGATGTACCTTAGGCCAAGTTGGGTGTTGTCTCTTGTAAACTTCTTTACATAAGTCATACCCTTTTAATAACTTATTTTAGAGTTTTAGGATATTAGGTACATGATATTTATGCTAATTTGGTACATTAGAATTGGTGCTAATTTCGGCCAATACCTAGTGGTTTATTGATATTGAGTTTCAATTCCAGTCTGGCAATTGATAATGATATTGATGACATGAGTTCCATTCAAGTTAGGTAAACGATAACAATGATGATGATGCTATTGAGTTCCAATATGAGTCTAGCATTGAGAGTTTATTTATGATATGACAAAAAATAGATAGATTCGTGGTTATAACTTGATATTCGATAAATTTATGGAACTTGGGTTATTTACTTTCGTTGATTTTCACCCTTCAGGATTATGGGGGCCTGTGATGAGTTATTTATTTTTTCACAATTATTGTCTTATAGAGGCCAATTCAATGGTTATAATTGTTTGATCTTTATATTACTATTCAATATTTATTTATTTATTTATGTACAATATTTGGAGCATTATTCTAGGTTTACCCCTTTTCCTTGACTTAGATTATTATCATGCATATTGTCATATTTATATCATGATTTAGCTCAATCGAACAATGATGCATACAGAGTACCCATGGCTTTGGTACTCATACTATATTTTTGTACCCTTCTAGTGTAAATTCGAGTACTAATAGTCGTCGTTGATATGACGATTATGCTGAGTTTATTCCAACAAAAAGGTGAGCTTTCAGAGTTGAAGTTGCCCATTTTCCTTCTAGTATTTATGTCTAGTCTTTCACTATTTGAGATAAATTTATATTTGACTATGTTAGTATGTATGTTCTTTATGTTACTAGCTCTTAAACCGATACTACTATGTCGTGGGATGGTTATTGATGTTTTATCTTTCTTTTAGGATATCATTATTGCCTTATTATTTTCTAAGTCTTAATAAGTTGATTTCTAGCTTTTAGGACATTTTCCACCAAGTTAGCCCATTACTTCTAGCTCTGGGCTACGAGTCAGGTTACCTACTAGTGAGGTAAAGTAGGTTCTATAATGACTCATAAATTGGGTGGTGACAAATTAGTATCAAAATATCAAATTCCTTAGTATTATTGGTACAAGAGCAAGTGTCTAGTTGATTCCCATAGATTAGAATGATGATTTCAATTTCTTATCATTAGGAGGCTAAGGACATTCTCAGGAGTTCTTCACTTCTTTCACTTATTTTGTGCTCAGTGTTTGAGTTGGTTTCTAAAAATTATTTTGGTTTCACTCTTTTACAGATGGCTAGGACATGTGTTACTACTACATGAGATAAGGTCTTCTAACTCACCCCTAGGGATCATGTTTCAGTTTATGGATAAGCTAGAAGTTGAGGGAAGCCTAGAGATATATCCTCGGCTAAAAACAAGGATAGGGGGCCTTCTACAGACCCTATTCCTGCTCTAGTGCTAAAGATTTCTTTACCCCAGCCAGTGGTAAGCCAGGGACTAGCTCAGGCTCCACTAGGGTTTATTTCCTCTTCACTACTTAGGAATGCATTGGTTCATCTTTTAGGATTAGTTGGTGGTCCACTATCTAATAGTGCACAATCTACAAATCAAATTGGTACTAAGGCAGGGGCAAAGCCTATAACATTGGATCCTAGTATTGAGGTCCCTCCTGCACCAGCAGCTGCTTAGTTAGTGGTTACCAAACTTCTATATTTATTGAGGAGTAGAAGGTGTTAGGTATATTCTTGAGATTGGCTCTGTCTAGGTTTTCTAGTGCACTGAACGATGATGCTTATGACTTCTTGATTGCTTGTGAGGATAGACTTGGTGATTTGGGCCTAGTTGAAACCTGTGCTATGGATTACACTACTTTTCAATTAGATTTGGTGGCTCGACACTGGTGGAGAGTCCATCTTGATTCCAAGATAGCTAGATCACCTTCCATGATAGGGAATTGATTCTCCAAGGTCTTCTAAGAGAAGTATATTCCTCGTAGTCATTGAGATCCATTTATGGATTAGTTATCGAGGTTGGAGAATATCTCCACAACTATTATGAGTATGAGGCTCGATTTTATGAGTTTGAGAGACATGCTACTTCTATTCTAACTATTAAGTATGAGAGGGATTATTTTGAGACTTCTCCTCTATATGGCTATGTAGAGTTTGATCGTTGTTGGTAGATATTTTGTTGAGGTTTCTAATCATGCACAACTTATGAAGGAGATTAGGCCCATTTATACTACTCTTAATATCATGATAGAGTCTAGTCTAGTTACAGTGATCATCTTGTCCAGAGTAGTGGGCAGCCATCAAGGGGTTCATCTTTTGATTATTTTACCCATGGTTGTTATTTTAAGTCTGTCGGATTTTTTTATATTAGTAAGCGCCTGGGCCATGTTATGGTGATGAGGATTTTAGTCATTTCTGATAAGAGTGCCCTAGTCATGGAGCGATGGTTCCTTCATCTTAAAGTGTTCCGCTGATTAGGGTAGTTTTTCCCCCAGGTAGAGGTGGTGTGCATGGTCATCAAGATGGTCCCTAGGGTGCTTGTGGATATTCTCAAGTAGGTAGGACAGGTGACCGGTTAGAAGCCCAACCAAGTAGTTAGCGTGGTCAGTTGTATGTTGTACCTGCTAGACTCGAGGTTGAGTCTTTGGATGTTGTCATCATAGGTATGATTTTAGTGTGCCATCAGCTATTTTTTGCTTTGTTTGATTTAAGATCCTTTTATTCTTATGTGTTTGCTTATTATGCCCCGTAGTTAGAGTTATCTTTTGATTTTTTATTTGTGTCATTATGTGTATCTAATCCCATGGGTATTCTTTAGTAGTAGATCGAGATTATAGATCATGTATTATGATTTTTAAGAGTTTGGTACTCAGGCTGATCTTATTTTCTTAGACATGGTGGATTTTGATGTGATTATGGGCATTGACTAGTTACCCACTATCATGCGATCTTGGGCTTATCTTTTCCCTACGCACCCTTAGTTATCGGATGGGGATTATTTCTTGTATTTTGGATACAGACTTATTTTGAGGGATTCGACTCTTATCTAACTTATATTTGTGATTCAGTATTATGAGTTTGTTGCTTTAATCTATTCCTATATTTTGTTGGTTTCTTAATGTTTTCCTTACTGATCTACCTGGTCTTCCTACTAAGCATGATACTAAGTTTGTTATTGATCATGAGATAGGCACCCGACCTGTTTTTGGGTCACCTTACTGTATAGCTCCTGCATAAATTAAAGAGCAAAGTTTTCTACTTTAGGATATCTTGGGTATAGTTTTCTTTATACCGAGTGTGTCTCCTTGTGGAGCTCCTGTATTGTTTGTGAAGAAGAAGGATGGTTCCATGCATATATGTATTAACTCCAGGAAGCTTAATAAGGTAATGGTGAAGAACTAATGTTCTATGTCTCACACGGATGATTTATTTGATCATCTTCAGGGAGCCACAGTGTTCTCAAAGATTGACTTGAGGTCTAGTTACCATGAGTTGAGGATATCCCAAGTACAATCTTTAGGACTAGTTATGGTCATTATGCGTTCCTGGTGATGTCTTTTGGGTTGACCAATGCGCCAGCCAAATTCATGGATTTAATGAACCATGTGTTCAAACATTATTTTGATTTCGTTGCCAATGTGTTCATCAATCACATTTTTGTGTATTCGAGGTGTCGAGAGGAGCAAATGATTGTTCTCTAGAATTTGATAGATCATAGGATTTTTCCAAATTATCTAAATATGAGTTTTGGCTGGGGTCTATGATATTCTTTGGACATGTGGTGTCTACAAACTGAATTATGCTAGATCCTACGAAGATTAAGCCTATTTGTGATTAGGCCAGACCTATATCTCCCTCTAAGGTTCATGGCTTCATTGGTTTGGCCAATTATTATAGGTGATTCATTGAGGATTTTGCTACTTCTACAATAGCAATGACTAGATTGACTCTAAAGGAGGTTCCTTTTTTATGGTCCAAGAAGAATGAGTTGAGCTTTGGAAATCTCAAGGGATTTCTTAATTCAACCCCTATATTGGCTTTTTCTTTTGAGGGTGAGGTATTTACCATGCATTACGATGCTTTCGATGTTGTCTTGGGTTATGTTCTGATGTAGCAGTGTTGAGTTATTGCTTCCGTGTTGATGCAGCTAAAGATGCACAAGCACAACTACCCTACTCATGATTTTTAGTTGGCAGTAATAATTTTTGCACTTAAAATTTGGAGGCATTATCTTTATAGCGTGAATATAAGATCTCCAGGGATCATCACAGTCTTTAGCATTGTATTACCTAAAGAGAGATTATTTCTAGAAAGAATAGGGTAATGGAGTTTCACAATAATTATGACATCTTTGTCGTGTATCAAACGAGCAAGGGGAACATGGTAGCAAACACCTTGAGTTAGAGAGTAGGGAGATGGATATATTAGCTTTTATATAAGTTTCTTAGAGACTGTTGGCACGGGACATCCGGTCCTTAGACATCTTGATGGTGCAACTTGATATTTCTAACCCTAGGAGGATTCTTTCTAGTGTTGAGGCAAGGTCCACTTTATTTGAGCAAATTTGGAGTCTTCAGTTTAAGGATATAACACTTTGCATCATTTGTGATTATGTGTTAAGTGGTAAGTCCAAGAGGGATACCATTGGTTCTGAGGGTTTTCTTGAGATTTCATAGTTGCATTTGTGTTTCGAGAGTTGGAGACTTGTTTTAATAAATTTGTGTGAGGCTCACAGCTCTATATATTATATTCACTCGAGTTCAGCTAAGATGTATAGAGATTTGAGGCTGCATTATTAATGGAGTCGCATGACGAGAGATATAGTAGACTTTGTAGCTAGTTGTCTATATTGTCATCAAGTGAAGGCCAAGCATTAAAGACCTGGTGGCTTGATTCTGAGGTTGCACATTCCCTAGTGAAAGTGGGAGTAGATCACCATGGACTTTGTTAGTGGTTTACCTCACACCTCCTATGGTTGCAATAGTATTTGGGTCACTATTGATCGATTGACCATGTCGGCATATTTCATTCCTATTCAGATGTTCTTCAGTGCCGAGAGGTTAGCCTGTATCTATGTTTGTGTAACGATTTAATTTCTTGTGACTTACGTAAAATATGTATTTCTATATTATTTGACCATTTTTACCTCACCGTGGTTGCTTATGGTATTCCTAGGTGTGAGGATGCTTTGTAGGGTTCCTAATACATTTCGGTGGGTTTTGTGTGAGTTTGTGGTTTTTGGTGGCTTGAAATGCTTTATAGTTGACTTTAGTCAATATTTATTGATCTAAGCATAGTATGGAGATATGGACTATGCTAGCAGATTAGAAAAATCAATTTTAGGTTGGTAACATGGATGGTGTTGTTTTATGGCCTTTATAACTTAGTTCGGCTCGTAGTTCAAAAAGTTGTGACATTAGGTTTAGGGTCAACATTCTAGAAACGTTTTTTTTTAAACACTGATATCGCCATTGAGTTTAGAGCATTGAATTTGATAGTTTATTATTGACACGACCCAAAATAGGTCCTAGTCGTGTCGGGCATCTCAAGTCCAACAAGGATCGGAGACCACCCCCAATCAATCCATAACTGTAACCGCCTTACACCCTATGTCGAATGAATTCCGAACATGTAAAAAGATAAAAAAATAATATTACAAATACATTAAACAAAGTCTATGATCATAATTCAATAACCTCAACCAAATATCAAACCGGTGCCAACCCTAATGCCAATACCAATACCAAGGATGCCACCAATACCGACACCACTCATGCCCATAGTTGTCTGACAAAGCCTCTAACCAGAATCAAATAACATTCGGCAGGGATATACCCCCGACCATAGCCAAAACTAAAATCCAAGAAACAAAATTAATGGAAAGAAAACCATAGCATGAAATGGAGTCTTCCGGAGTATGGAAGCTCCCTACTTTAATCTTAATCAAAGCTATCCCCAAATCCAAGTCACTAAGTAGGTGGAATGGTAGTATGGTCGGTTCCTGCATTGCATAGGGATACAATGCCCGAAGATGATTAGCAGAGTGAACGCTAGTATGTACTTAGGGATAAAAATAAAATAATGTCATTATTCAAAACCAAATCAAAGAACAATATGCAATTACACATACATATATATCGTGTCGGGATAGGTAACTTGGTTTAGCATGAATTTAAAACCTTAACCTGGGCTAAGTATCTTGACCGTCCTAAAACCACCAATGGGCTATATGGGTTCAGCTACCCCTGCTAAAAGAGCCCCATTGCATGTTAGCCACACGACCAGAGAAAAGAACCTAAGATGACTAGTACATCTCCCAAAATATAAAGTGTGACATCATGCACAGGGTCACCAAGCCCACCCTCGTATCGGCAAATGTGAGTTTCTAGTGTTGGTCCCCATTGGACCCCCACCTTCCATGGATTTTCTACTCGAGCCGCTTCAAGCCCATATTAAAGCCATTTACACATTCCAACCATTTTCCAAGGAGTCTTTTGACAAGGAATTAACCATTAGTATCATCATACCAAAATTAGAGCTTGCAAGTCTATCCTTTTGTACCATACAAAAACCATTAAACCAAGTCGACTCAATAGTTTACAATTAAACCAAAATCATGGCCATCAAGGCCTATCCAAACCATTTAAAACCAACCAAACTAATTTAAGTTCCATTATCATTTATGCAACGAAAAGATATCAAGAGTAGTCAAACAATGTGACAAAATCATTGTCATTGGCATTTTAACAAACAGGTTGAGGGAAGATAAGTTTCAAAACCAAAACTAAGTAGTTTGGGGAATCCATAATACCCCAAAATCCATTAATCATTAACATGAATCCCACAATGTCAAAATCATACTAAAAGCATGGAAGAAAACATAATTAAATCATGAGAAACATTATTCAACCATGAACAACCAAAACCCCCTACCATTAATTCAAACCATAAAAAAATCATGAAAATCATACATTAAAACATATGATCTTTGTAAAATAATAATAATAAGGGGTGAGTAACATGCCTTAGACACCAAGGAAGATGAAGAGAAACCACCCTTGAAAGACTTAATTGATTATCTTGAAGAAACCCTAACCTTTAGCTTAAGGGAGAGTTTGAGAGAGATTTTTAAGTGTTTGATTTAGAATAATAGGCTAATAAAGCCCCAAAAGGTGTTTTATGTCGTGGTATCAAAGGGCAAAAGGGAAATATCCAGAATGCCCCCAACTTAAATGTGTAAAATTACTACAGGTGGTTGCGAGTCGACCTCTTGAATCATGACTATAACATACGACTCAGACCATGGAGTCGTTACCAAGACAGTGAGTTCGAAAACCATACATTTTCCAACATACAACTCCCTATCCCCCACTCATGACCAGACCAGATGATTAGTATGATCTAATAATACCAAAGACAGAAACCAAAGGGATTAGACACTTGAGAATATATAACTCAACCTTACCACTCGTACCCTATCGTCACGGCTCTTATTGAGCCACTCGTACTAAGAGACAAGTCAAGTTACAAAGTTATTGATTTGATTAAGGAGCCGATGAATGAACTGTAACCACCCTAAATGACCATACAACCAAACTATATCCTCAACAAAAACCCAATTACCCTTTACTGGTCTCCTAATTACTAGGGTCCCCTTACCTGAACCCACACCATACGACTCATATGGTGAGTCATTACAAGGATAGTGAGCTTAAAGCTCAGTAATTTTTTAAGGTCCAAAACCTAGGGTGTTTCAATTCTCCCCCAGTTAGATCGTTCAAACTCGAATGATGGGACAAAGCAGTGACTAGCACGATCAAACCCCCAAACACCCCTACGCGTACCTTTAATATAAAAAATAGATTACCAAGGAATTCATAATCAACTTTTACCATTAACTAAGTTAGAAAATAAAGATGTTAAGAATAGCACATAACTTACGCACAATATTCCAAAGAGGAAAAAAATGATGTATACTTGTACTTCATATCTTCTTCAGCATCTCATGTATCCTCTTCCACCTTGTGGTTCCTCCATAAAACCTTTACCGAAGCTATGTCCTTGGTCTGCAACCAAAAAACCTACCAATGAAAGATTTCAACAGGGTCCTCTTCATAAGACAGACAATCCAAAATACCAATATCCTTGATAGGCACAATTAACGATGAATTATCCACACACTTTCTAAATATGGAAACATTGAATATCGAATGAATGAAGCTCAAACTAGAAAGCAACTGGAACTCATATGCAACTTTTCAACCCTTCTCAAAATCAAGTATGGACAAACATACCGGGGACTAATCTTCCCCTTCTTCCCAAACCAAATCACTCCCTTCATGGGAGACACCTTTAAGAAAAGTCTATCCCCAACCTCAAACTCTAGCTTCATATGCCTCATATCCGCATAACACTTTTGGAAAATTTGGGCGGCTTTAATCCTATCCCGAATCACCTTTCCCTTGTCCATAATTTGGTGAACTAAACCCAGGCCAAACATCTCCGCCACACCAATCTCGAACCACCCAATAGGAGATAAATACCTCCTACCATACAGTGCCTCGAACGAAGCCATTCCAATGCTAGGGTGGTACCTATTATTATATGCAAACTCTATAAGAGGTAAATGCTTAACCCAACTACCACCATATTCAATCACGCAAGCATATAGCATATCTTCCAACATCTGAATAGTCCTTTTGGCTTGTTCATCTGAATGCGGGTGGAAAGCAGTACTAAGACATATCCTAGTCCCCTAACCTTTCTAAAATGAGCATCAAAAGTGAGATTAAAACTTCATGCCACGATACGAGATGATAGAAATGGTTACCCCATGAAACTTCACATTCTCATAGAAGTATAACCTCACATAATCCTCTGCCAAAAAATTAGTCCTCACTGATAAAAAATGAGAAGACTTTATCATCCTATCCATGATGACCCAAACCATATCAAACTGATTTTGAGAACGAGGAAGACTATTAACAAAATATATATTGATCACTTCACACATCCACACAGGCAACTCAATCTCTTGGTATAATCCTCTGACCCTCATGTGCTCAATTTTTGCTTGTTGGCACACCATGCACTTAGCCACAAAACTAGCCACATCCTACTTTATCTTGTTCTTCCAATAAATCTTATTAAGTTCATGATACATTTCCATCAAACCAGGATGGATAGCTTAGAATGACTCATATCCATCAGATAAGATCCTCTCTCGTAATCCATCCACATCTGGAACGCACAATCTCTCTATGTACCACAAGGTACCATCACTATTAACCTTAAAATCCATCACTTTCTGCCCACCTACATCACTCTTGATCCTCATAAAGACAGGATCCAACACTTATTTCTCCTTTACTTCAGCACCAAGAAACGACTGCACCACCTCCCACACAACTACACCGCCATCCTCAGAGTCAAAGAAGAGAACTCTAGGATAAGCCAAATGATAAATATCTTTCACTAACTCCCATTTTCCTCCATCCACATGAGCCAGACTTCCCATGGGTAACTTACTAAGAGCATCAGCAACCACATTAGCTTTACCTTAATGGCAGTGAAGACTTATGTTATAATTCTTAAGTAGCTCAAGCCATCTCCTTTTCCTAAGGTTTAGCTCTTTCTAAGTAAATATATATTGCAGGCTCTTATCATCAGAAATGATATCCATATGCACACTATATAGATAATGATGCTAGATTATCAATGTGAATACCATAACTAACTATTCCAAGTCATGGATCGGATAATTCTTCTCATGTACCTTCAACTGTCTAGAGGCATAAGCTATCACCTTACCATGTTGCATCAAGATGCAACCAAGCCCCACGCGGGATGCATCATAATAGACCATGAATCCATCAGTGCCTTCAGGTAAAGTCAATACTAAAGATCCTTTAACTTCTCAAAACAACCCTTACAAGCATCAAAGAAGAAGAACTTCACCTTCTTCTCGGTCAACTTAGTCAACGGGACAGCTATAAAAGAAAAACTCTCCACAAACCCCCTATAGTAACCAGCTAAACCCAAGAAGCTCATAATATCAGTTGGAGTAGTGGGTCTAGGCCACTTCTTGACCACTACAACTTTCTGCGAATCCATTATGATCCCTTTGTTAGAAAAAACATAACCTAAAAAAGTGACAGTGTTCAACCAGAACTGATATTTTGAGAATTTGGCATACAATTGTTGCTCTTTTAGAGTCTACAACACTATACAAAGGTGATTAGTCTGATCCACCTCACTCTTTGAATACACTAGGATATCATTTATGATCACAATGATAAGCAAATCCTGAAACTATCGAAATACTATTCAAAAAATCCATGAATGTCATCGGGCCATTGGTCAACCCAAATGACAAAACCAAAAACTCAAAAGGCCCATACTTGTTTTAGAAATAAGTCTTAGGGATATCCACCTCTCTAATTTTTAACTGATGATACCTAGACCAAAGATTAATCTTGGATAAAAACATAGCACCCTGAAGCAAATCAAATAAATCATTTATTCTTTGAAGAGGGTACTTATTCTTTACCGGAACATTATTCAACTGATGGTAATCAATACACATCTGAAGGGAACCATCCTTCTTACGCATAAAAATGCTAGTGCACCCTATGAAAACATACTAGAACGGATTAAACCCTTGTATAAAATATCCTTTAGTTACTTATTAAGTTCTTTCAACTCAGCTGGAGCCATTCTATATGGGGGAAGAGAAATAGGATGACAGTCCAAAACAAGATCAATCCCAAAATCAATCTTCTTATTAGGAGAAGCACAAGGAAGTTCATTAGAAAAGACCTCAAGAAATTCATTCATAATTAGGACGAAATGCAATGAAGGACCCTTTGAGTTAGAATCTTTAACTCGAACCTGATGATAGAGACATCCCTTAGAAATTAATTTTGGGATCTAAGCTATGATATAAACCTCCCCTTAGGAGCTAGGGAACCACCCTTTAACTTAATAACCGGTTCATTAGGGAATTAAAAGATGACATTATGTGTCTGAAGTCTAGAGAAGTATAGCATGAGTGCAACTAATCCATCCCTAATATGACATCGAAATCAACCATATCTAATTGAAACAGATCCACCAAGGTTTTTCGACCACCCTTGGACACAACAAAACCCCTATAGACTCTTCTAGTCATGACAGAGTCACCCACTGAGGTAAAAATAGAAAAGAGGCCTAAAATACACTCAGGACCAAAACCAAAATACATAGCTAGAAATAAGGTCACATAAGAGAGAGTAGACCCCAGATCAAGTAAACAGTAAATATCATGGGAAAAGATTTTCAACATACCAATAATGACTTCAGGCGATGCCTCAGACTCCTGATGAGTAATGAGAGCATAGAGTCGGTTCTTACTAGTACCGAAGCCAGATGGTGCACCCTTTTGTGCCGGGGGCTGAAGAAGAGGCAACGGGAACCTTATTTTCCCTGGAAGTAACCTTACCAACTAGATAGTTTCTAATCATGTGCCCTGGGTAACAACAGTTGAGTCACTTTTCATTTCTATCATCATAATAACCCCGATAAAAGCTACCATAAAATCTGTAGGGAGGATGTGATGGAGCTAATTGGGCTCCACTAGCCTGAGATTGGTCACTTTTTGCCTAATAATTATCTCTACTGATAATTCTATTGCCTGACGGCTTTGGGTAGAGAGAACTAGCCAACGAGTAAAATCCAGAGTTACCCCACTTTTCTTTAGCTACTTCCCACCATCCTTGCCACTCTGCTATTGGCCACCACCCTACTCAAAAAATTTGAACTTCTTGCTCTGCCTCTCCCTAATCTTCGCCTATTTCTTCTTCTCTTACTTAGCCTATATCATGTACACAACCAACCTAAAAATGTCCAAGTACTTATTCAGCCTTACTCTTCAAATTCAAGTCTTGAGACAATCTGAAAGAGAACTTACTCATTTTATCCCTCATGCTAGACACCAACTCTAACTCTGTAGCATACTAAGATAATTGGTAAAACTTTAAGGCATACTATTTGACTGACATATTGCCTTACTTCAGGTTAACAAACTATTTCTCCTTTGTTTTCCTCAAATCCTGAGGAATGAAGTAGTCCCAAAAAGTACTAGATAAATCATCCAACAGGGCTAACTCAGCATCATCACCCCTTGAATGCTCCTATTCCTCATACCATTGGTATGCTACATCTTTCATTTTATAGGTAGGAAATTCCACACGCTCCACATTAGTATCATGCATAACAAAAAATATATTTTCTATCCCATCGATAGAAGCTTAAAACCCAATTGGCTAACCCTTGTGGAATCAAAAGATAAAGTAACAGAAGCACAACACTCAGCCTTTGAATCTACCAACAACGCCAACATATGAATAGACTGTTAAAACTCAACATTTGTTATATTAGACTGAGGAGTTCGAGAAGGACTGTAGAAAACCAATGGAACTCCAGAAGGACAATCTAGAACTGGACTCCTAGACCGAATCTGGACCCCATAAGTAGAATAGGTCCCATTAACATTGTCCTCGGGGGGGACAATGAAGTTCTTGTGAGCTTCACATCATTGAGAAGGCATGAAATAAAAAATAAACAAATAGAAATTATAGAAGATTTCAAGACCTTAGACTATAAAACTTGAAAATAGAATTCAAGAAAGAGAAACATTCCTAAATGCCTCGTAGCCTCTCCCTTATTAGTGTGGCATGCTACATACTCTTAAAGAGACTTTACTCAAAATAGCTTTGTTGGACACCCAATTGACCATAAACCTAGTTCTTATACCAATCTGACATGACCCAAACTAAAGCCTAGTCGTATAGGGTATCTCAAGTCCAACCAAGACCAAACACCACTCCCAATTCCCAATCGTAACAGCCCTACACCCTATGTCGGATGAATTCAGAACATATAACATGATAAAATAATAATATTTCAAATACATTAAACAAAATCAGTAATCATAATTCAACAACATCGACAAAATATCAAACTTATGCCAACCCTAATGTCAATACCAATACTAAGGCTCACACAGATATTGACACTTCTCATGCCCATAGTTGTTTAATAAAGCCTCTAACTAGAATCAATAACATCTAGTCAGGATATGTCCCCGACCATAGCCAAAACTAAAATCAAAGAAACAAAAATAATAAAAAGAAAACCATAGTATAAAATGGGGTATTTCAGAGTATGGAAGATCAACACTTTAATCTAGCTCAAAGCTATCCCCGAATCTAAGTAACTAAGTAGGAGAAATAGTAGTATGGTCAATTCGTACATTGCATGGGGTTACAGTGCCCAAAGACTGTTAGCAGAGTGAACGCTCATATGTACTTAGGGATAAAGATAAAATAATGCCACTACTCAAAATCAAATCAAATAACCATATGCAATCACACATATATATTATATTGTACCAGGATAGGGAACCAGATTTAGCATCTATTTAAAAAATTAACCTGAGTTGCTAGCTTGACCACGGGCTATATAGGTTCAGCTCCCCTTCTGAAAAGGACCCAGTGCGTGTTAGATGCATGGCTGAAGAAAAGAACCTAAGATGACTACTACATCTCTTAAAATATAAAGTCTGACCTCATGCACACAGACGCCAACACCACCCCCATATCGGCAAACATGAGTTTCCAGTGTCAGTCTCCTCGGGACCTCTACCTTCCATGACTTTGCTACTCGACCCTCTTTAAGCCTATATTGAAACCATTTACACATTCCAATAATTTACACTGAGTCTTTTGTTTAGGAATCAACCTTTGGTATCATCATACTAAAATTAAAGCTTTCAAGTCTATCTTTTTATACCATACAAAAACCATTAAACTAAGTCGACTCCAAAATTTCCAATTAAACGAAAATCATCGCCAACAAGGCCTATCCAAACCATTGATAACCAACCAAACTAATTTAAGTTCCATTATTATTTATGCAATGCAAGGATATCAAGAGTAGTCAAACAATGTGACAAAATCATTCTCATTGGTATTTTAACAAACAAGTTGAGGGCATATAATCTTCAATACCATAACTAAGTATTTTGGGGAATCCATAATACGCCAAAATCTATTTACCATTAATATTCAACCTATAATGTCAAAATCATACTAAAAGCATGAAAGAAAACATAATTAAACAATGAGAAATATTTTCAACCATGAACATCTAAAACTCCCAACCATTATTTCAAACCATAATAATATAAAGAAAATCATATATTAAAACACATGCCCTCTATAAAATAACAATGAGAATTGAGTAACATGCGTTAGACACCAAGAAAGACGAAGAGAAACCACTTTTGAAAGCCTTAATTGATTATTTGGAAAAATCTGAGACTTTTGCTTGAAAGAGAGTTTGAGAGAGATTTTAAGAGTGTCTGATTGAGTATAATAGGCTAATGAATCCCAAAAAGTGTTTTACGTCATGGTATCAAAAGGAGTTACAAAGGAGAAATATCCAGAATACCCCTAACTAAAAATAATAAAATTATCGTAGGTGGTCACAAGACCCCTTGACTCATGACCACAACATACGAGTTATACCATAGAGTTGTCACCAAGACAGTGAGTTGGCCACCCATCAATTGACCATCATACAACTTCCTAACCCCTATTCATGACCAGACCATACGACTGGTATGGTCTAGTTGTACCCAAGATAGAAACCAAAGGAATTGGACACTAGAAAACATATGACTTAACTTTACCACTAGTACCCTATCCTCACGGCTCTTTATGAGCCACTCGTACTTAGAGAAAAGTCTAGTCACTAAGTTATTGATTTGATTGAGGGACCAATTGAAAAAATCATCACCACACTTAACGAACTATACCACCAAACCATGACCACTACAGAAACCCAACCACCCTTCACTGGTCTCCTAATAACTAGGATCCTCTGACCCGTACCCACACCAAATGACTCGTATGGTGAGTTATTACAAGGACAGTGATTTTAAAGCTCAAGAATTATCAAAGGACCAAGAACTAGGGTGTTTCAATAATAGTTCATTTGTGTCCTCTTGGGTCTCGAACAAATATCAAAGTGTCCTTGGACACTTAGAATTCTCCAAGTCTCCAACCGGTGCACTACTCAGTTAGAGCACTTGAGATTGTGCTTGATTGGTCGCTTATATAAATTAGGTAACAGACCCAAGTATTACATATGCGACACATTGGTTGTGATCACGAATCCTACATGCAAGATCCAGTGATCTCGTATGTTATGCCTAGATCCAATTATATACTTTTTTCATAATTTTTCACCACTTTTGAGAGTTGGAGCTTAGGTTTTTGTGATTTTGAGCAATTTCTTCCATTTTTAAGCTTGGGTAAGATCCATAACACTTATTTTAACTAGTTTTCTTCAATCGTATCCTTTAATTCTTGTTTTAAACATGGATTAAAAAGTTGAAATTGGGGATTCTGGCTTGGAAGACCTAAAACTTGTATTTCTTCGATTCAACCCCCATTTTTACTTGGGTAAGTTTCTAATCTATAACCATCAATTTTCTCATAATTTCATCTTTAAAACAATTTCAATTCTCGATTTTAAAATGGACTTCAGAGATTTATAGTAGTAATGCTTGAAAAAGGTTTTTCTTTCATTTGAACCTCATTTTTAACTAGTTTTTGTTTGGGTTTTCTATTTTAGACTCATAAAAATATAAGGAACATGTTTTATAAATAAACTTATAATTTTTCCTCTTTTATTGAAAACTAGTTTCGAGGGTCCACTTTGACCCTGACTTAAAAATAGGAAGTATGGGTACCATTCGCTCTCTTATGATGTAGATTTTATATTTCCATGTTTTAGTTGATTTCGAGTATGTTTGTGAGGAATAATGGATTCAAAGTGAAGGCTTTCAGGCCGGTTTTAAGCATTTGAGGTAGGTTATGCATTAATTTTTGGTGACTTATGTGTAATATTTATTTCTATATAATTTTACCATTTTACCCTCCTCGTGGTTACTTTATAGTATTCTAAGGGGTACGTATGCTTTGCACTATTCCTAAATGCATTTTGGTGAGTTTTATGCGATTTTGTGGTTTTTGGTGGCTTGAAAAGCCTAATAGTTGACTTTGATCAACAATAATCGATTTGAGCATTGGATGGCAAAACAGACTACGCTAGAAGATTTCAAACATTGATTTTAGGTTTGTAACATGGTTGGTATGGTTTTATGGCCTTTAGCTCTCATTTCGACCCTCGATTTGGAAAGTTGTGAAATTGTTTTCAAGGGTTAACTTTATGGAATGATATTTTTCAAAAATCTAATATTGTCATTGAGTTTGCAGCATTGAATTTGACAGGGTAGCATAATTCATTAGCATTCTCGAAGTTTTGGAAAAATCCAGAGAGGTCTAAGGATGCTTGGAATTCTCAAAGTATCCAGGTGGTGCACCACTCAACTGGTGCACTCGTGTTTATGGTCGTTTGGTCTCTTATACTAGTAGGTTGAAAGACCTAAGTGTTGTGTATGCGACACCTTGGTCACAATCGTGAGTCCCGCATACACAACCCGGTGATTGTGTATGCGATGCCTAGGTTCATTCATATACCTTGTTTAGCTATTTTTAACCATTTTTTATATTTGGAGCTTAGTGTTTCATGATTTTGAGCAATTCCTTCTATTTCTAAACTTGGCTAAGATCTATAACACCTATTTCAACTATTTTTCTTCAATCTCATCCTTTAATTCTTGTTTTAAGCACAGATTAAAATATGGAAATTGGAGATTTTGACTGGAAAGGCCTAAAACTTCTATTTCTTCGATTCAAACAATTCTTACTTTGGTAAGATTGTAATCTTATAACCGTCATTTTTCTCTTGATTTCATCTTCAAAACTACTTCAATTCTTGATTTTAAAATTAATTTTCAAGATTTTTAGTGATAAACCTTGAAAATGGTTTTTCTTTGATCTAGACCTCATTTTTAACTCATTTTTAGTTGGATTTTCAGTTGTAGACTCCTAAAAATATAAGGAACACATTTTTGAAATAAAATTATAATTTTTCCCTTCTTTTTTGAAAATTCATTTTAAAAGTCTGTTTTGACCCCGACTTGAAAATAGATAATATGGGTATTGTTGGCTCTCGTTTGACACATGGATTCTATATTTCCATGTTTTAGTTTATTCTAAGACTATTCGTGAAAAGTGAAGGCTCAGATTGAAGGCTTGCAGATCTATTTTGACATTTGAGGTAGGTTATGGCTTAACTTTCTTCAGACTATGCTAGGTAGTTAATGTGGATACAAAATCATGTTAAGGGCATGGGAACTAATCATGAAAATATATAAATTATTGTGTTGTACTCGTTTGGGGGCGTATATTGATGTACTTGGTGAATTTGGAACATTATTTGCTATGTGTGACCGTGTGGGTCTTATATACTAATATTGGCCTAATGTATCTTAAATTAGTTGTATCATTTTTAGTTAAAAAGCCTCATGTGGTATCAATGGTATATTTGATATAATTTACTCTATTAGCATATAGTTTATGTTGGATTTCATGGATGGTTGGAAATATTGAGAGGATTTTTAGCTCACTTGGTTGGTATATTGGTTGGATATGGAAACACTCATTCTTTTTAGTTACGAGCATTACATCCTCATGTCATATACATTCATGAAACATTTGTACAACCATGGAAATACTGGAAACACTGTATTTTTTGGCAGAAAATTTAACATCTTTAAAACCTTCTACCGAAGGATATTCTAGAGAGGAGATACAAATATGGATTAGATATGCATTATATAAGGGTTGACGAACCCCCCATGGGTCCTATGTTAGGAATCTTTAGATCCATAGGTATATACGGAGGTTGTGCGACAACCTCAAGCATGGCATGATCATTATCATCATTGTCATCTTCATTGCATTTAAATCATTATGCTTATGTGTGATTGTATTTTTTTCTTTAATTGTTGTCTACTCATTATTGTACTTACCTTTAATTGTGTTTGATGTTCGTATATGAGTATTTTCTCTCCCTTTCACAACTTCTATTCGATATATGTATGGATATTAGAAATTATTAGTAGAGACGGTGTGGGCTACCGTTTGGGAAATTTTCTTGTTGTAGGTGACGTGCCCTTAGTATGTTTTTTATGTGCTTTATTTTCTTCTTTTCTCAGTCGGCCTATGATACCTACTGAGTATAAGTAGACATACTCATCTCTACTGCACCCTTTCAGTGCAAATCCTGTTGGAGTCCATCTCATGGTGTTTGACTTTAGCTGATACTTTGGAGCATTTTGAGGTAGCAGTTGGATTCTTGGTCTTGAGTCGACTACTACCTTTCTTTATTTAGACTGTCTTTATTTGTATTCAGAAATAGAGTTATTCCTGTTTTGGATATCTTATGTATTTTGACCTCGAGTTGTACTAATGTTCTTATGATGTGACAGTAGGTGTTGGGATTTATTGTACGATAATTGTGGTTATATTCTTCCACTTTTACTATATGGTGGGGTTTTGCTTTGTTCTATAAGCTTCACTTTGGGTTATTATTACTATTTCCCTTTTCATATTAGTTTGTGCAATAGGCTTATTTGTCAAGGTTTTTCGCATCATATGCCTTCATAACCCTTAGATTTTTGGTCGTGACAATTTGTGAACTAGTCTTTTTGCATTATGTGCCTATAACTATTATTTTAGATCGAGGTATGGTGTTCACTTTGAGCTTTTGTAGATCTTTTCAGTAGGAGTTGTGTACTCAAGTGGATCTTGGCACATCCTTCCACCCTCAGACTAATAGGCAGTCAGAGAGGACTATTTAGGTTATTACAGATAGGCTCCAAGCTTGTGTTATGAATTTTTTAGGTCAGTGAGAGTAACACTTAACTGTGGCAGAGTTCATGTATAATAATAGCCATTATTTGGGTATTGAGTTGGCTCCATTTGAGGCTCTATTTAGTAAACGATTTCATTCTCCAATTAGTTGGTTTGAGACCTCTGAGATTAGACCTCGTGGTACTGACTTATATCAAGAGTTGTTGGATAGAGTCAGGGTAATTCAGGATAGGTTAAGGATAGCTCAGAGTAGTAAAAAGTCTTATGCAAATCATAGACTTTGTTCCTTAAGGTTTGGATTTAGTGACTAGGCATTTCTACATGTATCGCCCATAAAAGGTATGATGAGATTTTGGGAGAAAAGGAAAGATCAACCCCAAATATATTAGACCTTTGAGATCCTTCACACAGTTAGAAAAATTGCATTTGATTTAGCCTTACCCCCTAATTTGCAGTTATTCATCAAATTTTCCATGTTTCTTTATTGTGGCGATACATTCCAGATGCATCTTATGAGCTCATATGGGACTCGATTTAGTTTGACGAGCGGTTGACCTTCGTGGAGGAGTCGGTGCTTATTTTAGCTAGTAATGTCAGGTGGTTTCACAGTAGAGGGATTCTAGTAGTTAAGGTCAAGAGGAGGCACTGCCTAATAGAGGAGAATACTTGGGATATCGAGAGTGAGATACGTACCCAGTATCTTACTTGTTCGAGACTTCGGGTACATCCTAACCCTTTAATTTTAGGGATAAAAGTTCTTTTAATAGTGGATATTGTAATGACCCTCCAAATCATTTTCTATATTTCTACTTCATTTAGAGCTATCCTATAGCCACCCAAGTCATTTATGACTTTCAGGAGTTCATAGTTCTATTATTAAGGATTTTGTATGGTTTTTAGAGCCAATTCTTTTCTTTAAAGTCCTCGCTGGTTAAAATTAGCTACCGAGCAAAAACATCTGTTAAACAAACTCATATGTTAATTTTGAAAACTCCAATAGCTCTAGCATATCGATTTTTGGCTAGGAGGACCTTTGGTTTGGGTCTAGAGGCTTCTGGACTCATTTTGGGCTATTAACCAAAAGTAAAGAAAAGGCACATGGGTGTGGGACCTACTTTTTGTCATAACAACCTTGAAGGGAAATTTTGACTGTGCCATAGAGTTTGAAACGTTGAATTTGATAAGGTATCACATTTCGTTTTTGCATACGGGATTTTGGATGAAACACGAGGGAAACGTTGAATTTGATAAGGTATCACATTTTGTTTTTGCATATGGGATTTTGGATGAAACACGACGGGTTGGTTAAAACCCAAAATTAATATTAAGCTTTCAGTTGGTGCACCGCTTAAGCGACTTTTTGGGTCACTTAAGTGGAGGACTGCTAAAGTACCCAGACGATTGCTTAAGTGGTCAGGATGGCCCAACAAGTGTTCGCTTAAGAGGCGTATGTAACGCTTAAGCAATGGCCGCTTAAGCAGAAAATAGTCCACTTAAGTGGTATACTAATCGGTAGCAGATGTCGCTAAAGCGAAACTAGGTCGCAGCAACACGTGGAAATCTGGGAATGCTATAAATTCCCCACTTAGCCCAAATTCTCCCATTTTTAAAAGAGTAGAACTCTGAATAGAGTGAAAACTTGTGAGAATCATTAGCGGGTGATACGGGAGCATTTTTGAACTTAAATTACGCATTTGGTAATTTTTCATCAATTTTATGTATTAATTTCTAATAATTTGCCCAAAATCCCTAGAATCTTATTGGGTTGATTGTAGCACCATTTGAGCTCAGAATTCACCAATTCATGCAGGTAAACGTTTCCTTAGCATAAAGTGATGTGCTGTGGTGTGCTATAGAAATATAGCGCTTTCAATGCTTAAAACTATAAAAATGTACAAGTTTCTGAGGTTGTTTAGTTAGATATGATGCATTTTGGATATGTTTTGTAGGAAATCATTTTTTGGATGCTAAGTTCGTGATAAGATGGAAAAAGTGTTGTTGGCTACTTATTGTAGCAATTATGGATGTTCGTGACACTTTTCAGCTTGTTTATGATCAAAGCATGTTCAGGAAGTGAAAAAGAGAGACAATCTTCTTAAAGGAGTTCGTGATGATGTTCCTCCCTCTTTTTCAGAAGGAATTTAGGTATTATTGACCAGAAAATAAAGGTGTTGTTAGTACAATCTGCTAACCAGGGGAGGGAAGAAGAAGCTCAGCACTTAGCTCGAGAGGCAGAGCTAGTTGTGCATCTCCCTAAAAAGACCACCGAGCAGTACTCGATGGAATTTAGAATAGAGTTTGAAGTGCCCAATCCCATGTGATCCCAGCATACCAGTACTTGCAACCATATGAGGATGATGAAGAGGATTTGGGGTATGTTGAGCTGACAGAGACTAATACCATTATTCCTCCTATTTCACCCCTAGGCATTAAGTTTATTATATCGAGTGCAATAATCCAACTCTTATACATGAAGGGTGTATTTGCGAGGTTGCCTGCAGATGATGCTAACATATATCTAGCCA
>JAPEIP010000008.1:93108138-93125640 GCA_026120095.1 Capsicum chinense | reverse complement strand
CTATTTAGTAAACGATTTCATTCTCCAATTAGTTGGTTTGAGACCTCTGAGATTAGACCTCGTGGTACTGACTTATATCAAGAGTTGTTGGATAGAGTCAGGGTAATTCAGGATAGGTTAAGGATAGCTCAGAGTAGTAAAAAGTCTTATGCAAATCATAGACTTTGTTCCTTAAGGTTTGGATTTAGTGACTAGGCATTTCTACATGTATCGCCCATAAAAGGTATGATGAGATTTTGGGAGAAAAGGAAAGATCAACCCCAAATATATTAGACCTTTGAGATCCTTCACACAGTTAGAAAAATTGCATTTGATTTAGCCTTACCCCCTAATTTGCAGTTATTCATCAAATTTTCCATGTTTCTTTATTGTGGCGATACATTCCAGATGCATCTTATGAGCTCATATGGGACTCGATTTAGTTTGACGAGCGGTTGACCTTCGTGGAGGAGTCGGTGCTTATTTTAGCTAGTAATGTCAGGTGGTTTCACAGTAGAGGGATTCTAGTAGTTAAGGTCAAGAGGAGGCACTGCCTAATAGAGGAGAATACTTGGGATATCGAGAGTGAGATACGTACCCAGTATCTTACTTGTTCGAGACTTCGGGTACATCCTAACCCTTTAATTTTAGGGATAAAAGTTCTTTTAATAGTGGATATTGTAATGACCCTCCAAATCATTTTCTATATTTCTACTTCATTTAGAGCTATCCTATAGCCACCCAAGTCATTTATGACTTTCAGGAGTTCATAGTTCTATTATTAAGGATTTTGTATGGTTTTTAGAGCCAATTCTTTTCTTTAAAGTCCTCGCTGGTTAAAATTAGCTACCGAGCAAAAACATCTGTTAAACAAACTCATATGTTAATTTTGAAAACTCCAATAGCTCTAGCATATCGATTTTTGGCTAGGAGGACCTTTGGTTTGGGTCTAGAGGCTTCTGGACTCATTTTGGGCTATTAACCAAAAGTAAAGAAAAGGCACATGGGTGTGGGACCTACTTTTTGTCATAACAACCTTGAAGGGAAATTTTGACTGTGCCATAGAGTTTGAAACGTTGAATTTGATAAGGTATCACATTTCGTTTTTGCATACGGGATTTTGGATGAAACACGAGGGAAACGTTGAATTTGATAAGGTATCACATTTTGTTTTTGCATATGGGATTTTGGATGAAACACGACGGGTTGGTTAAAACCCAAAATTAATATTAAGCTTTCAGTTGGTGCACCGCTTAAGCGACTTTTTGGGTCACTTAAGTGGAGGACTGCTAAAGTACCCAGACGATTGCTTAAGTGGTCAGGATGGCCCAACAAGTGTTCGCTTAAGAGGCGTATGTAACGCTTAAGCAATGGCCGCTTAAGCAGAAAATAGTCCACTTAAGTGGTATACTAATCGGTAGCAGATGTCGCTAAAGCGAAACTAGGTCGCAGCAACACGTGGAAATCTGGGAATGCTATAAATTCCCCACTTAGCCCAAATTCTCCCATTTTTAAAAGAGTAGAACTCTGAATAGAGTGAAAACTTGTGAGAATCATTAGCGGGTGATACGGGAGCATTTTTGAACTTAAATTACGCATTTGGTAATTTTTCATCAATTTTATGTATTAATTTCTAATAATTTGCCCAAAATCCCTAGAATCTTATTGGGTTGATTGTAGCACCATTTGAGCTCAGAATTCACCAATTCATGCAGGTAAACGTTTCCTTAGCATAAAGTGATGTGCTGTGGTGTGCTATAGAAATATAGCGCTTTCAATGCTTAAAACTATAAAAATGTACAAGTTTCTGAGGTTGTTTAGTTAGATATGATGCATTTTGGATATGTTTTGTAGGAAATCATTTTTTGGATGCTAAGTTCGTGATAAGATGGAAAAAGTGTTGTTGGCTACTTATTGTAGCAATTATGGATGTTCGTGACACTTTTCAGCTTGTTTATGATCAAAGCATGTTCAGGAAGTGAAAAAGAGAGACAATCTTCTTAAAGGAGTTCGTGATGATGTTCCTCCCTCTTTTTCAGAAGGAATTTAGGTATTATTGACCAGAAAATAAAGGTGTTGTTAGTACAATCTGCTAACCAGGGGAGGGAAGAAGAAGCTCAGCACTTAGCTCGAGAGGCAGAGCTAGTTGTGCATCTCCCTAAAAAGACCACCGAGCAGTACTCGATGGAATTTAGAATAGAGTTTGAAGTGCCCAATCCCATGTGATCCCAGCATACCAGTACTTGCAACCATATGAGGATGATGAAGAGGATTTGGGGTATGTTGAGCTGACAGAGACTAATACCATTATTCCTCCTATTTCACCCCTAGGCATTAAGTTTATTATATCGAGTGCAATAATCCAACTCTTATACATGAAGGGTGTATTTGCGAGGTTGCCTGCAGATGATGCTAACATATATCTAGCCAAGTTACTGGAATCTGCTCTTCATATACATATCCAGGGGTGAATTAGAATGCGCGTAGATTGAGGTTTTTCCCTTTCTCGCTTATAGGAGAGGCATCTTTATGGTTAGGAGAACTTCTAAGAAGATCTTTCACAACATGGAATAAGTTGGGCAGATAATTTTTTAACTAATTCTTTCCTCTATCTAGGATGTTGCAGCTTAAAGATGAGATCTATAATTCTAGGCAGTTGCAGTCTGAGTCCATGTATGAGGCTTGGTTCAAGTTCAAGAGAAAGTTGAGTAAAGTGACCAACCATCAAATTTCACAGATGAACTTACTGGAGTTATTCTATAGAGCCCTGACCATCACTTCCAGAGCTATGGTAGACATTGTCTCTGGAGGAGCTATAATAAGATTATGCTGGGAGGTAGCTTCTAATATTTTAGACCAGATCTCTCTCACTAACTGAGGGTGGAAAACTCGAAAGGCAAAGATAGGTTCTGTAACTTACTCCATTAGAGCAGTTGTGACCAAAGATTAGCTGATGACCCTGTAGCATAAGAGATTGTGCAACTGAGGATAGATCTTAGGTTGTTGGGAAAGAAGTTTGCTATCATGAATTCTAAAAAAGTTCATGCAGTAGGATCACAGGGTGTAACTTCCATAGCTTATAAATCAAAATTAAAAAAGAGGGCTAGGTATTTGGGTCATCAGTTGGAGGGTTTTCGAGCCCAAAGTCAAGGAAACTAAGGTCAAAACTACAATGATTACAGATATAAAGACTGCAGTAGGGACAAAGATAGTGACTGGAGATGGAGAGATGATTATAACCAGAAGGGAGACATGTATGTTCTGCTTGGAAGACGAGATACGAAATACAAGAAAGAAAGAAATGTTGACCAAACTGGTGAAGGGGCAATAAAATTAGGAGGCTAGCCTTAAGGAGATCAAGGCTGACATTTCAGGTTTGACCTAGAAGATTGATTCCCTGCAATGGCTATCAAGAAGTTAAAACATCAGTTAGGGCAGATGTCTGCTACTTTTATCAAAGGCAGTTGGGCACCCTCCCAAGTAACACACTGCAGAATCCTTCAAATATCAATCTTTTTCTAGCTATCACCACTAATTATGGTGCTACTACTGATGATCCCCCTATAGCTATTAAGATTAATGGCAAAAAGAGAAATGAGACACTTGTGGCAGATTTTGAGAGGTTGACATGGGGTGATGATGACTTTGTGTATAATAGTGTTGAGTATTAGGTTGTAGGGACCAATAATCATATGTACCCTTATATTGCGAGCCCTTCCTTACCGTTAGTAGGAAAGAAGGAGGACCCCAGAGCAGTCACCATTTCGTTTTCTATTGGGCCTTTTAATGTCAAGAAGGCCTTATGTAACTTGGGATCAGGAGTAAATGTGATGCAACTGGCTGTGTAAAAGTTGTTGAGAATGTGGGAACTCAAACCTACATCCATAAAATTATTGATAGATGGCTCATCAATGAAGAAACCTGCAACGCTTTATGTGACGTAGAAGTAAGGGTGGCATCCTTTATTTTTCTTACTGATTTCATGGTTCTTGATTGTGAGGTAAATTCTTAAGCCCCTAATATATTGGGTAGACCCTTTCTATCCACTGGTAGGGTATTGATTGATATGGACTTAGGGAAGATCACCTTCAAATCGAATAATGAGCAAGTAGCATTTGATGTGTGTATGATAGTCCAACAACCAAATGATATATGAGTGGTATCTGTAATACACTATTAATGAGCATGTTCTTGTAGAGGCCAGTGTACCAAATGTACTAGGTATTGATAAGAAACGTGTGATAGGTCAATTTGCAGAGATTAAGATGCTGAATCTAGGACATATGAGGGAGGGGGTAGATATCTTATAAGTAGAGGTGTGCTCTCTCACTGAGAGCAATATATTAGCCATCCCACTAATTTTATCCCCAATTATTCAGCCATCACCTTCGCATGGTCAGAGATATTTTGATTTATTCATAAAAGATAATGTGGCAGTGCCCGTAGTTGGGATGAAGAGAGGTCAAGTGGGGGAATTGCATAATCCAAATAGGCCATAACCCATGATTCGATGCAGACTGTATTTTTTTATAGGCAGAATTGTGTTGAGATAACTGCGGGTGCATCTTCTCACAATGCACCACCGCCACCATAGCCTCCGTTTATGGATATACCTTCATCTGGGGATGCTCATGACACAGACATTAGTGTGTCCCATGTATGTTCTTATTCCCTTTGTTTTCTATTATTTTAGTGCATTGGGTTAGTTGCGGGTGGGATATACCATAGCCACTGTAGGGTTTTGTTGTCGTGCTTCTTTTTCTATTGATAGAGTTATGGCTGTAGAATCGGCATGTCTAGGTTAATTTGGGTCATATTATTTTTTTGTATTATGTTGTGTTGTTATGTAATTAGGAGATTTTTAAGTATTTAGGGTAGCTATCATGTTGTTATGGATTTTTTAGAAAAATGCTACCCCTCCAAAATTTTATGTTTTAGAATTGTGTGAATGTATATATGTGTGAACATTGTGGATCTTGTAATGGCATTAGGATTAGGGACATGATAATTATTTGCAAACAATTGCATGAATCAGATAGGTAGTAGCCTGTAATATTGACTCTGTGCCTTGTGTGTGTGAGATGCTACTTAGTTCCCTTTGTGTGTTGAATTCAAAACTTGCCCATTTAGTCTTGCATAGGTTGTAGGATAGTGGGTTAGGAAAGGATCATAGGTCATTTTTGAGTTTATTCCACTTTTAGACTAAATGACCTTCCCATCAGTATCCCTTGATCCCTATTTTAAACCTTAAAGCCTATGTCTTTGTTTTCACCTTCCCATTTATGTTATAATGAACCTTTTTGGCCCTGGACCTCCTTGGACATTGTGTACATCAACTCAGGCAAATCTCCTAAGTTAAGGGTGGCTATCAGAGGGGTGCGTAATGTAAAGTGGGTGTGAATAAGGGCGAAATAAAATAAAATAATAGTAGGGCTGGGTGTTGTAGAAAAAGAAAATAAAGAGAAAAAGAAAAAAAACCGTGAAAGTTGTGAAACAGAAAGAATACAAGACCAGACCCAACATAAATGTTCAATAATGAATAAAAATGGAGATATAAGGGTGGAAATAAAAGAAAATTGAATAATAAGTGAGACCCCAAAGTTAGTGTAGTGCCAAGGAGGCTCAGTCACTCGATATGTCTATATGTACCATACCAGCACCCAAGCCTGCGTTACAAGACGAGAAAAGTCCTATAGTGATTCTAACTTTACTGTTTTAATAATAAGGTAAAGAAAATAAGGGTAAGCCTATAGTATTTGATGCACATTGATTGGAGCTTCTCTTCTAAGTGTGAGTGTCACTTGACTGTCCCTGCATTGACATGCATTATTTCATATGAGTGAGTTGGGACTTCTTTGTTATAAGGGCACTTGAGTCGTATTTCTAGATATTTGCTTGTTTTGGGTAGTGTAACTTATATATATATGTGTGTAGTTGTATGTTGATATTCTAAAGACATACCTTGATCCTATTGTATCATATTATTGTGCTTCATGTTCATACACAGTTAGTTTTGAAGAGTGAGATTGGGGGGGTTGTGTTTTGAGGTTAAAAGTATAGATTGACTACCTTGAATAGATTAGATTCTCCTAGTTAAGCATCATTTTTTGTTTGTTTTGTTTTGTTGCCGGAGGACCTGCAAACGTTCTAAGTTAAGGGTGTTGATGTGCTATAGAAAAATAGCATTTTTGATGCTTAAAACTATGAAAATATGCAAGTTTCTGAGGTTATTTTGTTATATATGATGTGTTTTGGGTATGTTTTACAGAAAATCATATTTTGGATTCTAATTTCATGGAAAAAAAAAGGAAAAAGGTATTTTTGGCTACTTATTGGAGCAATTATAAATATTTGGGACCCTTTCTGACTTTCTCGTGATCAAAGCAAATTTGAGAAATGAAGAAGAGCTGAAAAGATGACTCCCAACACTTACTAAGTCAACATGTGGACCGCAAGTAGCACTTTTGGACCGCATATGGGAAAAACAAGTTCCAGAAGTCTGAAATCTCGAGAGCTAACTTGCAGGAAATTTTTGCTCCGACACTTGAGCCCTCCCTGCTGACCGCAAGTGCTACTTGTGCCTAAGGTCAAGTGCAAACCATAAGTATCCACCGACTCTGTTTTCTTCTATTTTGTTCAGGCTTTAGTTTTAGGGTTTCCTCGTGTACTATAAATACCATTTATGTGTTTGTTAGTAGGAGTAATGCACTCTTGATACTTACAAATATATTTTGATTCCGAGATCTGACTTTGGTCTTGTAATTCTCTTGTATTAATTTCAATTGATTAATTCATTTACGGTTTTGAGTTTTTCTACTTCTTATTATTGTGATTTTATTTATGCTTTCAATTATGAATGTTACTGATTATTTCACAGGCATGGGCGGCTAAAAACCCATAGCTAGGGTTATGAAAACCCTAGTGGATTGACAAAGTAGGGGAAGTTCTATTATTGTTCTGAACTGGTACCATGCATGCATTGTATTATCTTCACTTAAATAGTTACTTTAGCAATGGACAACGTTAAGATCTCGCCTAGATTATTGCTACTTACTCCAAAAGAGGAGTAGTGACTAGGAAAAGATAATTACAATAGTAATTTAAAGTTTAACTGCCGACCCATGAAACTAGGTATTATCTAAGTAAGATGGTTAGCTATCATCTAATAACTAGAGACTCAAAAGGTTACGATTAACTGGGATCAAGATAAGTGTTAGTAAGGCGACATCCTGAACTCAAAAGGTAAAGGATGAAATCTTTCTGCTCGTCTAAAAGACTATAGATGGCACATAACTTATCAGATTCTTTATGCATGGTATCAAGTTGGTTTAACAAACCACGATAAGCCTACAGAGTTGAGAAGCCAGGGGGAATACAAACCTAGTGTTCACCAATACTGATTACAACAGAAGTTGATTTTTGCTCCTAGTTTGATATTGCTATTAAAATCTCCCCATTTGCTTTTACCAGTTTTTGCTCGTTGATTACAGTATCTGAGATCTGTAAGTCTACGTATTCCCTTGGGATTCGACCCTAACCTTTGTTGGTTCACTATATTTGATAGCAATCACAATCATCTTTAGAGTGATGGTGTAGCTTTGGTGTTACCAGGCTACACTTGGGATTTTAAGGTAATTTTTTAAACAAAGCACAATAGTGTAATATGGGTATTAGATTGTGATTTTGAAAGAGTGGCACTTTGTGTAAGCTTATTATAAGGGTCTTTGGCTTTTCTTCAGCATCCAGGTAGGCTAGGTTTATCTTATTCATTGCTTTACCTAGTCATAGTTTAATTATTATATTAGGTTAGATATGGTACGGGAATTAGGTATTGGACTAATAATTGGTATAATTAGAGTTATTTGGAGTGTTTATCCTATTAAGAAATTGTAATTTAAGCGAAATTGACTTAGTTGCTCATAATTTAGTTAGAATTGCTATATTAAGGCTAATTGTGGATTATTTAACATCTAGAAGTGAATTTAGATACCTTAGCGTAATCTGGGGTTGAATATGCCTTACAACTGATTTTAGAGATTAGAAGTTGGCCCCTCAGACCCACCATAGGCCAAGATTCGTGTTGGGTCTAGTAAACTTCTTTATGTATGTCATACCTTTTGAATTACTTATTTTGGAGTTTTAGGAGATTAGGTGCATGATATTTATTTTAATTTTGCACTTAGGAGTTGGTGCAAATTTCAGGCAAGACCCGGTGGCTTATTGATATTGATTTTTGATTCAAGTCTACCAATTGATAATGATATTGAGTTCCAGTTTGAGTCCGGTATTGACACTTTATTTATGATATGATACTGTATGGATGGATTCATGGTTACGGCTTGATATTTGGTAAATTTATGGAACTTGGGTTATTTCCTTTATTTGCACCCTCTGGCTTATGAGAAATAGATTTAGGTTATTTACTTTTTTACATTTATTATCATGTGGGGGGCAATTCATTAGTTATAATTGTGTGATCCTTACGTTACTATTTTGGATTTATTTATTTATTTATGCACAACATTTGAGAATTATTCTAAGTTTACCCTTTTTTCCTTAACTTAGCTTATTTATCTTGCATATTATTGTATTTATATCATGGATTTAGCTTAGCTGGTCGATGATGCCTACTAAATATCTATGGCTTTGGTACTCATACTACACTTTTGTACTATTTTGGAGCAGATCCAAGTACTAGTGGCCATCGTTAACATGACGATCGTACTGGGTTGATTCCGAAGATAGGGTGAGCTCTCGGATTTGGAGTTGCCCCATTTGCCTTCTATTATTTATGTCTAGTCTTTCACTATTTAAGACGGGTTTGTGTTTGACTATTTCAATACATATGTTCCTTTTGTTAGTAGCTTGTATATCTATACTACTAGTTCGTGGGATGACTATTGATGTTTTTATCTATCTGTTAGACTATCATTATTGTCTTATTATTTTATAGGTCTTAGTATGTTAATTTTTGTCTATTAGGCCATTATCCACCAAGTTAGCCCATTTCTTCTATAATTGGTCTATAATTTGGCTTACCTATTGGTGGGTTAAAGTAGGTACCATCATGACTCACAAATTGGATTCTGACAGTACCAAAAATTAGTCCATCCAAAATTTAAAACCCTTTTTTTTAACTTTAACCCAGAATGAGACATTATTCAATAAATCCTGTAGGATTGCCTCAAGGCTCTGGAATGATAAGGATGAAGGGATATGATTAGAAGAGGTAAAACCCATTTTCCTACGGTATTCACACTGAAGATTACCCGATTAGAGCAAAGAGTGCAACTTCATGCCTTTGAAGTAGTTGCTTAGTGCCTAGGTAGCTAGGAATTTAAGTATTAGACCTCGGTTAGAAAATATATGCATAAAGTAGATAGATGGAAGATTCCATATTTAAGCTTGTGGGTGAGGTGATCGGATAGATAAAGTAAGTAAAACTGGGTCATGTGAATAAAATTAATATTCCCAAATTGCCATGTTGAATTGTTATTAATATTGATTTGTTGTTGTTGTACATGCTAACGAATATTAATAAAAATGGGCTAGTTGTTCTTGTTTATTATTGTTAAACGGGATAATTACTAATACGATTGATATAATGACTTAATCCTTGCTCAATTTGTCTAATTGAGTGTTACGATAATGTCTTAAGGTTAAGATGGAAGTTGAGAAGGTAATCGTGTTATAGATAGAGGGAGTGATTGATGATGGTCAAATTATACCTTGAAGGTATAAGCAGTGTTTCGTCAATATACTTTACCCAACAAGAGTCGGAGTCGAATCTACAAGGAATGAGAACATGAGATTTAATGTCAAGTGTTAAAAGTGACTACAAGTTGTCGTAAAGCAATGAAAATCAAATGGGAAACTAAAATTAGGGGTTTACTTCAAATAATTTTTATTTATCAAGTTAATCATAGTTGAAATGTCAAATTTGAAGTTTAGAGAAATAGAGTTAAAATCAAGTGTAATATGGGACTTTGGGTTATGTTGTTGTAAGGGTGAGTACATGTATGGGTGATTGAATATTTTTCTAAATTCAGCTAGTGGTTATGGGTAGGCTAGATAATGAGTATTCAGTGTTAATTTGTCAATCAAACACCAAATCTCACAAATGGGTTCTTTCAACCACCTCACAAGTGTAACTATATGAGTAATCTAACACTTCAATTATCTTACTTATGTCTAAGAGAAACTATTAAATGATATACAGCAAGTTATTGTTCATTCCTATACCTCGCCCTCATCCCCTTTGTCATGGATGATAAGGGTTCTAAGATTGATCAGAGTTTGCAACCTCTAATTATAGATCGAAAACATGGAAAAGGAGTAAAACCCATATCAATTGGCTAATTAGGAAAACAAATGAGGAACACCCATACAATTATCACAACTTACTCAAGCATAACCCCAAGTAAAGAAATTAGCTACTCATAGAGAGAGAAAGAAGAAAATTAACCAAATTCTTATTCGATCCTTCTTTTGAATCGAAGATTATCACAAGAATTGAGATTTAAATTCAACAAAAGGAAAAAAAAGTCACCAATTTAACTCTTGGGGTTTCACTCTATGTTTCTCAATCTTCAAAAAATACAAAGATAGAGTTCTAGAGAAAGCCCCAATTTGCATTTTTGGAAATTATGAAAATACCACCGCACTAATCAAGTGTCAATGTAGGTGAAGAACCGCGTACATAGGTAAGTCCACATGTAGTCTTCAAGAAACATTTTTCTCCAATCTTCTCTACCATCTGCATGTGCACCTCTTGAGCTGCATGTACAGGTGGCCCTACATCTTTCCAAGTATTGTTTTGAGGTCCTATTCTTCATTTTTCACATTACATTTGACTTGTTTGGCTAGATCAACCTTTTGTTCATTCACTACCTGCGCAACGAGAAATTTATCATGATAATCACCTCAAAATAAAAGAAATTAAGGGATAATTCAAGGTTAAAAGTGCTCAAAAATTGGCAAATTTCCAACTTATCAACACCCCAAACTAAAACTATCTCTTGTCCTCAAGAAATCAAGGACGTTAATTATGGAAAAGGGTATTCTTACTCAAAAGCAACCATAAAAGACTATGCTAGGCAACTAAGACCACAAAGTTCAATCAGTTCTTCCAACACGTCACAACAAACAAGTATATCACTTCTCCTTTCAAAAAGCAAATCTTTATGTTGCAAGACGTAAGCTATTATCAAGTAAGAGTTTCAAATCAAAATACTTCTCAAGGTGTGCCACAAAACTTTCAAGGATTGCCTCAATTTCACTTTGTGGCTTGTTTTGCTCATTTTTCCTAATTAAAAATAAGACATCACTCTCTACTTTGAGGTATAAATTTCACTCACATAAAAAAGTTTAGTCCATACACATAAAACAATGTAATTCATAAGGAAAATCAAGATAGAAAGAATTTTTGCTCACTCACACAAAAAAACTTAAGTACAGCAAGTAGAACCATAGGCTTTTTCTTTGAATTATTCGCCACTAATATAGTTATACAAGGTTTGAAATCACCAAGGACTTGCGGTTATTGATAAAGGTTAGGGTGAGGGAAGAAATTTATAGATCAATGACTAGAAGATCGCCCTAAACGCAATTGCTTTATGACTTCTTAGGTCATTTTCTTTCAAATTTTCTACCTTATTCACCCTCATTCCTTTTCTTTTGTTTATCTTAATCTCTAACCTCCTTTTTCTATGAAAACATAAGAACTTCCCTCTTCATTCACTTCTTAGGTTCTTTCAAAATATTTTTTACTTCTTAGCCATTTATGCCCCCCTTTTTCATAAACTTTTCACTTTTAAAAATAATTTCTAAGGGCTAGGCTCTTTTCTTTTGCTTTCAAGCACATACTCATGACTTGTAAATCACATTCTTAGTAAACCAAACATACATTTCTCTTAAATAATCTTACACATCTCATTTCCCCCAAACTTAGGCTTTCAGTCTACCTTTGTCAAAATCTCAATCATGAACCCTCAAACTTAGGCATTCTTCTGCATTGGCCTACATTACGATGCATTCAAGGAAGTTGGGTGCTAAAAGAGGGATTTTAAAAAAAGTTAATGTGTCATAGTATGGTCCTCACCAAGAAAAAAATAGGAAGAGATCAAAATGGGTTAACTAGGAAATAATGTTAAGGTGGAATCTAGGTCATGTGATAAATAAAAAATAGCATCGGGTCGTCTTCAAAGCTAAGCATGGTTTAGCATTTCGTCGTGAATACACTTAGGGCAAGCTACAAACTGCAATGTATGCTCAAGAATTGTTAAAAATAACTTTACCACACAAGGCATCATACTTCTTAAAATAGAAAGCTAGTCTTCCAAATAATTTGAGAAAATGAACTCGACAAAATACTCTAAGCCGGAAACTCTTATTTTGTGAAGAGAGAGCAAAACAATGAATTTAAAGGTCACAAATCATGATAAGACTTGAAACCTCTTTGCTCTTTCCTTTTCCAAACCCAGTTTCAAAAACTATTTTTCTTTTCACAAATCATTTTGCTTTTTTCTTTTCAAAAACCATTTCAAAAGTTATTTTGCTTCTCCCAAATCATTTTGCTTGCTAATGAGAAATTTTTGGAGGGTACCTTCTGAAATTTTTGAACTACCACTTAAATCTACCTCAATACAATAGGTATTTCCCGTAAGACTGTCTCCTAATCTATTTATCAAGGGAGAAATACCACTCGACTCGACAAAAAAGACAAAATAACAAAATAAAAATTCTCCTTGGGAAAGAATCGAGTTTTGAAAAAATCCTTGGAGTTTATTTGATGTGTATATACACAAGGTGGATAGAATGATGCACATGACCAATATAAACATCACCCAAACCAAAAAAAATTAACATAAGAAATACACAAATGGGTCTCAAATGATAACGTGTGAATAATATGGCCCGACAAGGGCTAAAACTATAACCATCAAAATAAGGGCCCGTCAAGTTCAATATGCAAATCACCATCCCAAAGTATCGACAAGGGCTAAAAGCATATCCATCAAAACATAGGCCCGGTAAGAGCAATATCCAAATCAACATCACAAAGTAGGCTCAACAAAGACAATGTCAGAATAACATCATAACAATATACCAAAAAAATAATATTTCATACCATCAAACAAAATGTCCCCCCCCTCCCCCCCTTCCCCACCAAATAATAGCATTGCATTTTCATTAATGAAATATTATAAAATAAGAAAAGAGGAGGGTAAAGACTCTTCAAAGCGCACTAGGTGCAAGGGTCTATGTCCTATGAGGCCTGTAACTACTCGACAACTAAAATACTTAGAGCCTCATCAGATTGGGCTCTTGTAATTGAAACCAAAGGAAAATGCACCTCTTCAGGAGGTTGGGAGATAGAACTAACACAAACTATCCTTACATGCTGCTCATCAATGGATAATTTCTTAGTGATATGTTGGCAAATTGATGACTTATTGACACTTTTTAAGCTTAAGTTATCATAATTTTTCATTAATTTTTGGTAATTCTCATGTTATAATGCTCATTTGTGCAGGTAAAGATTTTAATTAAAGTTGATCTAGCCATACAAATCAATTGGAGTGCAAAAAGTGAATAAAAAAATCTTAAAATTTTTTTTGGACAAGTTGGAAGCCACCTGCTCAGGCACATGCTTGACTTGTACATACAGGTGGCTCAATTTAAGCATCCAGTGTCATCTGCGAAGGTGTCCTGTGTTAGCTAGTGGCCAATTTAGTGGCATTTTCTTAAATTCTTTAAAAAATAAATTTTGGGTTTAAATAGGATTTTTTAGCTCTAGATCTCCATTATTGTACTTCTCTCAAGTTTATGAAATTTATAGTATTTTAAAATTAGAATTTGTATAATTTAACCTTTTTTTTTTTGTATGTGTAACCTTTTTCAACACATGTTTCCAAATGGATCTTCACTTTACTTAACTCTTAAGTTTATCAGCCGTACCATTTTTTGAATCTGAATCTTTGAGTGCTTAATAGACACTCATATTGATCATATTTATTTTAGTACATACATAGAAGGAAATAAAATTTAAGTTTCAGTTCAAAAAATTTAATAGCAACTATGAAATATAAGTTTCATATTTAGAGAAGATTTACAAATACTTTACTGCACAATAATCAATTCACTTGCCTAAAGATCAACCTTTATTTATGGTCACAACTAAAAGGGTGTTTGGGTGATTTTTTTTTTTGGAGTGTTTACAATTTCAAAAATTTCTTTAAAAAAAGTTAAAATTTGTTTTTAATAAGTCAAAAGTTAAAAGTATTTGGCTCCCTAACTTTTTTTATTTTTTACTTTTAAGACATTATAGTTTGACCAAGTAAAAAACATTTCTCTCCCATGTAATTCTCACATATTCTAAAATTACCCTCATGTTTATCCTAAAACATTGTTCTCTTCTACCATTTTTGCGTTTCTCTCTATTTTTGTGTTTCTCTCTTTAGGTTTGCATTTTTATCTCCATTTTGTGTCTTTATTTTTTTTTAATGGTTGCTAGCAATTTGATGGTTGTGGGGTTTGTGAGGAATTGAGAAGATTTTTTTTGGATAGTTTATTTGATTGAAACAACAAATTTTAGTAGATCATTAGTAATTTAACTCCTTTTTGAATGACTTTTGTTCTGTTTTCATTAAGGAAATCGAAAAATCAAGAAACTTATTTAATTGAAATAACATATTTTGCTCTTTTTGAGTGTTTTTGGTATAATTTTCAAAAGAAAAAAGCTTGTAAAAAATGGGTTAATTGGTGTGGCAAAATTCACAAAAAAAAATTGACCCATGTAGCTGAAACAACAAATTATGCTCCTTTTGGGGGTTTTTTGTTCAATTTTAAAGAAGAAAAATAGAGTACAGGTGATAACGAGAGTAGTAGTTTATTCATTCATGGAACATTTTTTAAAAATAAAACTAATTACATTAGTGGCTTATGTTGAAACTGATTTAAAATATTAATTAATTTTAATTGAAGAATTTTTGAAATAAAAATTTAATAGTAATCAACTTTATATAATATTAATAATTTTAATATTATTTTAGATATTTTGACAAAAAGAAAGTGCTTAACAATAATTGTTTATCAAACACATTAATAATTTTTTCAACTCCAACACTTATATCGAAATACGTGACTATTTATTTTTAAAATAAGTTTCAGCAACTTTTTTAAAAGTTGTTTTTCAAACGGGTTCTAAACGAAATTTTGTCCAGTTCATTAGGAAAATCATATGGTTCTTTTTGCATGAGATAAATAAAAAATGTTAAATCGACTAATAATATCAGAACATGATAAATCAGACCAATAACACAAAACTTATAAGTAAAATGCACCTAAAATCTTTATAGAGTTAGTTTAAGTGGCAGTTCGGTGCATCAAGTTTTCGCTATGCATGGAGTCTATGAAAGGATCGAACCATAAGGGTCTATTATATGTAGTCTCATTCTGCATGTCTGTGAGAAACTATTTCCACATCTAAATCCACAAGGGTGAAAATCATTTTTCCCCCTTAACGTTACTTTAAAAATCAAACTCTCCATTCAATTTTAAACAATAAGAACTCTCCCCTTTTTTTTTCTAGTTGTCTTTTTTAAATGCATATTCGGAAAAGGGACAAATATACCTCTAAACTATAATAAATGGTACAGATATACCCTCCTTCATACTTTGGGTATCTATATGCCCTTATCGTTAATGAAATGGTACGTATATGCCCCTCACACTAATGGTTGGGGCATATGTATATCCTAAAGCATGAAGGAGGGTATATACATATCATTTACAAAGTTCAGGGGTATATTTGTCCCCTTTTCATTTTAATTTTTAATCTCAAATAATTAACTCAAACCCACTATCGAACCCAATAAACCCATTGCACTCAATTTCAAACCAACTCAATCTGACCTCTATTTTTTATTTCAAATCGGATATTTCCTCTGTTTTTCTCTTAAACGTGAACCCCAATTAAATTGGAGTGATTGATCACTGCTACTAGTTGGTGTTTATTGGTTGGATGGTATGGAAATTAGGCCAGAGGTGACCGGAGCTAAGGGTACAATGATTATTCATCGATGCGGTGTTTTTGATTCGATGGAGATGGTGGATACATGGTGTTGACCGATGGTGGATGGTATTTTATCGACGAAATTTTGCTGAAAATTAAAACGTGAGAGGTTAAATTATTTGGTGTTGTTTTTGGGTGTTATGGGCTAATGGTTTATTGTGTGTGTATGTCGCTATAGGGGTAAGAAAATTGTGTTTGTTAGGTAGGCATGTCTTGAATTTTAATTTGAATCGGATCGGGTAGTGGATTTGAATTAATTATTTGTGATATAAAATTAAGATGAAAAAGGGACAAATATACCCCTAAACGATGATAAATAGTATGTGTATGCCCTCTGTCATACTCTGGGTACACGCATGCCCCTATCGTTAGTGTGAGGGGCATATATATACCATTTCATTAACGGTGGGGTATATGTATACCCAAAGTATAACGGATGGTATATGCGTACCATTTATCATAGTCAAGGGACATATTTGTTTCTTCTTCGATACCTATTTTATCCTTATACTGTTAATCTTTATTTTTCTTTACCTCTTTAAAATCATTATATTTTTTATTTTTTAATATATATAGTAAATTTCTTTAAATAAAAAGAAAAATTATTTTCTAGAAGGAAAAAAAGTGAGAAACATATATTAAGTTTATAAGTTAGTGGCATTCTAAATGAAAAAAATAACTAGGATAAGGAAATTAATTTATTAATAATAATTAAAACTGTAATATCTATTTATACTAGTGAAAATAAAAAATTAAAATAACTTTAAAAATATATTCCAATGCATGTAATATAATAACATATAATAAAAATGGAGATATATTTTATAATAAATTAATTCCAAAGTTTACTTATATTATAAACATATATACTTCCTCTATTCACTTTTACTTGTCACTATTTCGCGTTTTAAAGTTAATCCGCATGAACTTTGACCAACATTTTAAGATGTATAATTTAATATTTTAAATTTAAAATTTAGTTGATTAGAAACTATATGAAAAATGCTATAAGTTGCAATCCTTCTTCATATTAATAAAATGAAAACTATATTTTAAAATATCGATCAAAATTTATGCAGGTTGACCTCGAAAAATAAAATAGTGACAAATAAAAAAGAATAGCGGGAGTATATCGAAACTCATATGCGTGTATACACACACACACATAATACACACACACACTCAATGCATGTAAAATAAGAGATAAGGTACAACGTACCACTAAACTATACCTGAAGTTACTATGACATACTTAAACTTTAAAGGGGGGGTTATTATCATCTAAACTCATTTTTTCTGTATTTTCTTTTAGTATCCTGGCTGCCAAATATCAAAATATTTTTGTACTTCTTTTGGTCAAGTCAGGCGAGTACAAAAAAATTCTGACACTTGACCGTCGTGTCTGCAAAAAAATAGCACAAAATACAAAAAAAAAAAAAAAAAAAAAA
>JAPEIP010000008.1:93056739-93073908 GCA_026120095.1 Capsicum chinense | reverse complement strand
TAAATTATTTTCAAATTCCCATGATAATGTTTCGATACTCCATATTATATTGTGATCAACAAAAGAGAGCATGAATTTGAAATAAATATTGTTCACCAGTTGTAAATGATGAAGCACCTTGGTTTTTACATGATTATGCATATGTGATATTGATGACTTGAAAGTCGGGTATGACGATACCTACAGAATACAATATGCGATTGAATAAGATAAAATTTGAATGCATTGATTTTACATGAGAAAGGTGGATGCCCGAAGAAGTCGTTTGAGATACAAGCGGCTCATCGCTGGAAGAACGTGTTTGCCGATATGGAATATCGGTACCATGCTTTATGGTCTTTCCTACCTGATATTATACTATCCCAAATTAGGATTATGGTTAGGAGCCGTGCTTTGTTGTCTTGTGCACTACCATATTTGATTTGGGTCGAGACACCATGCTTTGTGGTCTTGTGTGTGTCTCTCTCATTTATACTCTAATCTCGGCAGCAACCGAGGTTTGACAGTTGGTGTAAATTATGTAGGGTATTCCACCTAGCTCAGATTGTATTTCATTATTGTTGAGAAAAACTATTGCATTACACCCATGTGTTTTCAAATTATTTGATACGAAAATCGCTTTATAATGGCTCTCAATTATATTTTGTAAAAATATTATGTTTTGCTTTGATATCTCTGTGTGCTAGTACTTTTGTGTTGATCCCCTCCCTTCTCCAACCTCTCAGGTTCAGAGGCCCAGTCTAGGGGTCAAGAGAATTAGTAGAACTTTCAGACAGAGCTGCAGAGACAAGTGGTGAGCCTTCTATATTTCGGAAGGTCTTATGTCCTGCAGTCCTTTTATCTTATGATCAGTTTTTGGGTCTGCTGGGGGCCTTTTCCCAGTTTTCAGATAGACATTGTTTCAGTCATGTAGTAAGGGTGGCTATTGAGAGAAAATCTCCCCTAAACAAAACTCTTTAAATGACTACATTGTGGATTCTATTGTGTTATTGTATGAGAAGGGGAATCTTCTATTTATAGATGTCAAAAATCTTTCCTCCAAGAAAGATTTTTGCCAAATATGGAAGATTTTTATATTTTTCTTTAAAGAAAAATAAAAGTAATTATGGTACTACTTTTATTTTCCATCAATAGAAAAACTAAAACTCAATTTTTGTAAATCAGGGCAAAATCCCTATTTCCCATCAATAGAAAATTGAAACTCAATTTTGGTAAAAAAAAAATTAGGGCAAAACTCCTAACAAATTGATCATACAAGAGTTTTTTATTAATCTTCAAATTTAATTAACCCTAGTATTAAGACTTTAATTTAAGGCTATTTATAGTAATCTTGTAAAAATAATCAAAATAAGAATGACCAAATTATTAAAACAATCACTTGAGCATGTTAGCAGCCTCGGAGTTTTTCTTCTAAGTTTCCTTTAGGTTCTTCAATTCATGGTGACTGGAAGAATATCTTATGACCATGGCCACGGTAGACGACCTTTTAGGGAGTTTGGAAAATTACGTTTGGGCTTCTGGGTAGATATCTATATATAAAAAAGGAAAATAATATTCCAATTAAGACTTATGCTAAGACTTGTGTTATTTTCATCGTTTAGTTTTGTAGAACTTTTTGGAAACTTCCCTTTCTATTTTTCTTTATGGTTACTGTTGATGAACATTTGCTTGTAAGGTTCATCATTGATCAATGTAGAGCTTTAGTTTGTTACAGGATATTTCTCGAAAGTCCTTGATGACCTCTGTGGTTGTTATCACTTTCCTCAGAAATCCATTTAAGCATGTTATGAACTTTAAAAGAGCTCTTTTGATGAATCTTTTATTGACACTTTGAGCTCTTCATGGGTGATTGAAAATTTTCATAGCCGAAATAACCTATATCCTCATTATTGATATTTATTTTGCTACATCGATTTGCATCGTACGTTATTATCGCCATTGTTGTTGTTAACGAATTAACAGACAGTACTTCTACTAATAAAGGATACCTACTTCTACTTAGATTAAAATAAAAATAATTAACTATTAAGTTTTTAAATTATATTCAAAGAAAAACTATCGGATATCCTCTTGCTAAAATTTTGGGCATAACTTTTCATTAATTTAAGTACTATATGACGAGTAAAAAGGGTAGAACCTATCGAACAGGCTACAATTACAGATTTCTTCCATCATTATTGAAGGAATTTAACTTTACGAGTAACTTCAAAATATGTGCTTTAGAGTTTGAATTTTTGTACATTAAGCTATGAATTTGTTAATATTTTATTATCTTTCTTTTATTTCAAGTATTACAATATACATATGTTTTGAGATTTCAAATTTAAATATTCTTTTGTTTTGTTAGTTATTTCTTGATTTTTATTTTTTTTACAATTTAGGAAACTCAGATTTTAGACTATGCAATCTATATATAAGGTATGTAGTTGGAGATTCTAAAACATTGTACACTTTTTTCATTTATAGTGGGAAACTCTCTTTGCTTTGTTTAGGGGATTAGGCCTATCCGAACCTCATTGAATTTTTGTATTATTTTATTCTATATTTTCTTTATCTGTGATTGTATGCTAGTCAACCACGATATTTTTAGAACAATTGATATTAGAGCTAGGTTGGAGTTTCTACACATAATCAATGGCAAATGTCTCCATCATCTTTGACAAAGTATGAAATAGAAAAATTCGATAGAGGATCTAATTAATTTCAGCAGGCGGAAGATTACAATGAGATCATCCTTGGTGTTACAAGGGTAATGAAAGATAATTGAGGAGACTTTTCTAGAAGAGTTGAAAGAATAAAAAAATAGACCTAAAGAAGAGGACTTTGAGTGCGATCTTCATGAGCGTTATAGATAGCATTTTTCTTTTGCAAAATTGCTGAATAGAAATCTATAGCAACAATATGCAAGAAGTTAGAAGATCTGTATTCTAAGAAATCTCTGAAAAACCACCTCTTCTTGAAAACGAGGTTGTAAAATCTTTATATGAATAAATGTACATCAGTTAAAATTCATCCGGATGAGTTTAATTCAAATATAATGAACTTGAAAAACGTAAATATCAAAATTGATAGTGAGGATCAAGCTTTGATCATGTTATGTTCTTTACCACCGTGTTATGATATTTTTGTTGATACATTGCTATATGGGGAAGACAGTATTTCACTAGATGATGTTAGTAATGTGCAAAAATCTAAAGAGTTGAAGAAGAGCTTTTCGGATAGCAAAACTTAGGGCGAAATGTGTAGGGGAAGAACATAACAAGAAAATTTTAACAAGAAAAATTCTAATGCAAGATCGAAGTATAGAGCAAGGAAGCAGAACTGCTATGAGTGCGGGGAGCAAGTTCACTACATAAGAAATTGTCCTATACTAAAGAAAAAAAGAAAAGTTGAAAGTTAATTATTCGACAAATATTATTAACACTAGTAATAATTTTGATAACAATGACTATGTAGAGAAATTTTATGTGTCGTGACTCCTAATCATAGGCACAATTCCTGGGTTCTTAATTCAAGTACAACTTTTCACATGTGTCAACACAAGAATTAATTTGCAACTTGAAAACAGACGAATGTGATTGTCTCCCTAGGTGATGATAATTCATTAGAGGTAGAGGGGATTGGTAACAGCAAACTAAAAATGTTTTATGTCATTATCAGAAATATAAAATGCATACTCCTAGAATGTAGAAGAATTTGATTTCTCTTTTGACTTTGGATGATCAATGGTATAAGTTTCACTTAGAGAAGGGAACACTTAAAGTGTGTAAAGGTTGTATGATATTCATGATAGGAAAGCTTCATTCTAGACTGTATTATCTTTTAAGTGAGTGTAGTCGAAGGGAAATCAATTGTAGCTTCTGAAAAGAGTGGTTTGAAGCAGTCTCAATTATGGCACTTGCGACTAGGTCATATAGTGACAGATTGTCTTTGTTGAAGAATCGAAATTTGTTGGATGGTTACAAAAATCAAGTATTGAATTTCTATGAGCATTGTATATTTGATAAGCAAACATGGGTGAAGTTCAGCAAGAAGGCAAAGCGCAAGACTAAAGACAAGTTGATTATATATATTCAGATTTATGGGGTCCAAATAGAATTTCTTCTAAAATTGGTGTTAACTACTCTATGACTTTGATTGATGATTACTCAAGAATGGTATGTATGTGTTTTCTGAAAATAAAAGATGAGGCACTTTCAATATTTGTTAAATGAAAGGCGATGATTGAGAGGAAGACTGAAAGAAAAGTTCAGTGTCTTCACACGGACAATGGATTGAAATTTTAAAACTTAAGGTTCAATGAATTTTTTAGCAGAGAGGGCACAGTGTGACACCATATTTGTATTGGAATATAGATAACACTCAACTTACATATTAATTTAAGTCCAAGATGATCATTGTCAATATATTTATCCAACAAGAGTCGAGGTACAATCCATGAGGAATAATCTGAGTGGCGATTGAGTAGGTTCAGAATAAGAGTTAATAACTAAATTCAAACCTATAATACAAAATGATTTGGGGGTTTGTGATGTTTTTAAACATGAAGTAATTATTGGGCTTCTTGATACGCCCAAATTACAACACTCGTTAGAAAGCGTAAGCAGTTGTTGTCAAATATAGAACCCAACTAGGTTGGGGTCGAATCCCATAGGGAATACTATGCTAATTAAGTATTATGATTATTAATGGACGGTTGATCGAAGGTTCCGAAGTAAAAGGGGGGTTGTTTATTGACAGTGAAATATGTTTGTAATCAAGATGTGTTTCAAGTAATGAGTATGTTTGTAATTCTTTTATCAATGAGAATAAGTAAACTAGGATTATGTTTACCGAGATGTTAATGTAGTTAAGGTTGTGAGTCACCCCAAATTCCTATTCAACGAATTCCAATTGCAAGAATAATTGAATTCTAATGTTCATCTATACGTCTCTCAATTTTAATAGATGGTTACCCTTTCATTATTTTGAACTTAAAGGATGATATTACATGTTCAATTATTTTCTCAATTGGGTTGATCCTTTTAAGGCATCAACCCTTAACCCAAAGGTTAGAGCCTTTGAATACCTTGTAAATCTCCTCTTTTCTCGACACATATTTTTCTTCTCAGACAAGTAGTATTCTTGGGCTCACCTTTCGAGTTTTCAACCAATAAGGATCGTGATAATGGAGAGGAATTTACACAATTGTAATTAAATACAGAATTTAGGTATCCCCATAACCACAAACAACAATTTACATCAGGACTCCCATAACCCTAGTCTTGGGAGGTTTAGCAACATATTATCAAAGAAGAAGATTTTATTGTTTTCTTTATATATAATATAAGAACGAATTACTTAAAAAAACATTTAATGAGTTATCCCTGACATTTAGTGAAAAATAGTGAATAAAATATTAAATCCACAATTTCAGTTCTTTTTCAAAGAGTAATGGATTACAAGATACTCTATAAGTGAAAAAATAATGTAAAGGATGAATTAATGATACATAATCTAAACCTAAAATGGGTATTTATATGTTCCCAAGTACTGAGGATTTAAAATTCGAACTCGGTATAGCCGTGTCAACTTTGATGGCCAAGTTGACGGCCTGTCAGTGACCTGACGGTCTGTTACTTTAACCGTCGTTGGGTTCCAGAAGTTCTTATTTCAGTTTCACTTTTGACGGCCAGGTTGATGGCCCATCACTAAGCTGATGGTCCATCACCTGGACTATCGCTTCCTCATTACGTAGGGCACATTCTGCTTCAGGATGACAGCCAAGTTGATGGCCCGTCAATGGCCTGACGTTCTATCGCTTGCGCCATCAAAATGACCAGCAAGTTTATGCTTTCTGCTTAGTATTGACGAGCACCCTGACAGTCCGTCACATGGTTGATGGTTCATCAGTTTGACCGTCAATGTCTTTTTTTCTACTACTTTCCCAAGTTACTTCTTCAGCTAAGTCCTTTGATAAGTCGTCAATTTGACGACTTGCTAGCACCTTTTAAGCCTAAATTATCATACTTTTCTATTGCTTTGATGGTACTCTCATAATTAATACTCATTTATGTAGGTAAAAGTAAAAAGAGAAGATGGGCAAGTTATTCAATTCATCAAAAGGTTGAATGTGAAGAAGAAGAGTCATCCGCTTCGCATCAGCTTTGAATCCGCTTTGCATCCGCTTTGATTCTACTTTGGAGTTTATAGCCATCTACTCTCTATCTGCTCTCCATCCACTTTGGATCCGCTTAAGAAGATCAAGAACAAGGTAAAAGTTTCGTAATTTTCATCAAATGTTGAGTGGAGTTTAAAAAGAGGGCTTTAGCTCATTTTTTAAGACCTAGCTTTTATTTTCCAAATAGGCATCTCTCTTAGCATTTTAGATTTTATCTTCTCAACTTAGAAGCTATCTTTTCATCTTAGAAGAATTTTGTACTAAGCTTGAATGAAAAATATATGTTAGTGATTTTCCATTGAAGAATTATTAAAACCCCAAGTGTGAAATTATATTGTCTCTATTTCTCATAGATGAAGTGAATGATAACTTTCATATATTCTTATCCCTTTTATCTATAAGTTGCTAATTCTAAATCTTGGGGCTATGCTTGCTTAGGTTGTGGTAGTGCATGGGTTTTTGCTAACTATTCTTTTAATTAGTTAGCTATGATGGGTATTGCATTTATTTCATGATTTAACTAAGAGTTGGGGGTTGTAAACCCCAACCACCCTAGATCCCATGTCATTATATGAGAGAGAAATAAATTCAACCAATAATTTGATTCATTTCATTTAATGATATCTCTGAATCATAAGGATATCAATTGAGGTAATAGATGTGGACAGTTTTCACTCTTGTAAGGTGTTTGAAAGAATCCATCTGTGAAATATGGTGTTGTAATTAAAATATTGATACTAATAAACTGACATCTAGCCTACCCATGACTTTTAGCTAAAAGTTGGATAAATGGCCAAGTACTCATGCATGAACCCACACCTAGAATTGCATAACCCCAAGGCTCGTTCTCAATTGAATTCACTCTTAGCATTTTCAACATCAAGATAGTGCTCTAACAGTGAAGTAATTGTCACTACAAACACATTCAAACTAATTCCCCCATTTTACATCTATGTTTGTTTTATTCACACTATGGGTCATCTTTTAGTAGACTATCAATACTCTTGAGTTTTGAATTCCATGCTTTCACTCCTTATGGATTCAACCCGGACCTAAGTAGGGTTATTATTTTGATAACGATTGCTTACACCCATTTAAGAGTGTAATTTGAGCATTATAAGAAATGGCGCCGTTTCCGGAAAGTGAAACATAGTTTTCACTCTTGTAGTATTTTTAGTTACATTGGGTTAGCCATAGTGTTTTATTTTACATTATTTAGTGTTTTTGTTCTGTCTCATATGTGCATAATAGTATACACGATACTATGAGTTAACACGACAGTCATACCAGGACGATTGATAGGTATCATGAGGATTACCTTAGTGATGCAGGCCAAGTTAGTGCTATTCGTATTCCACCGATGAAAGGAAATGGAGTATTTCACGTTACTAGTGTGATGATTCACTTGCTTTAAATAAAAGTATTATTTGGAGGCCAAGCACATGAGGATACTAATCTACACTTGATGAATTTTATTGAGGTGTGTTCTCTATTTGACATGCCCCACATATGTTAAGAGTCAATCCAGTTTGCCTTTTCCCATTCTCTTTAATGGATGAAGCGGTCTTATGGTTGTGATCTTTGCCTACGGGGTCTATCACTTCATTGGTGGGGCTCATGGAAACATTTTTGGAAAGATACTTTCCCCCTTCTCAGATGTTGCAACTAAGGGATAAAATCATCAATTTTTTCCAACTTATTGGTGAACCATGATATAAGCTTGACAATGATTCAACAACAATTTAATGTGACTCCCAAATTATGAGGTTCCGGATAAAATGCTCCTTCAAATTTTTTATATGGCATTAGATCAATTGAATAAGACGATAGCCGATAATGCGGCTGGGGGTTCTCTTATTAGACTATCATATAGTATTGCATCAACTTTGTTAGATCAAGTAGCCAAGCAAAGTAGAGGGTGGCACACAAGAGATACCGAGGTGGCCGCGGAGCCCTCCGCATCTTTTGTGAGCCAAGAGAAAAGGAAAAAGATAAAGAAAGAGATGCAAATATGGCTAAAGTGATGATGCAACTTAATCTTCTCACTAAGCATGTGATGGGAGCTCTTTCTAAGGAGGTTAACCTCGTTGCTTCTAAGAGTGCTAAAGTTTATAACGATGAGAAAACAGAGTCCGTTGACTAAAATATTCGATTTTTGTCAAACTAATTGGGGGGTTCCTTCCCTAACTAAGGTTGGAAAAAAAGAGACCATGATAGAGATTAGCGTGATAGAGATCGTCATAGAGATTATGATTAGAGAGATAAGAAGAGAGGTTATGATCGGTATGTACCTCCACATGATCAGGCAAAGGGTAAAGAATTAAGTTTCATTGACCCGGATAAGCTCAAAAATGAAGATGTCTTTGCTTAAATTTTAATGGGCGTTGAGGGACCGACAAAATGGTGAGATAAATGAGAGGTAAATTCTCACAACTAAATCAAACAGTGGCATCTCACTCGGCCTCTTTCAGGCAACTTGAAACTCAATTAGGCCAAATCTCGGCCTACCTTAATGCAAAACCAAAGGGTGGATTACCTAGTGACACAATGTCAATCCTAAAAATGATACTCACATCATGGCTATTGTCACTAGGAGTGGTCGGATTCTTGGTAAAGATATTGGTGATCTTGGTGAAGACCCCAATGAAAAGGCAAATGAAGAACAATCCAATGCAAAGAGAAAGCAGCTAAAGAACCAATTGATAATGATCTAAAACCTAATGAGATAAGTGTTGAATAGTTGACTGTAGTTAAAGAAAATATTATGAGAAAACTCCAAAAATGGTTGATGATGATATTCCAAAAGTGGATGAAACTCCAATTGTTCCATTCCACAAATCAAAATTCCTCCCCCATTCTAATAAAGGCTCAAGAAGAAGGATGATGATACCAAGTTCAATAAGTTTCTTGCGAAGCATAGCAATTTATCGGTGAATATTTCTTTGCTAGAAGCCTCCCAAGAAATGCCCGGGTATGCTAAATTTGTGAAGGACTTAGTTACAAAGAAGCTAGTCATAGATTTTGAAACAATAAGGTAACCCATAATTATAGTGATATAATGTCTAGCACAATGGCGGTGAAGAAAGAAGACCCAAGGGCATTTACTATTCCTTGTACTATCGGGGTCTACAAATTTAAAAAAACGGTATGTGATCTTGGGGCAAGTATTAATTTGATGCCATTCGCCGTGTTTTAAAAATTAGGCTTGGGTTCTCCTAAGCCTACTACTATGAGGCTTCTAATGGTCGATCGTTCAATTAAAAATCCCATTGGTGTGTTGTCTGATGTTTTGGTGAAAGTTGACCAGTTTATTTTTTGGCCCATTTCATTATTCTCGATTGTAAGATTGATCATGAGGTTCCAATCATTCTTGGTAGACCATTCTTAGCTACCAGAAGGGCCTTAGTGGATGTGGAATATGGGGAGATAAAATTTTGGGTGAGCAATTAAGAAGTATCCTTTAATATATGTAAGTTCATGAAGTAACCTATGAACTTGTAAGTTATTTCAGTGATTAACGTGGTTGATGATGAGGTAGCTAACACCGTTGTAAAGGATCTTGTGAATGACCCCTTAGTGGGTGTATTGTGGAACTTTGGAAGTGAGGTAGTTGAAGAATATGATGATGTGGTAGCTTTATTGATGGGTCTTGGATCTTGCACCAACAACCCGGTCAAATTGGATCTTGATTTGAAAAACTGTGGGAGTCCACCTGCCAAGCCGTCTTTTATTGAACCATCTCCACTTGAACTTAAGTTGTTACCATCCCATATCCAATATGTTTTCTTGGGTGAGGATAATACATTGCCAATCATTGTAGTGGGTGATCTTGAACCTTGTCAAGTGGATTCCTTGAAATCAATTATGAAAAAGTTCATTCGTGCAATCGGATGGACTTTCGCGAACATTATAAGCATTCCTCCTGAAATTTGTTCTCATAAAATCAAGCTAAATGCTGATTATGTTCCTAGTGTGGAACACCAAAGGAGACTAAATCAATTGATACAAGAGGTGGTCAAAAAGGAAATTATTAAGTGGCTTGATGCGAGAGTGGTCTACCTAATTTAAAATAGCACGTGGGTGAGTCCGGTCCAATGTGTTTCTAAGAAGGGAGGCATGACGGTGATCTCAAATGAGAATAATGACCTTGTACCTATGCGTCTGATCAAGGATTGGAGAGTGTGTATGGATTATCATAAATTGAACTTGTGGATCGAGAAAGACCACTTTCCCATTTCCTTTACGGAACAAATTTTGGATAGACTAGCCGGTCGAGGTTGGATTTGCTTCCTTGATGGTTACTCGGAGTACAATCAAATTTGCATCACCCCGGAAGACCAATAAAAGACTACTTTCACTTGTCCTTATCGGACATTTGCTTTCAAATGCATGCCCTTTGGGTTATACAACGCACTGGCCACGTTCCAACGATGTATGTTATCCATTTTAACCGATATGGTAGAAGATACAATGGAGGTTTTCATGGATGACTTTTCCGGGGTTAGGGATTCATTTGATTCTTGCCTTGCTAACTTAAGTAAATTCCTTGAACAATGTGTGGAGATGAATCTTGTTTTGAATTGGGAAAAGTGTCACTGTATAGTCAAAGAAGGTATTGTTCTAGGCCACAAAATTTTGGAAAAGGGCATCCATGAGAATCAAGCATAAGTTGAGGTAATTGCTAAGTTACCCCAACCAATCTCCGTGAAGGGCATTAGATGTTTTCTGGGTTATATCGTGTTCTATCGGCATTTTATTAAGGTTTTCTCGAAGATCGCTCATCCTTTGTGCAAGATTCTTGAAAAAGAGGCAAAATTTGAATTTGATGACGTTCATGTAAAGGCTTTTAATTTCCTTAAGGAACTCCTTGTGTCGGCTCCTATCATAGTAGCTTCGGTTTGGTCATTGCCCTTTGAATTAATGTGTGATGCTAGCAGTGTTTCTATAGGTATGGTTTTGGGCCAACGAAAAGAGAAGTTGTTCCACCCAATTTACTATGCAAGCAAGAAGTTAAATGATGCTCAACGTAATTATACAGTTATGGAACAAGAGTTGTTAGTGGTGTTGTATACTTTTTAAAAGTTCCAGGCCTATTTGTTGGGCACAAAAGTGGTTGTACACACAGACCACGCCGCTCTAGATATCTCATGGAAAAGAAAGAGGCAAAACCTTAATTGATTAAGCCGATATTCCTCTTGCAAGAATTTGATTTTGAAGTTAAAGATTGAAAGGGGTGTGAGAATCAAGTAGCCGACCACCTTTCCTGCCTTGAATCCAATCATAAGAATTTGGGTGAGATTAATATTAATGACATCTTCCCCGATGATCTAGTCATGTCACTTTTGGGAAGCATTACACCTTGTTATGCGGATTATGCTAACTATATTGTGAGCGGTGTGCTCCCGATAAGCTAAATACTTTTCAAAATAAACGGTTCCTATGTGATGTGAAAAAGTGGGATGAACCATTCTTTATTAGGGAGTGTGCGGATGGTGTGATCCGTCAGTGTGTCATGGAGATGAAAATGACAGATATTCTTGAGGCATGTCACTTCTCTCCATTTGGTGGTCATCATGGTGGGATCCAAACGGCTGCTAAGGTTCTTCAAAGTGGATACTATTGGCCTACCCTTTATAGAGATGCTTATGAGTTGGTCAAAACATGCCCTCAATACCAAATCCAAGGCGGTGTTTTGAGGAGGCATGAGATGTCCCTTAAGCCTAATCTTGAGGTTAAACTATTTGATGTATGGGGAATCGGCTTTATGGATCCTTTTCTGAGCTCATATGGTAATAAATATATCTTGGTAGCCATCGATTATGTCTTAAAGTTGGTGGAAGCCATTTCTTTATCGAACAACAAAGGCAAGAGTGTCATTTTTTTTCTGAAGAAGTACATCTTTAAAAGGTTCGGGACTCCAAGGGCAATTATTATTGATGTCGGCTCTCACTTTTGTAATTGGGTCTTTGGAGCTTTGCTTGATAAGTATGGGGTAAATCATAAGGTTGCTACTCCTTATCATCCCTAAACTAGTGGCCAAGTTGAAGTTTTGAACCGTGAAATCAAGTCCATCCTTGAGAAAACCATGAATATTGGTCGTACAAATTGGGAAAGACAACTCGATGATGCTCTTTGGGCATATAGAACGGCCTATAAACTCCTATTGGTATGTCCCCCTACCAATTGGTGTTTAGAAAGGCTTGTCACTTACCCATTGAGTTAAAACATAAGGTTTTATGGGCTTTGAGGAAGTTGAATATGGATTGGGAGGATGCTTCAAAATCAGAAGTGAATCAACTTCATGAGTTAGAAGAGTTTCGACTAAAGGCATATGAAAGCTCTGTGTTATACAAAGAGAAGATAAAGAGGTGGCATGATGCCAAAATCTTAAACAGAGAGTTTTATGTGGGTGATGATGTCCTTCTCTTCAATTCAAAATTGAAACTCTTTGCGGGAAAGCTTAGATCGAAGTGGTCGGGCCTATTCGTGATCTCAAATGTTTATCCTAGCAGAGCTATTGAGTTGGAAGATCACGAGAAGAAGAAATTTACGGTGAATGGGCAACGAGTGAAACATTATCATGTGGGTGGACCTGGAGTGGCTAAGATTGAGTCGCTTCGATTTAAAGATCCAAAATAATGATCAAGTGATGTCGTGCCATGACTATAACTACGAAGCTTCTTGAGAGGTAACCCAAGATCTGTTTTTGATGGTTTTTAGTATTTTCTATATTAATTTTAGCTTAGTTTTCATTAATGCAGGTAATATCACAAAATTAGGGGCGAGAAGGTAGATTCGGGGGCTCGAAAGTGAGCCCCAAACCAAGAATTTTATTCAAAAATCCGTGTACCAAGCTGGAGCAACCTGTGCTGCACCTGGTTGAGCAGGCCAGACACAGGTGTAGGGCATGTTGGATGCATCAAGAGCTAGTTTTCAATGGTGAAATCTGCCTGGACCTGCGTTGGACTTGTTGCAGCAGTTCAAGCGCAGTCCAGGCACATCTAGAATTACAAGAGGCTCAATCCTAGGCTGCAAAAATGCAGTTGAACTGCTTGGACCTACACTGGGCATGATGCAGTAGTCCAGATGTAGGTCACTCACATGTTGGACGCAAAGTACAGCTGGTACATACTGTCCTGACCTGAGCTGGAACTGCTCAAGAAGTCCAGGCGCAAGTCAAGCACACTCAACATGCAGCAGCCACTGATTTCAGCTGCTAAGGACCTGTGTGCACAATGCAGGCGTATCTCAGGCACAGGCTGGATGCAGGTACCTTAAACCATGAAAGCATGCATCTATTTTCAATTAAAAAAATAAAGAAATGGGTCAAATCTTGTTGGGATGACCCGACCCGGTCATCCCAAAATCTCTTTAAACATTTAAAAACGCCAAAAGCAGTCCACGCTTAAAATTTTTCATCATAATTCCCTTCAAACGGTTCCTTTCTCTCGACTTTGATGGTCTCAATTTATTCAATAATAATTGAACTAAAAAGAATCAAGATAATTCTTTTGTACTTATGGTTTATTTTTCTCTCTTACAGCAAGTTAAAGGTATGCTCTCTATTGTTTGCACTTTTAAACTCTCTTAAAGAATCGACATAATGCTTCATACTTCATGATAATAGTTCATTTAAAGTTGTTTTTGTAAGCTTATTGGGATGATTACTACTTGTTGGAATAATTATGTTATCATTGGTGCCTTGTTTCACTAGTTTGATTCATGATGCTCCCTTAAATGAAATTAGTGCACCATCTGTTGGACAAAATATCCATTAAGCCTTTCTTGCTTATTTTATGTGGTGAGTGGATCAAGTATGATAATTTGAGCATCTTGAATGTGTTTGGAGATGATTTGTTTAGATGGGCCTGTTCTCTTGTGCTTCCATTCTGTTTCTCCAAGTTCTTAGCTAACATACCACCATGTGTTTGTTGAAATGACAATAAGAGAAAAATGTGTTGTATGCTTGTAATAGTCAATGTAATTCTCCTTAGGGAATAATGTGGCTATTGTTTATGCATTATTATGAGTCCAATTGATCCTAAAAATGAAATGTACCGTATTCATTGGTTGAAGGAATTTATTGAGAAATATGGCATCCGTGGTTCTTGTTGGTCACTATACCTAACCGGGAAACATGAATGCTTGCCTTACCCAATGATAGATTGGATGACATCGTTCTTAAGGGTACTGGCCATTCTTATTTCCATTGGAGGTTTTGGATGTCCTATGAACTAGTTTTGTGAAATGTGAAGAATGTGAGATAATTTAGAGCCCAAATGATTAAGTGTTGTAATGAATGCATCCCATGGGCTCTAATGATGAAATTTTCTTACATCTATCAAACAAACATTTTCTTTTCTTATCTTTAATTTTCTTTCTTAACATACAAAATTCTAAAAACTTGTTTTACCTTTTATCTTTTATTTTGGTTTTGTTTTGTTTCTTTTTCATAGGTATGTCTCCATGGAAGAACTTGACACGAGAAGCTAGAAAGGGTAATGCTCCGTATTAAGGAAAAGAAAAAGCTACTTCTGCAAAGGGAAAATAACCAGTCTCCAAAAATTATTTGAAAGTCCCAGATGTCCAAGCTACCATTGAGCGACACGGGAGGTTGGAAATGAGGTGGATCAAATCTGATTTAGTGTAGATAGTGTGAAGGAATTATATGATGGTTGGGTAACTACTTGGGGCTTCCATCCCGAGAAGGTCTTTAGCATAAAGGGATTTGACACTTATTTCCTCGAAATCATTGCCAAGGTTAAAGTATGGGTATGGGAACTCTTCACAGATATGACACCTTCCACTCACCCACTATGCTACTTCCTAGATATTGTTCATGAATTCTATATGTCCTACATTGTTTGGCATAATGCACAAAATATAAAATTCCAATTCCCGAACAATCGTGTCTCGAGATTATATTAGTTCGAGGGGTGAAAATTCCTTGCAAGGCCTCAGAGATCAATGTTCTCTATTTTGCTTGTGACTTAGATTCCCTGGTGAAGTGCAAGAAAATGATATTTGGTGAACATCAAAGTTTTTCGTAGCTTGCTAAGGTGATTGCTAAGGGCCTTACTCCATGGGCTAATGGTGAAGGTCAAATCAAGAGGAGAGATCTTTCGGTTCAATCCAAACATTGGCTTGGATTTATGGGTAATCGTCGACTCCCCTTAAGAAATAACCAATATATCACGGTTGATAGGGATATCATTGTTTGATGCCTCATGGATAAAATTGATATCAATCCGAGAGAGTTGATAGCAATGACGATGAAGGTCAAGGCAAAGTAATGGGCACTTTATTGCCTATTCCAGCACTCATATCTATGTTTTACCTTAAGTTTAAAGTCCCAATACTCTCTAAGATTGATAGACACGTTATATTCACCTGATTCATTGACATCACACATTGCAAGGTGTGGATAACCCTATGAGCATAAAGAGAAAAACTTTAGTTTTGATAGACTCGGGTGCGGAAGGGTTGCGGAGCTCAGAGGGAATGGAGATCCCCTCGGATTCTACACTTGATGCTGAGACTTATCATGATTCCACTAATATTCCTCTATCATCAAGCACCATACCACCACCTCGGTCCACACAATCAGAACGGTCTCCTATGGTGAAGTTTACCAAGGTTGCTTTCATGACTTTGGCAAACAACGCTACTCTTACTCAATTGGTGGAAGACATTCCCTTGTTTATTCAGGATGCTATAGCACCTCTTCGTGCCTACATAGAAAAGTTAAAGCAGAGAGTGACCATGCTTGAGGCGAGAGGGGATTGTGAGGGGGTGGCATCTGTGAGGGTAGACCTTGATAGTTTACGAGAAGAGATTCACTCCAGACAGCCCTCCTTTTGTCTTTATAAGGCAGATATTGCTTTTACACCGTAGACTTATTGCTTTTATGCCGCAGACTTCAGGCCCATTAATTTCATTTGATGATTTTTTTGGAAAGGTTCATGAGGACATTGATGATGAGGCCGAGGTTTATCTTATAGAGAAGCTACCTGTGGTCTGACAGGTTGAGCTCGCCTTGTAATTATCCAGTAATTAGGAGCATGCACAGATGGTTGGGGATAGTTTTAGCACTCGACATGATAAGAGCCTAGTCTGACGAGTCTCCTATTGAGACAGTGAGATCATTCACCGACAGGGATTAAAGTGCCTAGTGCACCACAGGGAGTCTCTACCCTCCTCTACTCTCTTTTACTTTTGCATCGGGGAAAATGCAATATCTTTAGTGGAGGGTGGGACAGTTTATGATTTGTTTGATGATCGGTACTTATTATTTCCCTTTATGGCGTTTGGTTGTAAAGATTATATGGACATACTCTATGTTATTTGATGTTTGCGTGTGCACGCTATATTTTGTCACGTTTTTACTTTTTGTCATGTTTTTATTTTTTCTGTTATTATTATTATTGACATTGCTTTGGATGAGCCCTTGTCGGGCATTTTGATAATAATATCAAATATTGTTGTTTTGTTGTTGAATTTGTGTCATGCGCTTAATTTAAGTGTGGTATCCAATCGTAAGAACTACTCTTGTCACCTTTTTTATTTACATGTCTATATGTCTAATAAACTCCAAGGGTTTTCTTCGAAACTCGATTCTTTCCTAAGGAGCAAATTTTTATTTTCTCTTTCTTTTGATCTTTTATTTTTATTTTAGTTTAGTTTCTTTGTTGAACCGAGTGATAATTCACCCATGAGGGATGATGAGGCTATATTATTAGGTGAAGTATCTAGTCAGTTTGGTTATCTAGGAAGAAGCAAAAATTCAAAAACACTTCCAAATCGTCATTGGTAAGGAATGAAATGTTTTTGAGAAAAACCAAAAATATACTTATAAGATCAAGGATGTTTTGAGTTTTCTTTTAGGTGAGACCATTAAACTCAATTTTTTGCTCACTCTTTACAAGGATGAGTCATTGACTTGGAGTAACTTATGAAGCTCAAATTGCTCAAATTGGTTGGGAGACTAACTTTTTGCTCTATGAGTACGA
>JAPEIP010000008.1:92988498-93048296 GCA_026120095.1 Capsicum chinense | reverse complement strand
CAATGGAGGTTTTCATAGATGACTTTTCTGTGGTTGGGGATTCATTTGATTCTTGCCTTGCTTACTTAAGTAAAGTCCTTGAATGATGTTTGGAGACGAATCTTGTTTTGAATAGGAAACAATGTCACTTCATGGTCAAGGAAGGCATTGTTCTAGACCATAAAATTTTAGAAAACGGCATCCAAGTGGATCAAGAAAAAGTTGAGATAATTTCTAAGTTTCTCCCACTGATCTCCGTGAAGGACGTTAAAAGTTTTATTGGTTATGCCGGGTTCCATCAGTATTTCATTAAGGACTTCTCGAAGATCGCTCATCCTTTGTGCAAGCTTCTTGGAAAGGAGGCAAAATTCGAATTCGATGACGATTGTGTAAAGGTTTTTAATTGCCTCAAGGAACTCCTTATGTCGGCTCCTATCATAGTAGCTGCGGATTGGTCATTGCCCTTAGAATTAATATATTATGCTAGCGGTATTTCTCTAGGTACGGTTTTGGACCAACAATAAGAGAAGTTGTTCCACCCAATTTACTATACAAGCAAGACGTTGAATAATGATCAACATAATTATATGGTTATGGAATAAGAGTTGTTAGCGGTGGTGTATGCTTTTGAAAAGTTTTGGGACTATTTTTTAGGCTTAAAAATGGTTGTGCACACAAACCACGCTGCTCTTAGATATCTCATGGCTAAGAAAAAGGCAAAACCTCAATTTATTAGGCAGATATTGCTCTTGCAAGAGGTTAATTTTGAAGTTAAAGATCAAAAGGGGTGTTATAATCAAGTAGTCGACCACTTTTCCTACCTTGAATCCAATCATGAGACGTTGGGTGAGATTGATATTAAGGACACCTTCCCCTATGAGCTAGTCATGTCACTTTCGGGGAGCATTACACCTAGATATGCGAATTATTCTAACTATATTGTGAGCAGTGTGCTTCTCAATGAGCTAAATCATTATAAAAAGAGTTGTTCCTATGTGATGTAAAAATATATTTTTTGGATGAACCGTTCTTGTTTAGGGAGTGTATGAATGGTGTGATCCGTCAGTGTGTCATGGAGGTGGAAATGAGAAATATTCTTAAGGCGTGTCACTCTCTCCATTCGGTGGTCATCATGGTGGGATCCGAATGGCTGCTAAAGTTCTTCAAAGTGGATACATTGGCCTACCATTCATAGAGATGCTTATGAGTTGGTCAAAACATGCCCTCAATGCCAAATACAAGGTGGTGTTTTGAGGAGTCATGAGATGTCCCTTAAGCCCAATCTTGGGGTTGTACTATTTAATGTGTGGGGGATCGACTTCATGGGTCCCTTTGTGTGATCATATAGTTATAAATATATCTTGGTAGCCATCGATTATGTCTCAAAGTGGGTGGAATCCAACAACAAAGGAAAGAGTGTCACTTTTTTTCTGAAGAAGTACATCTGTCAAGGTTTAGGACTCTAAGGGTAATTATTAGTGACGTCGGCTCTCATTTTTTTTAATCGAGCCTTTGGAGCTTTTCTTGATAAGTATGGGGTGAAGCATAAGGTTTCTACTCCTTATTATCCCTAAACTAGGGGCCAAGTTGAAGTTTCAAACTGTGAAATTAAGTCCTTCCTTGAGAAAATCGTGAATGTTGGTTGTACAAATTGTGCAAGACAACTCGATGATGCTCTTTGGGCATATAGAACAGCCTATAAATTTCCTATTAGTATGTCCCCCTACCAATTGGTGCTTGGGAAGGCTTGTCACTTACCGTTAAGTTAGAACATAAGGCTTTATGGGATTTGAGGAAGTTGAATATGGATTGGGAGGATGCTTCAAAATCAAGAGTTAATCAACTTCATGAGTTAGAAAAGTTTTGGCTCAAGGCATATGAAAGCTCCAAGTTGTACAAAAAGAAGATGAAGAGGTGGCATGATGCCAAAATTTTAAAGCAAAAGTTTTATATGTGTGATGATGTCCTCCTCTTCAATTCAAGATTGAAAATCTTTGCGGGAAAGCTTAGATCGAAATGGTCGGGCCTATTTATGATCTCAAATGTTTATCCTAGCAGAGCTATTGAGTTGGAAAATCATGAGAAGAAGAAATTTATAGTGAATGGGCAACGATTAAAGCACTATCATATGGGTGGACCTGGACCGGCTAAGGTTGAGTCGCTTCGATTTGAAGATCCAAGATAATGATCAAGTGATGTCGTGCCATGACAATAACTACGATGTTTCTTGAGTGGTAACCAAAGATTTGTTTTTCATGTTTTTAATGTTTTTAGTAGTAATTTTAGCTTAGTTTTGATTGATGCATGTAATATCACAAAATTGGGGTGCGAGAAGGTAGATTCAAAGGCTAAAAAATGTGCCCCGAACCAAGAATTTTGTTCAAAAATTCATGTACCAAGAAGGAGCAACCAGTGCTGCACCTGCTTAAGTAGGCCAGACACATGTGCAGGGCATGTTGGATGCATCAAGAGCTAGTTTTCAATGGTGAAACCTTCCTGGACCTGCATTGGATTTGTTGCAACAGCCCAAGCGCAGTCCAGGCGCGTCTAGAATGTCGGAGGCTTGATCCTAGGCAGCAAAAATATAGGTAAACTACTTGGATCTATGTTGGACTTACTGCAACAGTCTAGACGTACGTTAGTCAAATATTGTACGCAATGTACATACTATCCCGACCTGCGCTGGAACTGCTCAAGCAGTCTAGGCATAGGTCCAACGCACTTAAGATGCAGTAGCCACTAATTTCAGCAACTAAGGACCTGCGTACACAGCTCATGCGCATCTCAGGCACAGGCTGGACACAGGTACCTTAAAACATGAAAGCATGCATCTGTTTTCAACAAAATAAAATGGGTCAAATCTTGTTGGGATGACCCGACCCGATCAACCCAAAATCTCTTTAAACACTTAAAAGCACCAAAAGCAGTCCACGCTTAAACTTTTTCATCATAATTCCCTTCAAATGGTTTCTTTCTCTCAACTTTGACATTCTAACTTTCTTCAACAACAATTGAACTAACAAGAATCAAGATAACTCTTTCGGACTTGTGGTTTATTTTTCTCTCTTAAAGTAAGTTAAAGGTATGCGCTCTTTTGTTTTCACTTTTAAACTCTCTTAAAGAATGGACATAATGCTCCATACTTCCTGATAATTGGTCATTTAAAGTTTATTTTTGTAAGCTTATTGGGATGATTACTACTTGTTGGAATAATTATGTTATCATTGGTGCCTTGTTTCACTAGTTTGATTCATGACACTCTCTTAAATGAAATTAGTGCCCCATGTGTTTGACAAAATTTCCATTTAACCTTTCTTGCTTATTTTGTGTGGTTAGTGGCCTAAGTATGATAATATAAGCATCTTGAATGTTTTTGTAGATAATTTGGTGAGATGGGCTTGTTCTCTTGTGCTTCCATTCTGTTTCTCCAAGTTCTTAGCTAGTATGCCACCATGTGTTTGTTGAAATGACAATAAGAGAGATATTTATTATATGCTTGTAATAGTCTATGTAATTCTCCTTAGAGCATAATGTGTCCATTGTTTATGCATTATTATGAGTCTAATTGATCCTAAACATGAAATATACCATAGTCATTGGTTGAAGAAATTTGTTGAGAAATATGGCATCCATGGTTCTTGTTGGTCACTATGCCTATCCGGGAGATATGAATGCTTGCATTACCCAATGATAGATTGGATGAAATCATTCTTAAGGGTATTGGTCATTTTTGTTTCCATTGGAGGTTTTGGATGTCATATGAACTAGTTTTCTGAAATGTGAAGATGTAAGATAATTTAGAGCCCAAATGATTAAGTGTTGTAATGAATGCATCCCATGTGCTCTAATGATGAAATTTCCTTGCATCTATCAAACAAACATTTTCTTTTCTTATCTTTAATTTTCTTTCTTAACATATAAAATTCCAAAAACATATTTTACCTTTTATCTTTTGTTTTGTTTCTTTCTCATAGGTATGTCTCCATGGAAGAACTTGCCACGAGAAGCTAGAAAGGGTAATGCTCCGGATAAAGGCAAAGCAAAATCTACTTCTGCTAAGGTAAAAGAACCGGTCTCCAAAATTGTTCAAAAGTCTCGGATGTACAAGCTACCATTGAGCGTACACGAGAGGTTGGAAATGAGGTGGATCAAATCTGGTTTAGTGTAAATGGTGTGAAGGAGTTATATAATGATTGTGTAACTACTCGGGGCTTCCATCCCAAGAAGGTGTTTAGCATGAAGGGAGTTGACACTTATTTCCCTGAAATCATCGTCGAGGTTAAAGAACGGGTATAGGAACTCTTAATGGATATGATGCCTTTCACTCACCCACTATGCTATTTCTCGGATATTGTTCATAAATTCTATACATCCTACGTTGTCTGGCACAATGCACAAAAATATTAAATGATAATTATTGAACAATCGTGTCTCGAGAGTGTATTAGTTCGATGGGTAGAAGTTTCTTGCACAGCCTCAGGGATTATTTTGCTTGTGACTTAGATTCTACGGTGAAGTGCAATAAAATGATATTCGGTGGACGTTAAAGTTTTTTGTGGCTTTCTAAGGTGATTGCTAAGGGACTTTCTCTATGGGCTAAAGGTGAAGGTCAAGTCAAGAGGAGAGATCTTTCTATTCTATCCAAATATTGGCTTGGATTTATGAGAAATCGAATCCCCTCAAGAAATGACCAATATGTCACGGTTGATAGGTCTATCATTATTGGATTCATCATGGATAAAATTAAGATCAATCGGGAAGAGTTGACAGCAAAGATGATGAAGGTCGGGGCAAAGCAATCAGGCACTTTATTAACCTTTCCGGCACTCATATCTATGCTTTGCCTTAAATTTAAATTACCACTACTCTCTAATATTGATAGACGTATTATATGCTCCAGATTCATTGACATCACACATTGGAATGTTATGGATAACCCTTCGGTCATAAAGAGGAAAACTTTAGTTTTCCTAGACTCAGGTGCGAAAGGGTTGTCGAGCTCAGAAGGAATGGAGATCTCTCCAAATTATATGCTTAATGCTGAGACTCATCATGATTCTATTGATACTCTTCCACCATCAAGTACCGCACCACCACCTCGGTCCACACAATCGAAATGGTCTCCGACGGTGATGTTTGCCAAGGTTGCTTCCATGACTTTGGCAAATAATGCTACTCTTACCTAATTGGTGGCGGACATTCCCCAGTTTATTCAGGATTCTATATCACCTCTATGTACCCACACAGCGAAGTTATTGTAGAGAGTGGCCACTCTTGAGGTGAGGAGAGATTATGAGGGAGGTGACATCTATGAGGGCAGACCTTGATAGTTTACGGGCAAAAATTCACTCCAAATAGCCCTCCTTCGGTATTGATGATGTGGATATTGATTTTACGCCGTAGACTTCAGGACCATTACTTTCATTTGATGATTTTTTTAGAGAGGGTCATAAGGACATTAATGATGAATCCGAGGTTGTCTTATAGAAGGGCTACCTGAGGTCTGACAAATTAAGCTCGCCTTGTAATTATCCAGGGATAAGGATCACGCACGGATGGTTGAGGATAGTTATACCACTCAACATAATGATGAGTCGCCCTTCATAATAGACTAGATGAGAAAAGCTCAGTCTGACGAGACTCCTATTGAGACAGTGAGATCATTCACCGACATGGATCGGAGCGCCTAGTGCTCCACAGGGAGTCTCTACCCTTCTCTACTCTCTTGTACTTTCATATTGGGCACAATGCAATATCTTTAGCAGAGGGTGGGACAGTTTTATAATTTATTTGATGATCGGTACTTACTGTTTCCCTCTATGGCGTTTGGTTGGAAAGATTATATGGCCATACTCTATGTTATTTGATGTTTGTGTGTACGCGCTATATTTTGTCATGTTTTTATTTTTTCTTTTATTATTAATATTGACATTGCTTTGGATGAGCCCTTGTTGGGCATTTTTATAATAATGTCAAATATTATCATTTTGTTATTGAATTTGTGTCATGCGCTTAATTTAAATATGGTATCCGATTGTGCACACTACTCTTGTCTCCTTTTGTATTTACATGTCTACATGTCTAATAAACTCCAAGGGTTTTCTTTGAAACTCGGTTCTTTCCTAAGGAACAAATTTTTATTTTCTCTTTTTTTCAATCTTTTATTTTTATTTTAGTTTAGTTTTTTTGTTGAACCGAGTGATAATTCACCCATGAGGGATGACGAGATGACATCATTAGGTGAATTATCTAGTCATTTTGGTTAACTAGGAAGAAGCAAAAATTCAAAAATACTTCCAAAATGTCATTGACAAGGAATAAAATGTTTTTAAGAAAAATCAAAAATATAGTTGTAAGATCAAGGATGTTTTGAGTTTTCTTTTGAGTGACACTATTAAACTCAATTTTTGGCTCTCTTTTTACAAGGATGAGTCGTTGACTCAGAGTAACTTATGGAGCTCAAATTGCTCAAATTGGTTGGGAAACTAACTTTTTGCTTTATGAGTACGATGCCATGAGTGGTGAGATTTTAGGATAATTCTTGTAAATATGCGTAATCTAGAACTTGCCTCGAGTGTATTCAATGCAAAATTTTAGGCAAGTTTGGTTTGGAGAATGATCCGAGGCCCTTTTTAACCCATCACATAGCCAAATTCCCATCTTAACATTGTTGCCTAGTTAACCCATTTGATCCCTTTTGCCTATATTTCTCTCTTATTGTAATGATAGCCATGCTAAAACACCTAAACCCATTTGAAAATATCTTTTTTGGCACTTAACCTCCTTTGATGCATTCCATGATTCTAAATAATAGATTATAGGCAAAATCCTAGGTTTGGGGGGTTGTGTATTTGGGAGAAGTTGATCAAAGAAAAGATAAGAAAGGTGTATGTAAGGTTGTCAACACATGTGCTTAAAAGACAAGAGATGTGCTTGATTATAAAGTTGAATATACTAGCCCATAGAACTTGACAAAAAAATGGAGGATTGAGGGCTAAAGAAAGGCTTATAGGTAGAAAATCTCTTGAAAAAGTCAAAGAAGTGAAAGAAAGAAATTGGTGGCTTTGAATTGTTTGGTAAATGATAAATAAAAAAATAGGAAAATATGGGAAATGATTTAAAAAATAATGAGGTGGGTAGTTTGAAATTTTGGGATCAAAGAAGGTCTTTTAGTCATTTGATCCATATATATTCCTTCCCGCACCTTAAACCTTCATCTTGACCCGCAAGACCTTGGTGATTTCAAGCTAAGTAAGTCTATATTAGTGTCTAGAAACACCGAGGGCAAGCCTATGTTTCTATTCAATGTGCATGAATTTCTTTGTGAGAGTGAGTGTGAATTCTTTCTTTATTTGAGCTCCCTTAAGAATTGAAATCTCTTTAGTGTATGGAGCTAACTCTTGCATGTAAGCGGCATCGGTACTTTGGGTTCAGGGTGATGTGTTACTCTCGGTTTGGGTAAATGAGTGAAATAAGTTGCATTGTGAAGATTGAGACAAACTTTAATGATTTTGTGTTTTATCTTAAGATGTTTTGTGATTTGGAAAATTCATTTGACACTAACTTGTATCCTTGATTCATAAATATGTGCTTATTGAAAAGTTTTGGTCTACTTGTTGCCATGACATGTGTGGAAAGTGTTTGTAGAGCTATGTTAGCTTATTATTTTAGTATAGCTTTCTTCTAGGTGGATTTGATTTAAATACGCTATCTTATTGAATTATTCTTGGTTTCTTGAGGACAAACAAAAGTTTATGTTTGGGGGGTTGATAAGTCGTCAATTTTACGACTTGTTAGCACCTTTTAAGCCTAAATTATCATGATTTTCCATTGATTTGATGGTACTCTCATACTTAATGCTGATTTATGTAAGTAAAACTAAAAAGGGAATATGGTCAAGTCATTCAAGTCATCAGGAGGCCAAATGTGAAGGAAAAGAGTCATCTGTTTTGCATTCGCTTCGCATCTGCTTTGGAGCTGCTAGCCATCTGCTCTCCATCCACTTTGGGTCTACTCAAGCAGATCATGAAAAAGGTGGCGGTTTTGTAATTTTCATCAAATGTAGAGTAGAGTTTAAAAAGAGGGCTTTAGCTCATTTTTCAAGACCTAGCTTCTATTTTCAAAATAGGCATCTCTCTTAACATTTTAGCCTCTCTCTTCTCAACTTAGCATCTATATTTTTATCTTAGAAGAATTTTGTACTAAGCTTGAATGAAAAAATATGTTAGTGATTTTCCAATGAAGAATTTTTAGTGTGGAACTACATTGTCTCTATTTCTCATGGATGAAGTGAATGATAACTTTGGTATATTCTTATCCCTTTTATCTATGAGTAGCTAATTCTAAATCTTGGGGTTATGCTTGCTTAGGTTGTGGTAGTGCATGGGTTTTAGCTAATTATTCTTCTAATTATTTAGTGATGGGTGTTGCATTTATTTCATGATTTAACTAAGAGTTGGGGGTTGCAAACCCCAACTACCCTAGATCCCATGTCATTATTAAAAAAAGGGACATGAGTGAGGAATAAATGCAACCAATAACTTGATTCATTTCATTTAATGATATCTCTTAGACATAAGGATGTCAATTGAGGTAATAGATGTGGAAAACTATCACACTTGTGAAGAGTTCGAAAGAATTCATTTGTGAAATATGGTGTTGTAATTGAAAGATTGACATAAATACATTGACATCTATCCTACCCATGATATTTAGCTAAAAGTTGGATAAAAAGCCAAGTACCCATGCATGAACTGTAATGCCCCGAGTCTGTATCCCAGATGTTATACGATACTTACGACCCCAAAGGGCCACAAGCTAACTCATGACTGATATCTGTTATGAGCACTGAAATATGATACTGTAATAAATGCAGAAACATAGGATGAAACACCATAAGGTTTAAAATCGATAAATGCTGATAAAACGTATAAACTGAAATAACTATTTGTAAAACTGAACATTATCTAAAAACTAGTCTGAAAAGCCTCTAATTTAAAACTTTCTGAAAGTGAAGTTGATGGGAAAATCCCCCAACTAACTTCATCTACTAAAATACTAAGTCTACTGTAATAATGAAATGAAATAATGTCCTTGAATGATGAGGACTCACTGCTAAATCTAATGCTGGCTGAATCTAGATCTATCTATGCGTGGTCTAGAACCTGAGCATATGAACCTATGATATAAGATATCATAGTGCAAAGAAAAAGTATGCGTCAGTACGTGGAATATACCGGTATGCTAGATGGGGTAAGGCTGAATGTAAAGGTACATATGCATAAACAATAACTGACTGGATGATATAGAGTAACTGAACATGAGAGTACATAGATAACTGATACTACTGTAAATACTAAGTATTCACTATTGTGAATATAAATAAATATTGTGACTAACATTATCTGAAGCTAAGTCCTGAGTTCTGATACTAAGTAACTGATATCTGAAGTTACTGATACTAGTTGACTGTATCTGACAGTCTTAATTCTGTAGAACTGAGCTGAGTTCTATTCTGATGACTAAAACTAAGACTGTGGAAGTTAATCATATAACTGACATGCCCCAAGTAAGATAACTGAGTTGAGGTCCAACCTGTGACCCCAGTTGGAAGGGTGTCAGTACCGTGCCACGGGTAAAGATACTGAAGAGTTACCCTCATCTGGTAGGTACTCTAATGAGAATGGCGGAACTCTCATCTAAAAGGTTAAAACACCTTATCAACCCTCAACTACAGGTTTGATGTCTCAACCTACACTGGCTACGTAGTTCTGGAAAGCAAGGATTGCTTATAAGGATCACACCATCTTCTAGCAGGTGAGCCCCCATCCTTGGGTTCACTCGGTGCTAAATCCTACTCCCAACTGAAAGACATTGAATTGAGAATACTGAACTGGACTGAATTGATACTAAGTTTACTGAATATTTCTGAGTTCTGTAACTGACTGAGTTCTACTGAGTTGTAACTGATTGAGAGTACTACTGATCATAAAAGGACTGAGACTATTTTGTAACTAACACTGGCTTTAGGTAAACAGCTAAATTATTGGGTATTAAATACCCCCAGGACTCAATAGTACGAAAAATAAAGCATAGCGAGATCTTGAGATACACAACAATGTACTTGTCCAAAATTCATTCATAAAGGCATTTCATCAAACACTTGTAAGGCATAAGCTTGTACATGATTGGGAGCATATAATGACATGTCAAAATTCCACTATCTACTTTGCATAGGCATTTGCGCAAACACTTGGGGAGCATGGAGTATTTCACATGATGATCGTCAACACATGTAATCATGAATACAACATCCAATTTCAAATTTAATGGTTAAGTATGTAATTCATAAAATTCACCACATAACTATCTTAATTTCCTGGAAACTTATAATTAAATATGCATTGGATCCTAATTACTATCATAATCACGAATACATTTAATTCCAAGCATGGAAATCATAAATCATAACTCTTGAAGCTTCTTGAATGGATTCTTGGACTCTATGGGCGAAAGGGACCCATAGATGAACACCTAAGATACCCTGGAAAGTTAATTCTTGAAGGTGCTTGAAGAAATTCTTGAGTTTTAATCTTGATTCTTGAAGTTAAGGTTTGTTTTCTTGAGAGAGAAAGCCTTTGATTTGGAGAAAATTGAATAATAATGATGTAACTAGGTTAATTTGGGGTAATTTATGTGTTAAAGGCTAACTTGGATCATGGAAAAATACCCAATTACCCCTGGGAATGATTTAAAATCGTTACTAAAAAATTCCCGATTTGGGCACCTGGCGCGATGCGCCACTATCACGCCAAGCCACTGGAAAATGCAACTGGGAATATGGTTGGTGGCACAATGAAGTGGAATCGCATTGCTTTACTAGAAATTGACAATTGTGGATTGGGTCCTTGACACGATGCACCAATATCGCAAAGCAATACTGGATTTTGACAATTGGGAAATTAGCTGGTGGCGCGACATGTCGGTATCACGGTACCTCACTGAAACTGACAGTTGCCATTTTGACATACTCCGCGACATGCTACTGACCTGAATAATGGTGTTTAACGACTAAAACTTAAAATAGCCATAAGTTCTTATCTGGTTATCGAATTTAGGCAAATTTTATATTATTGGAAATTTAATTTAATTTCCTACACAATGACATTCTCTAAACTGAAAAATACTGAGTATTTCAAAAATTTTATATCAGATAACTCATGAACTGAGAGTTAAGTTAAGCTTAAGAAATACAAAGTATTATAATATCTCCCCCTTAGGAACATTCGTCCTCGAATGGGACTGATTAAGTTGGCATTGATAGACTAAGTTTACACACTAAACATGCATATCTGATGCATGACTACATGACTAAGCTACTGACAAACTGAGTTTTTACACTGAACATGCATATCTGATGCATGGAATACATGACTGAAGCTACTGATAAACTGGGTTTTCATACAATATGCATATCTGATGCATTAGTACATGATTGAACTAATTCATAAATGCATGACTGAATATGCAATGGTAATGGATACCAAGCTATAATTATAGTTGAATATAGAACTGGGTAAAGCTAAGAAAGACTATTACCTTAAGCTGGATCTGAGGTTTCGGAGAAGAGGTGAGGATACTTATTTCACATATCTGCGTCTGCTTCGCAAGTAGCTTTCTCTACGGAGTAATTCCGCCAAAGGCCTTTGACTAAGGGAAATTCTTTGTTCCCCAGTTTGCAAATTTGACGATCGAGGATCTGGACTAAATCCTCTTCGAAAGAGAGATCCTTCTGAATATCTACGCCCTCTAAGGGAACTATGAATGCTAGATCACCAATGCATTTCTTTAGCAAGGAGATGTGGGATACTGGGTGCAATGAAGCTAGGTCTGAAGGAAACTCGAGCTCATAAGGTACCTTTTCAAAATGACTGAGAATTCTATAAGGACTGACATATCATGGACTAAGCTTTTCCTTCTTGCCAAACCTCTTTACCCCCTCCATGGGAAAGATTTTCAAGAACGAAAAATCATCTATCTCAAACTCAAAATCCTTTCTCCACACATCTGCGTACGATTTTTGTCGGCCCTGGGCAGCCCTAAGTCTTTCTCTGATTAACTAAACCTTCTCTAAGGTATCGAAACCTGGGTCAGGCCCTACTACTGTGGCCTCACCTACCTCAAACTAACCAATTAGAGATCTACACCTCCTACCGTAGAGAGCCTCAAACAGAGCCATCTAAATACTGGAATGATAGCTATTATTGTATGCAAACTCGATCAAATGCATGTGGTCATCCCAACTACCCTTAAAATTGATAATGCATGCTCTTAGCATACCTTCTAGAGTCTAAATGGTCCTTTATTCTTGACCATCTGTCTGAGGGTAGAAGGTTGTACTGAGGTAAACTCGGCTACCAAGATATTTTTAGAATGCTTTCCAGAAATAAGAGGTAAATTAGGTACCTCTATCTGATATGATGAATACTAGGACTCCATGTAACTTGACCAACTCTCTGATATAGAGTTTTGTGTAGTCCTCGGCTGAATAGGAAGTATGAGTTGGAAAGAAATAAGCTGATTTGGTCATCCTGCCTATGATAACCTAAATGGAATCATGCTATGATGAGTATAAGGCAAACCCGTCACAAAGTCTATATTTGCTTCTTCCCATTTTCATGTGGGAATACTAAACTCTTCCATGGACCCACTAGGCTTCTGGTGCTCAATCTTAACCTTCTGACATATAAAGCACTTAGCTACAAACTCTGTAATATCCCTCTTCATACTACTCCACCAATAGATCTCCCGTATATCACGGTACATCTTAGTAGCCCCTGGATGAATAGAGTAACGCAGACCATGCGCTTCTATAAGAATTCATTACCTTAAGTCATCTACATCTGGTACACATAGCCGACCCTGGTAACGCAAAACACCATCTCCCCCTTGGGAGAAAACCTCTATTTTCTGATCTCTGACTGACTCTTTCAACTTAATTAGACTGAGATCTCTATCCTCTTTTTCCTTTACTTCGGAAACTAGAGATGATTCTTAACTGTTCTGCACCCATACACTACCTTCTACTAAATCGACTATGCAAACACCTAGTCGAGCAAGCTGATGAACTTCCTAAACTAACTTCTTCTTATCATCCTCAACATGAGTAACACTACCCATAGACAGTCTACTGAGAGCATCAACCACTATATTGGCCTTGCTCGAATAATAAAAAATACTTATGTCATAATCATTCAATAACTCTAACCACCTTGTCTGATGCAAATTTAAATCTTTCTGAGAAAAGACATACTACAAGCTCTTGTAATCTGTGAACATATCTACATACACCACATACAAATAGTGCCTCCAAATCCTTAAGGCAGACACTACAACTACTAACTCAAGATTATGAGTAGGATAATTTTTCTCATAGGGCTTAAGTTGTCTGGAGGCATAGGCTATGACCTTACCTCTCTACATGAGGACACAACCCACACCTACTTTAGATGCATCACACTACACAACAAACCCATCTGAACTATCTGGTAGAGTCAAAACTGGGCTGAGGTGAGTCGAGTTTTCAACTCCTGAAAACTCTTCTTGCAGGAATCTGACCACTGAAACTGGACTTTCTTCTGAGTCAATCTGTACATGGGGGATGTAATAAATTAGAACCCTTTAACACACCGATGGTAATAGCCAGCGAAACCCAAGAAACTCCTGATATATAATGGAGAAATGGATCTAGGCCAGTTTCTCACCACTTCAATTTTTTGAAGATTAACTCTAATGCCATTACCAGAAATAATATGACCAAGGAACGCTACTGACCTTAGCCAAAATTTGTACTTACTGAATTTGGCAAATAACTGATAAGTTTTGAGAGTTTGAAGATCGATTCTGAGGTGATCTGCATGATTATTCTTGATATGAGAATAGACAAGATTGTCATCGATGAAGACTATAATGAACATGTCCAAGTACTACTTGAACAAACTATTCATTAAGTCCATGAAAGCTGTTGGGACATTAGTAAGACCAAAGGACATGACTAAAAACTCGAAGTGACCATACCGAGTTCTGAAAGTTGTTTTCAGAATGTCACATTCTCTGACTTTGAGCTGTTGATAGCCTGATCTGAGGTCTATCTTAGAAAAGTAACTGTCACCTTGAAGTTTGTCAAACAAGTCATCGATTCTGGGAAGTGGATATTTATTCTTGCCTCTGACTTTGTTCAACTGATGGTAGTCTATACACATTTTGAGAGAACTGTCTTTCATATGCACGAATAGAACTAATGTGCCCCATGAGGAAATATTGGGTCTGATGAATCCCTTATATAGGAGATCCTTCAACTGTTCTTTTAACTCTCTGAGTTCTGCTGAAGCCATTCTGTATGGTGAAATAGATATGGGCTGAGTATTTGGAAGAAAATCTATTCTGAAGTCTATTTCTCTTTCGGGAGGAACTCCCAGAAAATCTTTAAGAAACACATCTGAGAATTTATTTACTACTGGAACTGACTTAATAGTTGGAGTTTCTAAGTTAGTATCTTTGACTTACACAAGATGGTAGATACATCCCTTGGATATAATTTTTCCCGCTCTAAGGTATGAAATCAACTGACCCTTAAGCGTTGTGGTACTACCCCTCCATTCAAGGACTGGTTCATTTTGAAACTGAAAATGAACTATTCTGTTTCTACAATCAACTGAGGCATAACATGAGTGGAGCCAATCTATGTTGATAATGAAATCAAAATTCGTTATCTCTAGCTCTACAAGGTCTGCCAAAGTAACATTCTGAGATATCATAATCGAACAATTCCTATATACCTGTCGGACTACCATAGATTTACCCACTGCGGTAGAAACTGAGAAGGGCTCTGCTAGAATTTCTAGACTGTCTCCGAAGTTAACGGCTATATAAGGAGTTATGAAAGATAAAAAAGCCCCTGGATCTGACAAGGCATAAATATGTAAATGGAATATCTGTAACATACCAATGACCATATCAGGAGAATTTTCCTGATCCTATCTGGACTGAAGTGCATAAAGCTTGTTTGGGCATTGCCAACTAGTGGCACTAGAAGCGGTACCCTGCTAATTCAGGTGATCGGGCTGAGATAGAGGACGATTATACTGACCCTCAAAACCTGACTGAGGACAATCTCTGACTCTGTGGCCTGGCTTGCCACACCTAAAACAAACATCACTGCCAGTTCTGCATATACCCTAATGGTTCTTGCCACATTGTTGACATAAAGGATTTTTTCGAGTACTGCTAACACTGCCCTGATATTTAGAGCCTGGTGCCCTATCTTTATTACCATTTTTGAACTTAGGAATTGAAGCACTGGCTAAGGACGGAGCTGGGGCTGAATATTTTAGGAGAAACTAGGAACGGTTACCGCCCTCTGACTTAGGCTAATTAAAATTAAAGCTACTTTTTCTAGCTCTGTTGTTCTGGCTCTCTCTCTCTCTCTCTTTGATCTTAGCCTTTTCTATCTGCTGAGCATGGACCTTGAGCCTGGATATGTCCATCTCCTTAATCAATATTATTGTTCTGTACTCCTTACCCACATTATCTAACCCCCCAGATACGAACTTGCTTATTCTGGACCTACTGTCTGCTACTACATGGGGAGCATACCTTGGTAACTGAGTAAACTTAAGGGAACACTCTTTCATACTCATACTACCTTACTTGAGGTTAATGAACTCTAACACCTTGGCTTCTCTCCACTCTAAGGGAAAGAATCTTTCTAGGAAAATAGTAGCAAACTTTTCCCACTCTATGGGTTCTGCATCTGTGCCCCTGTCTACCTTCCACTGCTTAAACCACATACGAGCTACATCTTGTAGCTGATAGGTATCTAGCTCAACACTCTCACTAGAAGTCACTCCTATGATGTCTGTGACTTTTTGAACCTGATCGAGGAACTCCTATGGATCCTCTTCTAACTTAGATCCTGAGAATAGGGGAGGATTTATTCAAGTGAAGTCCCAAATCCTGGCTGTAGTAGTATTGGCCATTGGGTTGTCCTGACGAACAGTTGGTCGTTCATTCTGAGCTGCTAAGGAATTGGCTAGAGTAGTAAATGCGGCTCTGAATGTTGCAAGGGAGACATTCTTGTCCAGGGGATCTGCCTAAACAGGTTGAGGTGCTGACTAATTTTTTATTCTCTTTTTGTTAGTCTTTTTGGGAGACATGTTCTATAAACAAAAGAAAGAAACGGATTAGATTAAGAGTTTAACTTGAGCTCATGCTCACTCGCACGATATGAATACTAAAAGAAGGAAAACTTTTCCTAAAATATCTTATAGCCTTATGTCCATAAGTGTGGCGCGCTACACACCCATGCACAAGACTCTACTACATACAGTTTTCAGACTTCCTAGGACTCTGTTGAACCTTAGGATCTGATACCAAGTTTGTAACACCCCGAGTCTGTACCCCGAACGTTACACAATGCTTACGACCTTAAAGGACCACAAGTTAACCCATGACTGATATCTGTTGTGAGCACTGAAATATGATACTATAATAAATGTGCAAAAAGTAGGCTAAAATGTCAAAGGTTCAAAATTTATAAATACCGATAAAGTGTATCAACTAAAATAATAATCTATAAAACTGAATACTATCTAAAAACTAGTCTGAAAACCCACTAATCTAAAACTATCTGAAAGTGGAGTTGATGGGAAAATCCCCCAACTAACTCCATCTACTGAAATACTGAGTCTACTGTAATAATGAAATAAAAAAATATCCTCGAATGATGAAGACTCACTTCTAAATCTATTGTTTGATGAATCTGGATCTATCTATGCGCGTTTAGGAATTTGAGTGTCCGAACCTATGATATAAAACATCATAGCGCAAAGAAAGAGTATGCATCAGTACGTGGAATGTACTAGTATGCTAGATAGGGTAAAGCTGAATGCAAGGGTTCATATGCATGAACAATAACTGATTGCCTGATATAAAGTCAATGAACATGAGAGTACATGGATAACTAATTCTACTATAAATAATGAGTATTTGTTACTGTGCATATAAATAAATATTATAACTAAGCTTATCTGAAGCTAAGTCCTGAGTTCTGATACTCAGTAGCTGATTTCTAAAGTTATTGATACTAGTTGACTGTATCTGATAGTCCTGATTCTTTAGAACTGAACAGAGTTCTATTCTGAAGATTGAAACTGAGACTGTGGGAAGTAACCATCTAACCGACATACCCCAAGTAAGATAACTGATTTGGGTTCTAACCTGTGACTCCAGTTGGAAGGGTATAAGTACCGTGCCACAGGTAAAGACACTGAAGAGTTATCCTCATCTGGCACGTACTCTAATGAGAATGGTGGAACCCTCATCTAACAGGTTAAAATACCTCATCAACCCTCAACTGGTAGGTTTGATGTCTCAACCTATGCTGGCTACATAGTTCTGGAATGCAAGGATTGTTTCTAAGGATCACACCCTCTTCTGACAGGTGATCCCCCATCCTTTGGTTCACTCGATGCTGAATTCTACTCCCAACTAAAAGATACTGAACTGAGTATACTGAATTGGAATGAACTGATACTGAGTTTACTAAATTTTCATGAGTTCTGTAGCTGACTAATTTCTACTGAGTTTTGTAATTGACTGAGAGTACTACTGATTGTGACAGGTCTGAAACTATTCTGTAACTGACACTGACTCTAGGTAAACAGCTAAATTATCGGGTATTAAATACCCCTAGGACTCGATAGCATAAAAAAATAAAGCAAAGCATGATCTTAAGATACACAACAATGTACACTTGTCCATAATGGTGTTTGAGGACTGAAACTTAAAATAGTCATAACTTCTTACCCGGTTATCGGATTTAGATGAATTTTATTTTATTGGAAAGCTAATTTAATTTCCTACGCAATGGAAGGCTCTAAACTAAAAATACTAAGTATTTCAAAAAATTTATATCGGATAACTCATGAACAGCGAGTTAAGTTAAGCTTGAGAAATACGGGGAATTACATGAATCCACCTCTAGAATTGCATAACCCCAAGGCTTGTTCTCAATTGAATTCACCCTTATCATTTTTCAACATCAAAATAGTTCTTTTACATTGAAGTAATTTTCACTACAAACACATTCAAATTAATTCCTCCATTTTATATTTATGTTTGTTTTATTCACAGTACGAGTCATCTTTTAGTAGACTATCAATACTCTTGAGTTTTGAATTCCATGCTTTTACTCCTTGTGGATTCGAGCCCGGACTAAGTTGGGTTATTATATTGACAACGATCGCTCACACCCATTCAAGAGTGTAATTTAAGTGTTATCATCTGTTATCTGAAAACACTAAAATCCAACATTAAATACAACAATAGTTACTTAAAAAAACATAATTATCCCTCGTAAAAGATCTAAAGTGTTCCACCAAAAGACGGAACATCAACACCCTCAACTTAAAGATAATTGCTTGTCATCGGGCAACTCAACACCAAATCGCATGCATGAACAAACACAATGATGGCCATTCAACTTTTGAACTTTCTTACAACCTCCCAACTGTCCTCTTACTCATGTGGTCTCAACATATCAGGATCTATAACTAGCATTATTTATAATTCTGTACTTACACAACTATAGATACAATATCCCACATAATTTAGCAAAACTAAGTATAACTCAAATTGCCCTTACAGTCAAAGAAATCCACCACACATTAGTCATTTAACCTGTGGATGAAAAATAAGACTCTCGCTCTCACAAAGGAAGCTACAAACACAACATACACACCCATAAGCTTGCCCTTATCATCTAATATTCCCTTATGATTGATTTGTAAAAATCAAGCAGGTCTTTTTATGGCTTGTAATGAGGTTTCAGTGTTAGGTGAGGATTAATTTTTAGAAAAGTGACTATAGTTCGAACTTCATTCTCCCTGCCCTTAATTGCTACTCACTAAGACTAATGATCTTTTAGTTCACTTACAACCCATACTAGGCATCTACGATTTCACGATAAACCTATTTTTTTAGTGTTTGCATCAGTCACCCTCAACTTATACTGATGCAGTCAGTTGAGATGGACAATATCTAACTAGATAAAGGACAGATGCGATATTTCATTTCAACTCCAAAACCATCTACATCAAACTTGTTGACTTCTTTACAGTAGCCACCCTCAACTTAGGCATTTTTCCTAAGTTAAGGTGCACAATATCCAAAATTGGACCAGGGCTAAAGTTAGGTGCCAACATCCTAAAGAGAGTGAATCGGAGTTATTGGGTATGAATAAACACTACTATAAGCTCAAAAAGGGTTCAAAAGGGAAAAATCTTTTTGGTGGGTCATTTTTTTTATGGCTAAGTGGACTAATAATTGAAAGGGGCCTACTATCCCATCTTACTGAATCAATCACAAGACAATATCAATGAACCGAGCAAATTCTAGATGTACACAGTATGCAAGAACTATAACAAACACTCACACACAGAGGCAATGAGTTAACGCTTATTCTACCAACTCTTGGGATTTACACCACATGATCATGTTCACTTTATTTTTGCATCCCTATGCCAATCACAAAATTAGAACTGGTTTTTCACATATACTAAGTGACAAGAAGTAGTCATACAAACGTCCCCAAAGTACTTTGCCATATTCATTTGTTATCCATACAATAAAAAAGGTGCCAAAAGAAATGAAAATAACATATTTATAATCACAAAATGATATGTACATCACAAGAAAAATAAACATACAACCTAAACATGCCATTCTACTAGATAGCACACGAGAGTAAAAGAACATAGGCAACAAAAATCCCCGTGGTGATCGAAATATAACAAGTATAACCACCCCCACTAAAAGTAAATGTTTTGTCCTCAAATGCACCAATAAGAAAGTACAAAAAAGCGGAATACTTGCTAAGCTGATGAGTCAGTAAAATACGGTGAGACTTCTTTGGCCTTAGGTGCAACGACGTTGACCCCTATGATGGTAGGGGTGGTCAAATCAGCTTTCTCCTGCCTCGGAGGTATCTAAAAATGAACTGAGTCTGGAATTGCCCCCCTAGTTGGGGATGCACTAGTAGATACTCCTACTACTTCATCTACCAACTTTTTCTGCCTCTTCTCTTTATCTCTCCTTAACCTATTCGCAACCTTTTTAAAATCTCTGGCTTCTCTTCTTTCTGTGTCATATTCTCTCGCCTCCTTCTCCTTAAAACTTTTCTATCAGCACTTTCATCCACTTTCTTACCTTTGTCCTTGAGCGTCCTACCCATTAAATCAATAAGGCCCTCATCTTCATCACTAATGATCAAAGTAGGATCAAAAAGGGCCTACAGTGGTTGTCTCTTAAGCTTGACTATATCATCCAATGCCTGCTTGAACTCTGCCACAAACTTTGCAAAATCTGGAATAGATAATTCATCCAATCGCCTGTTTACACGCTCCTCCATGTTGTCCATCCTGGTATGAAGACTCTCATAGGGATTGAGGGCATCCTCAACAATATGGACAACGAATGGCTTAAACTATTTAGTCCATGCATTTAGCTGCTTCTCAAACTTTTTCTATTTTCTGACAGACTTGGAGAAATTCTCTTGTATCAACCTATACTCAGATTATTGAGGTGGGATAGATACAGTGTCTGAAGTCCCACCTATTGGTGACATTGATGCTGATCCTGCAGAAGTACTAGGCGGCAGATACATAGTAATTGACAATAACATACCTGTGGGGATCTCAAAAGTCCCGAGGGCTGGATATAATTGCATTTGATAAGCAGGAGGCTTGTTGATTCACATTTCATATTTTGACTCATCCTTCATTTTTTTAATATCCTACTTATAAGTTGCTTAAATCTCACTGTCAACCCCTTGGATCAAAGGCACATTGGCTTATCTACATAATTTCGTGATCAAATACAAAAATAGCAAAAGCACTTGATAGTTTGTGTGCCTAGACAAATATCTCGTTAGCAATAATGCAGTTAAAATCAACCTTCTTCCCATCAACTAAACCAGAAACCAATACTGTTGTGTGCTTGTCTAAGTTTTCATCTCTCCTTGTTGGTACCAAAAGCAGCATGACCACAACCCACCAAAACTTAGCTCAAAAGCTGAGGGATGATTTAGCAATCTGCTCTTTTTTGTTATGGACTCAGGTTACCATTTTCAGTAAGAAGCCTGGCTAACCAAGGCCTTTGAGTGAAGGCGATCCTCAGATGATGTTCAAGTTCTAGAATGGCTGACGTTTCTTTATAATCTAGCCCAAATAGTATCCTATTCAGCGTACGAGTGGAGATATCAATAGTGACCCCTCGTACCGGAACATCTTCCCTATTTGGAAAATCTATAAATTTGGTACCCTTAGGACAGTCTTTTTCTACCAGTGCCAACTAGTTAACGAAGAAATCTCAAACAAGATTTGATTGGTATGAACCGAGAGGTTTGCTCATCCAAGTTAACTCATATTAATTAAATCTCCACTCAAGCTCTGGGTAGTACTCATGCAACTCGATTGTCATAATTTGTTGCTCTTTAAAGATTGGCCTCTTTATTGGTCTAGTTGCTAGTGGTTCTATCCAATCCAAAAAAATCCCTTGTGTTCCCTTTATTTGCCACCAAACTGCGTCCCGCACCTGTGGGTCTTTTTGCCTTATGACATTAGGATCTTCCTATTCCGATGCCTCGACTTGGTCAGGGCTGAAAGTTTTAACCCCTTCCTCATTAGGGCTCAAACTTGTGCTACTACTGCTACTCTCACTTTTCTCATCAAAATGGGAGAGTGCCTAATTAAACCTATCCCTTTGTCGAGTATTGAAAGTCAGATCCTTCTCACTTAGTGCCGGCTCATTTCTTCCCCTTCCGAGTTAAGCCCTACCACTTCCTCTGCTTATAGGTAGTTTGCGTGCCATTTGCCAGAACCTTGATCAAGCAGCTATGTTGTGACATTAAAGGCGACGGTCTATCACACTTCTCATCAACTCTATCCAGTAACCTGATTTTTCTTCTTCATATTGATGATTATGTTAATGGTTTGTCAAGATTGCAATGGTCCATCAAGTTGTCCATCAGGCTCATTCCAGTAACTCATGTTTCTAGATTTCTTTTGACGGCTCCAGTGATGGTTCATCAAACCTTTGAAGTCCCAACAATATTACCACCGGCCATCCCAATCTTGTTCAGCTTCTATTTTTCTACATTTCCACTCCTGCATACTTCCACAAACACTTCAAATTGCATAAAAACAAACAAATAACTCTAACTACACTAACAACAACATATTGTGGGTTGCCTCCCACTAGCACCTGATTTACTGTTGCGTCACCACTCAGTCATCTCGATTACTCAGACTTAATCGAGATAGACTATACCCAATAATTTAATTGACTCCATTGTACCAATATATAACTTGACACCTTGCCCGTTGACCTTGAAGACGCTCCCTTATACATTTTTGAGCTCAACACTCCCAAAGGGTAGACTTGATTAACTCTAACTAGTCCAAACCATTTTGACTTAAGTTTACCTGGAAAGAGTTTTAGTTTGAAGTTGAAGAGGAACACCCAATCGCCTTTCTGAAAGTCACACTTTTCAATCCTCCGATCGTGATATCTCTTTATCTTTTCTTTGTAGGTCTACTCTTTCATAAGCCCCAAGATGAAATTTGTCCTTCTCATTAAGCTGCTCTAATTTTAGTTCCGCTGCTTCCTTTCAATTCAAATTTAACATCTTGAGTGCCCATAATGCTTTTTTTTAACTCAATCGGCAAGTGGCATGCCTAGACATAGACTAACTGGTACGGTGACATGCCAATGGGTGTCTTGAAAGCAGTCCGATATACCCACAAGGCATCATCAAGCTTTCAAGACCAATCTTGCCTACTTGCATTCACTATTTTGGCTAGGATGGCTTTTATCTCCCGATTCAAAATCTCCACTTGCCCACTGGTCTGTGGGTGATATAGAGTTTCTACTTTATGTTGTTTCACCCAATATTTTGCCAAGGCATCTCGAAATACTTTGTTACAAAAATGGGATCCTCCGTCGATTATGATAGAATATGGTACTCCAAAATGAGACAAGATATTCTTTTTGATAAAAACGATGACTCTCTTACCTTCATTGTCAGCAAGAGCCACAACTTCTACCCATTTGGATACATAATCTACAATAACCAAAATATATTTCAACCTGTAGGAGCTGACGAAGGGTCCCATAAAATCAATGCCCCAGACATCGAACAATTCAACCTCTAGCATTTTTGTCATGGGCATCTCATGGTGCTTCGAAATTAAGCCTTGCCTTTGACATTGGTCACATCACTTCACAAATTCATATGCATCCCTGAACAAAGTTGGCCAATAATAGCCTCTCTGTAGCAGTTTCCTTGCAGTACGATCACCTGTGTGGTGACCCCCGACTAGTGAAGCATGGCAGGCTTTAAAAATATTCCGCATATCAACTTCTAGGATGCATCTTCTGATCATGTTATCAGCACACCGCCTGAATAGATATGGCTCATCCCTAAAGTAACTTTTGGCATCATGGAGGAATTTTCTTTTCTAATGAAAGGAAAAATCTTCGAAAATAAGATTGCTTACCACATAGTTGGCAAAGTCTGCGTACCAAGGTACTCTTTCAAGCACAACAACAAGGATATGCTCATCAGAGAATGCATCATTAATTTCGCATTCATTAGTGATTTTTTAGTCTCTCTCAAGTCTGGATAGATGGTCTGCGACTAGATTTTCATATCCTTTCCTGTCTTTGACCTCGAAGTCAAACTCTTATAGAAGAAACATCCATCTGAATAACCTTGGTTTTATATCCTTATTTGCCATCAAATATCACAAGGCAGTGTGTTCTGTGTGAACCACCACCTTGGTTCCCAGCAAGTAAGCACGGAACCTCTCAAAAACATAGACAACTATGAGAAGTTCCTGCTTAGTAACAGTGTAATTCTTATGCGCCCTAATGCCTTTCTCACATAGTAAATGGGATGGAATAATTTTTCTTTCTTCTGCCCAAGTACAGCCATAAGTGCTACTCCACTGGCATCACACATGATTTTGAAAGGCTTGGACCAATCTAGAGCAACAATGACAGGGGCAGCCACAAGCTTCTATTTAAGGCATTCAAATGCCTTTCTGCAATCATCATCAAATACAAACTTAGCCTTCTTCTCCAACAATTTGCACAATGGATTTGCAATTTTGGAGAAGTCTTTAATAAATCGGTGGTAGAATCCAGCATGTCCCAAGAAACTACGAACTCCCTTCACGGAGATGGGAGGGGGTAATTTCTCTATCACCTCTACTTTTTCTCGATCAACCTCAATCCCCTTGGCTGAAATTCGATATCCAAGAACAATTCCTTCTTTCACCATGAAGTAGCATTTTTACCAATTCAGCACTAGATTGAATTTTTTGCATCTCTGGAGTGCTCTACTCAGGTATACAATACATAACTCAAAAGAATCACCTACTACAGAGAAATCATCCATGAACACCTCTAAGGTGTCCTCCACCATGTCAAAGAAGATAGACATCATGCACCATTGAAAACTGGCAGGTGTATTACAGAAACCAAATGGCATTTGCTTGAATTCAAAAGTGTTATACGGGCACGTGAATATTGTCTTCTCCTGATCTTTGGAAGCAATCTAAATCTGGTTATATCCTGAATACCCGTCTAGAAAGGAGTACCAACCCCTTCCTTCCAGGCAATCAAGTATTTAATCCATGAAGGGCATTTGGAAATGATCCTTCAAAGTCCACGAGTTTAACTTTCGATAGTCCGTACAAACTCTCCACCCAGTGACTGGACTAAGTGGAATTAACTCATTTATATCATTAGCGACCACAGTCATGCCCCCTTTTTTGGGAATACATTGCACGGGACTCACTCACTTGCTGTCAGAGATGGGGTATACTACCCTACACTAAGCCATTTAATGATCTCTTTTTTAACTACTTCTTATATCGGTGGGTTCAATCTGCGTTGATGCTTAATAGTTGGTGTGAAATCTTTCTCAAGCTAAATTTTGTGAGTGTATATACTCGGAGGAACACCAATAATATCGAAAATAGTCCATCCTATAGCCCTTTTGTATCTCCTAAGCATAGAGATAAGTACTTCAACCTACTGCTCACCCAGGTCTGCTGCAATAATCACAGGTAAAGTGTTTTCACTACCTAGAAACACATACCATAGATGGACCAACAACTCCTTCAACTCCAACACCGATGGCTCTTCAATAGATGGCTTAGCCGGTGGTGTTGGGCAATTTTTGAGATCTAAATCCAGCTTCTTGGGAGCATGTGAATATGATCCCATTCCCTTCAGGGCATACACTGTCTCCTTATATTCTTCAATACCTTCGCTAACAAAGTTCATCAAGACTACAATCCAAAGTTTCAACAATAAATTTCTCCTCGATCGGCACCTCTTTCTTATCTTCATAATAAACATCAACAATGGAGAATACACTTATATCTTTGTGTTGCTTCATTGACTAGCAAATATCAAATCAAACTACGTCATCATTGAGCCTAAACTATAGCTTATTTGCCCGCAAGTCAATCAACACACTCCCAGTTGTGAGGAAAGGTCTACCCAAGATAATGGACACCTCAAATTCTACCTCACAATCCAGGAGCACAAAGTCTGCAGGGAAGATAAAACTGGCCACTTTTACAAGCATATCATATAATACACCAATCATCCACTTCACTGATCTATCTACCATCACAAGTATCATGTTAGTAGGTGTGGGGTCTTCCAAACCTAACTTTTTGTAAACTTCCAATGGCATCAAATTAATACTAGCCTCCAGATCACATAAGGCTTTGGCAAAATCAATCGATCTAATAGTACAAGAGATGATGAATGCTCTTGGATCCACTTTCTTCCACACCAAGGACCTTGTAGAAATAGAACTACAATGGTGAAGGTTGTCCACCAGTTCGTAGCTCACTGTTATCTTTTTCGTCACAAGATCCTTCATAAATTTAGCGTAGATAGGTGTCTTCGCTAGTGCCTCCACCAAAGGCATATTAACCATCAACTATTTTAACATCACCATGAACTTGCTAAACTTTGTGTCATCAGCCTTTTTCTTCAATCGATGAGGGAATAGAGGAAGTGGTTTGGTATAGTAGTCACTTGTGCCTCTCCCTCCTTTTCCTTGCTTTTTCTAACTCATCCACTTGTTGATGGTTAGATGAACTCTCACCAACTTTTGGCTTCTCAGACTCCACTGGACAATCTTCTTCTGCTTCTACATCTATTTCCATCACAACATCAATCGCAAGTTTTTCCATAGAAGAGCCTGGTAATACTTTACCACTTTGAGTGGTAATCACCATATAAGAGTCATCCTTTTAAGGATTTTGCACTGCATCACTCGGTAATATGCCACTCTTTATTTGATTAAATACCACAAATAATTGGTTTATCTACTGTTCTAGTTACTTTATGGAAGTTGAATATGAATCAACTAACTGTCTCATGGATGATAAATCACTCTTCATTGCTGTCATACCAATGTTAGGCGACTCCACCCCTTTCAGCAACTTCTTCATCATATCTTTTATGGATATCTTTCCCAAACTAGTAGCAGTAGTATCATGACTTCTAGGAGGCACATACAATCCACTCCTATCATTCTTACTTTTCCAGTTTCCTTGGTCATGATCCCTATAACCAGATTTATCATAATAGTTTCGACCTTGGTTTCCTTGGCTATTGGCTCAAAAATCCATGGTTTTTAAGATAATTAGCCTCTTCCTCAAAATCAAAATCAGTTCTTCCTTATGACCTCATGACTTTTACCATTTCAGTCTTTCTCGATAGTAAATGCTTAGAAAGTAGATCTATTTGGGTTTTTATATGGTCCATGTCCTGATCTCATTCTTTTTTTTATGCATTGTTCAGCTGTCATACAACTAGACACTGTAGGGCTTGGTACCACAAAATCCCTGGTATGCTAAGCCCTACTTGTCTTAGTCAACCGCTCCAACATATTTGTAGCCTCAGTAAAAGTAAGCTCTATGAATGCTCCCCCTACAGCATTGTCTACAGTTGGTTTAGTGATGGAGTTTAGAGCTCTGTAGAATATCTCCATCAAATACTCATTGGTCATCTTGTGGTTGGGGAACTGTGTCAACTTCTTCTTGAATCTCATCCAAGTCTCATGGAGTGCCTCATTTGATAATTGCCTGAAGTTGCTGATCTCTTCCCTCAACTATAACATCCTGGAAGGCGAAAGAACCTTTCTAGAAAAGCTCATTTTAATTGCCTCCAGTTTGTTATAGAATTGGGAGCTAACTAATTCAACTACATTATTGCCTCCCTAGACAGAGACAATGAGAACAACCGAAGACGAATTGCATTATGCCCAACTCCAGGGTTGTCAAAGGATTTGCAGATGTTGATAAAGTTCACCAAGTGTATATTTGGATCATCCCCTAGGAGTGCACCAAATAACCTTTTAAGGTTAAGCAATTGTATCACGGTGCTTGTTATGTTGAATTTCACCCCTGGTGCTAATGGTGTTGGAATAATTGCTCCTGTTCCAATAGCCTTGTCTAAGTATGTATCATCTTCCTCATCAGGTGCAAACTGCACAATAGGTTGGCGGTTTGATCTTCCTCTAGCTTCTCAATTTCTATTCACTGGCACAGCTATGTTCTCGGCATGTCTCTAATTTTCCTATTTGATCAAATCATCATCCCTCAAATCCTCATCATCAGGTTTGGGGACATGGGCTGGTTGACTATCATTTTGTTGATTCAACTGAGCTCTAGCCAAAGCAGTTAGTCTCTCAGCTTCATGTTGTTCTTCCATTCTACCAATTAGCAGAGGTTCTAGATGAAATGGTAGTGGGTCTCATGACCTCCTCGTACTTGGCATGCAAAATAGATCTCCTGTAATGAACAAAAACAACAAATAAAAGTAAAATTAGGAACTTGACCAAATGACAATTAACTCTCATAAACTTAATTGACAACAGTATTCTCAGGAAATGGTGCTAAACTTTTATATGTCCAAATTACAACTCTCATTAGAAAGCGTAAGCGGTCATTGTCAAATATAGAACCCAACTAGATTGGGGTCGAATCCCACAGGGAATACTATGCTAATTAAGTATTATGATTATTAATAGATGGTTAATCGCAGGTTCCGGAGTTGTTTGTTGACAGTGAACTATATTTGTAATCAAGATGTGTTTCAAGTAATGAGTATGTTTGTAAGTCTTTTATCAATGAGAACAAGTAAACTAGGATTATATTTACCAAAATGTTAATGCAGTTAAGGTTGTGAGTCACCCAAAATTCCTATTCAACGAATTGCAATTGCAAGAATAATTGAATTCTAATATTCATCTATACATCTCTCAATCTTAATAGATGGTTACCCTTTCATTCTTTTGAACTTAAAGAATGAAATTATATGTTTAATAATTTTCTCAAGAGGGTTGATCCTGTTAAGGAATCAACCCTTAATAGAAAGGTTAGAGCCTTTGAATACCTTGTAAATCTCCTCTTTTCCCAACACGTGCTTTTTTTCTCAGACAAGCAATGTTCTTGGACTCAACCTTCGAGTTTTTAACAAAGAAGGATCATGATAATGAAGAGGAATTTACACAATTGTAATTAAATACAGAATTTAAGTATCCCCACAACCTCAAATAATAATTCACATCAAGGCTCTCATAACCCTAGTTATGGGAATTTTAGCAACACATTATCAAAGAAGAAGATTTCATTGTTTTCTTCATATATAATCCAAGAACGAATTACTTACAAAAATATTCAATGAGTTATCCTTGATCTTCAGTGACAAATGGTGAATAAAATATCAGATCCATAATTTCAACTCTTTGTTAAAGAGTAATGGATTACAAGATACTCTAGAAGTGAAAAAATAAAGTAAAAGAATAAATGAATGATACCTAATTTAAACCTAGACTAGGTATTTATATGTTCCCAAGTACTGAGGATTTAAAATTTTAACTCAATACAGTAGTGTTAACTTTGACAGCCAAGTTGTCGGTCCATCACTTGGACCGTCGTTAGTTCTAAAAGTTCTTTCAGTTTCACTTTTGACGGCCAGGTTTACGGCTCATCACTGAGCTGGCGGCCTATCACTGAGATGACGGTCCGTCACCTGGACCTCTGCTTCCTAATTACGTTGGGCACATTCTACTTCTGGCTGACATCTAAGTTGACGGCGTATCAGCAGACTAACGGTCCATCTCTTGGGCCGTCCAAATAACCAGCAAGTTTATACTTTCTGCTTAGTGTTGACGAGCACTCTAACGGTACGTCACATGGTTGACGGTCCGCCAGTTTGACCATCAGTGTCCTTTTTTTTTACTGTTTCCTAAGTTACTTCTTCAGCTAAGTCCTTTACTTAAAAACACTAAAATCCAGCATCAAATACAATAATAGTTGCTTGAAAACACACAATTATCCCTCGTAAAAGATGTAAAATATTCCATCAAAAGCCAGAACATCACTTCTAAGGGACTAATTTGAGACAAAGAATAATTAGAGTGAAATCAATTAGGAATGGATCTTGAGAATATGCTATCCTAGGGGTAAGATATGCATAGAGATGTAATGATTCGATGCAAGTTCTAGTTGTTGATGATACTGTAGGGTAGGTCTAAAGTCCTTGCGGCTAGCTTTTCAACAAAACCACAAGAATTTCACCCATTGGCTCTTTCGAGCACCTAAAAAGTGTGTCAATCAAAACCACCCACTACCTCAATTAGGCACCCCTATTTCTAGGATGGTACCCATGGTATAGTAAACATCACATTCACCCTTATGTCTAAGATAGTGAAAAATTAGTAAAATACCATAATTGTTTATCATTGCTTTGGTCTCCATATCCCTCTTTTGAGGATGATACGGATTTCTCAAGTTCACTCAAAACCCTTGCTTAAAAGATAGCCTTGAACTATCTAGAGCTTAGACCTTTCGCCCATCAAACCCATGTAGGTATTTGGAGCTTCCGCCCGTCAAATCCCAACCAAATAAGCATAGGAATGATAAAACCAATCATCAAAAAAGTAGAATCTACACAATTACATAACAACCATGCACAATTGCTTCCTATTCTAGCATAATCCCAAGAGGTAGATCTAGCAAATCATAATAATAGTAAGCACAAATAAACTAACACGTCTATTAAAATTATTCATAGGAAAATTAAAGAGAGGGCAAACCACACTTTAGATTCAAATGAATCTTCAATAGACAAGGTCAAATCTAGACTTGGAAGTTACTCTAATGTCTTATTAGCTCATATTAGTACAAATTTAAGCTCCAAACTCCAAGAAATAACAAAAACCCTAAAATAAGCTAAGATGAAGGAGTCTATAGTGATTGATGATACCATCCACTAAAATGAGGGTTTTGAGCTTTTAAATGGGAATTTGAGGTCAGCTATGTGTTTTACAATTTTGCCCCTGGGTTGATTTTTTGTTGTCCCACGATCGCGTATGGATAGCCGCGATCGCAGCTTTGTGGTCGCTAAATTTTGCAAGCCATCATGACCTTCTGACTTTCTTGGCTTACCGCGATCACAATGGCCAATCAGCGATCACGGTACCTGAGGCCCAATCTGCATAGGTTCTCCAGTTTTTGCACTTTCGTTCTAACTTTGATCCTTTTTCTTCTCATTTTGTCTCTTTTCGTCTCAACATCTTTATACCTATAAAATAAGAGAATTAGTGCATTAAATAGCAAAGTTATCTCATTTAGATATTCAGATCATAGTAGTGTGCACGAAAGTGGAGTGCAAATGAGTAGTAAATTCCCCACTCATCAACACCCCCAACTTAAATCTTTGTTTGTCCTCAAGTAAAACTACCTTTTATCATGAGACGATGCATATTTATGCCTACATAGATGACCCAATGATCATAATTTCTTTAAGCTTAGTCGCTACCAAAAGTAGCTCATTGCACATGGGCTAAGCTATTTTCCACTACATTCTCTATCATATAATGCAATATCTAAGGATGCATAAGACTTTAAGGAGCAATCATGCAACAATCACTAATACTCAATAAATGACTCCTCTTTGACCTCAACTACATTATACTCCTTTTTGCCTCAATTTTTGAGAGATAACAGAATCATCCACCACAACTTGTTTCTATGCCTCCTCGCAATAAAGAAAATTCCACACACCAAGCTACTACATATGCAACAAGGAATTTAAGTGCAAAAACTCTCCCTCATAAAGGAAATCTCTATGCAATAAGTGTCATACCATAGGCTATCCCCTATGTTCAATCGCCACTATAAAGAAATAAATGGTTGGAGATCTCAAAGGACTTTCTAAGCTTGTAATGTAGATTTGGGTTAGGGTAGGATATCATTTGGAATAACATGGCTATGCCCTTCCTTGAACATCTAAATCACACTATTTAATCCCCCTTTTTGACTATGGGCCACTCCTCATTGTTTTCTCTCTTTTCATATGCCTATATTTTTGCTTCCTTTGTTCACCCAATTTCTTCTATTTCTTTTACTTGTAATTTTCATGCATTTCTCTCTTTTGTTGAACTCTTCCTTTATCTTTTTATTTGCTTTCAATGCTAAGGCATAATAGGCATTTCATTTAGAACATCGCGGCCCCAAACTTACTTCCGTCAATCTTTACCACCCCCAACTTAGGCTTTTAGCCTCAAATTTTATTTTTAAGTTCAAGGAGGACATGGTTCAAAAGAGGGATAAAAGAATGGTTTACGGTTTGTAATGAGTTTGCCAAAGAAAGGTCCAAAGGCTCGAAGTGGGTAACTAGGGATTAACTTTATACACGGGTAGGGTTTTTCGGCTAGAATGAGTTCCAAAGTAACAAATATGGCCTAAGATCATTTCTCCAACCAACTATGATCAAAGTTAGCTTTGAAAGACTAACGGGCCAAGTTCTAGATAACACAAGTATACAAGAGATGTAGATAACTAACTCACCATACATGGCATGCAAACTTGCCAAGGAGGCTTAATTGCCCCTTTCAATAGAGACAAAATTGGAGTATCTATCATTATTTACAAGTCAAAAACTTATGGAGTCACAAAAAGAGAAGAAGTTTTGTTACAAGGTTTCTCACGTCCATGCCCTTGATTTTTGAAAAAATTTTGAACAGAGGAGGGTGTTCGCTTTGCATTTGCACCATGCATAATTCGCTAAACATGGCAATAACCCAAGTCTTGGTTTTACATTTTGGCTTCATATGGGCAAACCAAACCTATGGCTACTCAGACTTCGCCAATAGTATGCATGTAATCCCAAATCCACAATGCCACAGGTACTCAGACTTCCCTTGCATTTGTAATCTCAATGCTATGGATACTCAGACTTCCCTTGCATCCATTGCTCAAAACTCAATCACAACGTTTTTCGCTTAATAATGTCAGCAATCAATCTATCATAGGAAAAGGCTCGTCCAACATCATTATTAAAAGAAATAAAAAGCAAAAATTGAAAAATTCTACTTAACAAAATTTCCATATTTCGCATCAACTAAGATCAAGTATTGCAAGCCAATATGTACACATAAGGGTAGGGCCACACCTCCAACTAGAAGGCTTGTAGAGACCTCATACATAATTTAAGAGCGCGAGAAGGGTTAAAGGGCTTCCTGAAACCGTGTTGATAACCGCGCTGGAAGCTGGACACAGAAGTACGATCGTGGCCTAATTTATGTGGTCGCAGTACCGCAATCGCGGCCATAAACCCACAATCACTGTAACTGAGGACATATGCTCTTCTGTTTTGCTTTGTCTTTTTGCATGACTGCTACACTTCTAATCTGGGTCTTCCTGGGTTTTGGCTTCTACCTGTCCAAAGTATCTGCGAAACATTAAAATTTTGTGACTTATTTAAAAGTATAAAAATATAAATATAAAAATGATGGGTTGCCTCCCATCAAGCGCTTGATTTAACGTCACAGCACGATGCCTTTTTAATCCTCATTTATGTCTCCACTTAGAGGATTTAAATGGGTGCCCTAACTTTTGATCAATACATCTTCATGGCACATGTGGATAAGGTGAAGGCATCTCGATACGACCTCTATCGCGCCACTTTGATAACTTGAATCTTCTACCCAATTTCACATTAAATTTCTGAGTAGGTTCATTGGGTAGTGGTGAGAATATCAAGAATACACTTGCTACACCTTGGATCTTGTATTTATTGACCTTCAAGTGGTGGGCTTCATTTTTACCTCTTAGGATGGCAAACTCTAAAATATATGGACCTTCAACCTCATCCCCATCGTTCAGCATTTTCTTAGGTGGTTTGATTTTCATCACATCTACCAATCACAATGTTGAAAAGTGGTTCGAGTGAGGTCTTTTTCCTAAATTTGGAGTTTTATCCTTCTTGATATTCTCACTCTAAAATGGACTAGAGCCTTCACAAAAGACTTGCTCGGATTGTTCTTTCGACTCTAGAACCATTTTCTCAATCTTGGCATCATCTCTCATGATTGGTTTGGTTGGTTGGGAAATCATCGAGGATTCTTCATCATTAAGCTTATTTTGAAGAGTGGGCATACCCATGATATTTTAATGATTGATCTCTATGCCCATGGCTTCTATTTTTTTATTTTCCTTGTTACATGCCCCCATGGATTGGAGTATAAGAGTAGCCTCCTCCACCCCCGTTGTTGTTAAACCCAAGATACGTTGAAGCATTGCTTTAATGCCATAATTTTTTGTGCTTTGTTCTTCCCTCTCTTCGCCAAACGACCTATTAAATCCACAAGAAGAGCTAGCATATGGGTTAGCATAACAAGAGGAAGGGGCATTTGGACAATCACTCCAATTTTAACCACCACGTAGAGAGCATCCATACTCCCCATAGGATAGAGATGGTGCACTCATCTCTCTCCGAGAAGCATGTCGACATTTTTGCTAAAAGTGGGGTCCACCACAATATGTACATGGATTGTCACGATAGGATTTCCAACCAACGAACTCACGTTCATTCCAAGATGCCATTGTAGCAAATGAACAAAAAATAAAAATCTACCTAACCAAAAGAGACAAAAGAAAATAGCAAACAAATATTTACAATTTTGAATTTAAGCAAGTAGGCTAAAATTCCAAACTAACTAAATATGCCAAATTGTTTCCTGAGAACGGCACCATTTTTTATAACGCTCAACTTACATATCAATTTAAGTGCGAGGTGGTCGTTGTCAATATATTTACCCAACAAGAGTCGGGATCAAATCCACAAGGAACAATGTGAGTGGCGATTGAGTAGGTTCGGAATAAGAGTTAATAACTAAATTCAACCTATAGGACAAAATGATTTGGGGTTTGTGATGTTTTCAAACATAAAGTAATTTTGGGCTTCTAAGAGAATAATTTGAGAATAATAATAATTAGAGTGTAATCAATTAGGAATGGATCTTGGGACTACTCTATCCTAGGGGCAAGATATGCATGGGGATGTAATGATTCAATTCAAGTTCTAGTTGTTGATAATATAGTAAGGTAGGCCTAAAGTCCTTGCGGCTAGGTTTTCAACAAAACCACAAAAATTTCACCCATTGGCTCTTTAGAGCACCTAACAAGTGTGTCGATCAAAACCACCCACTACCTCAATTAGGCACCCCTATTTCTAGGATGGTACCCATGGTATAGTAAACCTTACATTCACCTTTATGTCTAAGATAGTGAAAAATTAGTAAACTACACACATAATTTTTTATCATTGCTTTGGTCTCCGTATTTCTCTTTCGGGGATGATACGGATTCCTAAAGTTCACCCAAAACCCTTCTTTAGAAGATAGCCTTGAACTTTCTAGAGATTGGAGCTTTCGCCCATCAAACCCATGTGGGTATTTGGAGCTTTCGCATATCAAATCCTAACCAAATAAGCATAGGAATGATAAAACCAATCAACAACAAAGTAGAATCTACACAATTACGTCACAACCTGTGCACAATTGCTTCCTATTCCAGCATAATCCCAAGATGTAGATCTAGCAAATCATAATAACAATAAGCACAAATAAACCAAGACGTTTACTAAAATTATTCATAGGAAAATTAAAGAGAGGGAAAACCACACTTTAGATTAAAATAAATTTTCAATAGACAAGGTGAAATCTACACTTGGAAGTCACTCTTATGTCTTCTTAGCTCAAATTAGTACAAATTTAAGCTCCAAACTCCAAGAAATTATAAAAATCCTAAACTAAGCTAAGATGGAGGAGTCTGTAGTGATTGAAGATACCATCCACTAAAATGAGGGTTTTAAGCTTTTAAATGGGAATTTGGGGTCGGCTATGTGCTTTTACAATTTTGCCCCTGGGTTGATTTTTCGTTGTCCCGCGATCGCGTATGGATAGCCGCAATCGCAGCTTCGCGATCGCTAAATTTTGCAAGCCATCACGACCTTCTAACTTTCTTGGCTAACCGCGATCACTGTGGCCAATCCGCGATCGCGGTACCTGAGGCCCAGTTTGCACAGGTTCTCCAGCTTTTGCACTTTCTGTCCTACTTTGATCCTTTTTCAGCTTATTTTGTCTCTTTTCATCTCAGCTTTTTTACACCTGCAAAACAAGAGAATTAGTGCATTAAATAGCAAAGTTGTCTCATTTAAACATTCAGATCATAGTAGTATGCCTGAAAGTGGAGTGCAAATGAGTGGTAAATTTCCCACTCATCAAATACCACAACAAAATAGTGTTGCAAAACGTATGAATATAATATTTTATAACAAAGCGGGAAGTATGCGTTCACACTTGTGTGTTACCAAGAATATTTGGGCTGAAGAAATCAATACTTGCTATTTGATCAATAGATTTTCATCCACAACTATTGAGACTACAATTCCTTTTAAGATTTGATCAAGTTCGCCTGCTGATTATTCAAATTTGAGAATATTTGAGTTTCCTCCTTATGATCATGTAAGGGATGAAAAACTTGAGTCAAGGGCAACAAAGTGCATATTTCTAGAATAAGCAACTGGAGTGAAAGATTACAGATTGAGTTACACAAGTCAGAAGACTCCAGGGATAATTACTAGTAGATATGTGTTGACGGCGTTCAAGCGCACACGCAAGTGTACATGGTCTTATCAAGTAATAAAGTAGCTTCATAGAAGCCCAAGTATTGATCTCTCGGGGACTTGCGTTCGCCGCCTATCTAATTCTAGTCTAACTAATTGAGAAAAAATAAACAAAAAGAGAGTTTGTAATTTTGTAAATAAACAAAAAGAGAGTTTGTAATTTTGTAAATAAATAATGCGTAAAAATGAAAGTCTTGGGACAATCAATGGAGAAAAACCCAGGGTTAAAGCACTTCGAACAATCATACTATTTTATTGAATTTCCTTCGTTAACTTGCTTATCTTGGTTGTTGATTCGTAGGGTTAATTCCATGATCATGGTTTCCCAACCTATAATCTTTTACCTAATTTGGACATTACAAATACATCGTTGAGCAAGGATGTAATAATCCAATTAAGTGAATTAAAGCTATCATCCTGCGTATGAATCAAGTAAGGCATCTAAGTACATCCCTGTCTTAAACGCTAAGTTTAATTCTTTATTTTATAAAAGAATAAAAACCCAAACTTTATTTATTCCCATGTTATTTCTCCCTATTCCCTCTCCCGAGATCAAAAGGTTGACAATATATGTAGTGTAAGGGTCGCGAATCCTCAAAATAATTAAAACAAGAATAAACAAACAACTAAATATGATAAGCAAAAATTAATCAAAATTAATTTAAAACAATAGTAATCATGTTCTTAGCTTTAACCCCGAAAGAAGAATTTTTTAGACATTAATATTCATAATCACGATTCAAATAATTAAATACATGATATAAAAAATTAAAATATAAAAATAAAATTAATAAAATCTAATTAACCGTGTAGCCGCCTCCGCTTTTAGTCCAATCCGTGCACTGTGTCCACCAAATTAACGTGTCCCTGTGTTTTATAATGTGCAAATTTGACCAATTCCTTCTCTAAGTATGCTCCAGGTTTCCAATTTATCATATATCCTATATTAATACTACCCCTTTTGGAATTAGGATAATATCACGTGTCCCAGTGTCCACTCAATTTGATAATTCTCCAAATTTCTTCCAAATTTCCAAGTTGACCACAAATATATATATGGAAAAATCTAAAAAATATTCCTAAACTATTCGAAATAGTTTTAAAATACCCTTTATTAGATTTTTGACCTAAAAATATCTCTCCACTAAATATTTGGCTTAAAAATACCCCTCCCTCTAATGAAATTTTAAAAAGGATCAAAAATACCCCTGAACTATCTGAAATAGGTCAAAAATACCTCTTTGTTAAATATTTGGCTAAAATATACCCCTCCCTTAACGAAATTAAATTATTTCGATTATTTCATTAATTTATATAAAGTTCATCACTTAATTTATATTTCGTTAATTTCTTTAAAGATTAAAAAGATGTAAAGTGAAAATACCTTTTTAGAATAAATGTATGTTTATTTCCCAAATCAAATTCAACCAATTTATATTATAATTCAAATACTGTTTTTCATTATCATATTTTTAAAATTAAAAAAATACTTTTATGTAAAAAGATTAAAGTATTAGGGTTAAAAAGTTAAAGTTAGGATTTAATTCAATCGAAATAATTTAATTTCGTTAAGGGGAGGGGTATTTTTGAGCCAAATATTTAACAAATGGGTATTTAACAAAATTAAATTATTTCGATTATTTCGTTAATTTATATAAATTTTATCATTTAATTTATATTTCGATAATTTCTTTAAATGAAAATATATATTTCGTTAATTTCTTTAAAGATTAAAAAGATGTAAAGTGAAAATACCTTTTTAGAATAAATGTATGTTTATTTTCCAAATCAAATTCAACCAATTTGTATTATAATTCAAATATTTTTTTTATTATCTTATTTTAAAATTAAGAAAATACTTTTATGTCAAAAAAAAAAATTAAAGTATTAGGATTAAAAAGTTAAAGTTAGGATTTAATTCAATCGAAATAATTTAATTCGTTAAGGAGTGGGGTATTTTTGAGCTAAATATTTAACAAAGGATATTTAACGAAATTAAATTATTTCATAATTTAATTTTTATTTCGTTAATTTCTTTAAGTGAAAATTTATATTTCATTAGTTTCGTTAATTTATATTTCATTAATTTCTGTAAAGATTAAAAAGATGTAAAGTAAAAATACCTTTTTAGAATAAATGTATGTTTATTTTTCAAATCAAATTCAATCAATTTATATTATAATTCAAATACTTGTTTTCATTATCTTATTTTTAAAATTAAAAAATACTTTTATGGAAAAAAATTAAAGTAGTAGGGTTAAAATGTTAAAGTTAGGGTTTAATTCAATCAAAATAATTTAATTTCGTTAAAGGGAGGGATATTTTTGATCCATTTCAGATAATTTAGGAGTATTTTTAATTTTTTTCTGAATTGCGTTAGAGAAAAGAGTATTTTTAAGCCAAATATTTAACAAATGAATATTTTTAAATCAAAAATTTAACAAAAATTATTTTTAAGCTATTTTAGATAATTCAGAAGTATTTTTAAGCCTTTTTCAAATATATATATATATATATATATATATATATGATGTCCAGTTGTCAAAAGTTGTGCCCCACTTGTTATCATATAACAGTAATAATATGGACTTTAAGACTTGCACGCGTCCCTAGGGAAAGATTCCCACATTTGGCCTTATTTTCTGAATTTCAGTCCGTGTCGGCGCTTTTAACTGCCGTGCATTACTTTAGAACGCTATGCGTCACTCATCGATGTGATGCATTGACTTCGCGTCATCTCACTAAAATTTGTGTTTAAAAATTTAGTTAAGTGTGATATGTCTTATTCTTTGTCCATATTTTTTGTAGTATATTTTTAATTAATTTTAAACCTTTTTATTATTAATATATTATCGTATTTTATTTACCAGACCTCTTACAAAATCATACATCATATATTTAAGATTAAAATAACATAATATTCTCAACAACAAATCAAAACACAAGCTAAGATAAGGCAAATTCGCAATGATCTTCCATTTTTTATTCCAACTCTAGACTTAATTAAATTAAAATTTGCACATTACAAATAAGTTATTTCACTCATAATTACACCATTAAAATATTTAGAACAAATTAAACACATTAGAATCCACCGAAACCAACTAAACACATACCTAGCTCAAGCTAGTAAAACTAGTTTTCCGAGTTAAACTCTAAATTACTCAATTAAGCACAAATTTATTTGAAAAATACTTTGGACATTGTAATTACATATTTGGACACTTAAATGTTTATATATATCAATATGAACACATTTAACACCCAAATTTCTCTCAAAACAAGGTGAAATAAGCTAGAATAATGATATAAAAGTGTATAAAATCACCTCAAATCATGTATGTAGACACGTAATTTTATCTTTTCCTAAAATTATTTTTTACTCATTTACCACCTTACCATACACCCCCTTTAGTTGATAATTTTTCCACAAAATGACAAAAAATAACAACCAATTCTTAACAAATTTTATCTCATCCTATCTTCAACACTTCACCACCCCACTTCCTACCCCCTACCTCTACCCCATACCCCTACGCCTATATACCCCTAACTTACGTTTTATTTTGGGGACAAAACAAAAATTCACCACTCACAGTGAATAAGGGGAGCAAAATATATACACATACACATTCTATTCACAAGAAAGAGAACGGAATACACACATACACACAAAACTGCTATAGAAAAATTGACCTCACCATATACAATAAGGAATTCATACACGCCCAGAGATTTATTTACACACAACAGTGAAATTGGGGTTGATTTAGAAGAGAAACACAGTGAGACGGGGGAAGGAGAGAGAGAACAGACGCAAAAGAGAGAAAAAAGGGTAGTTTGGGTAATTTTTTGGCGATACAGCGGTAAAACCATTACCGTAAGCCAGCCAGAATCGACCGTTGAAATACACCAAATCCATCAGCTCCTCCATCACCAGAAATCCCACAAAATCAGTATCAAACCCATTAGAAAAATGCCACTGTCGTCCTGAATTGGATCCATTCTCCGTTGTCCCATTCCTTTAGAGCTCAGCGGAGCTCCGGAAACACGAAAACAATAGCTCTCATCTCCCTATCGTCAAACCACTATCGGGAAATGCCCAAACTAATAAAAAAAACAAACGAGTATGGGTATTCAGAGCTCGGAGTCAAAATTTTGATCTCGGGGATTTAATTCAATTCGAGATCGAAATTTGATTCGAGGTTCGTCGCTGTTGAGGTTCTGAGGTTCGAATCGAGGTTCCCGAAATGGACTCTATCTTGTTTAATTGAATAATACTCAATTTAAAGTGGCATTAAGGTCCACTTCTCATCTCATTTTTGATTAATTCTAATTGTTTGATACTTTCTGTTTTAAATTTTTGGTGTGTGAATTTCATATTTGTTGATTTTGATTGTCTTTGATCATTATGAGTGATTGTTGATATCATTGATCGAATGTGGGAATTGAATAATTAAAAAATGTGGGTTCATTTGAGGTAGGGATCAAAAATTGATAAAAGTGACTATCGTTCTGTTTTGATTTGCTATTAGTGATTTATTTTGGAATAATCCTTAATTTTCTCGAACTTAATAATATCTTGATAGGTTCGAACGGATAGGAAAATTTAGGTTAGGTAGGTAAATTTAGGGATTGTGGATTGATGGAATGTTTGAGATGTGTGTTGAGTGGATTTGTTTTATCGCATTTGACTCATATGTACTCATTTGGTCAGGAAATACCTCGAGGTATCTATATTATTTTTTATATTTGGGAAATGCCCGAGAAAGTTGTACTTGAAGATGGCGCGTAATCAAAACCCAGAACGTTGGGTGGAGCTTAGTCTGGGATTAGTTTAGAATAGGATTTAAATTTCCGAATATTTCTATTTTGGGACTGTATAATTCGGACTGGATATTATTTTGGTTGAGTTTTGTTCAATTTGTTTGTTTGCTTGGTTTGTGTGTTTTGTTTGGTTTATGCATTCTATAGCGTCGAATTAGTTGATATACTCCACGAAGTGATCGTGGTCGACCACGGGACTAAGGGGTGCCTAACACCGTTTCTTTAATCAACAGAATTTCTTAATCAAAATCTTTGTTCGCAAATCAGTTTAAAGAGTCAAATCATTTTGTAAAAGGATATCTAAGGTTGACTTGGCACATTAGATTTATGTCGAGTGACTCTAAGTTTTGAATATAAATAATCTTTTTCGAAACAAATTTTTATGTTTTGTCATTTAATAATAAAAATCCTTTCAAACTTAAAATTGAATCTTTTTTGGTAAAAAAAGGGGTGTGACAATTCTGGCGACTCTATTGGGGACTTTTCAGAATTCGAACTTATTTTTTGGAATGATATCGGTTTAGTTTGACATTATGGGTGTACAGACGTTGTTTGTGTTATTGTTCGTATTTGTTTTATCATTGTTGAGTGTCTACTTGCTACGTGCTTACAGTTTTTCTCCTTATGTGTTACCGCTTTATATCTGGTATCATTTGCAGAGCTCGAATTATTTTTTTCTGTAACAAGTTCTGCAATACACGATGTGTACAGGACCTTTAGTTGAGTCACCCTTATTTTAGGAGGGGGACCCGACGGTTAGTATGGAGTAGGTGGAAAGCAATCGTAGCTACTATCGACCATACGCCCCCCCGAACAGCCTTGTTAGTGAAACCCCAGCGTAGGTCAGCCTTTAGGTCATGCTTATCTATATCATATTTAGACCTAGCTGGACCCACTTCGTTCTTTGTAGGAGACCCACCTCTAAAGCATCTCTACGTGCTAATTGTTGTATCTTTGAAGGTAATATGGTCATTTGTTGGACTGATTTGGGAAAAACATGTGCTATAATTAAAGAAAGGTGTGTAGGCATGGAAAATTAAAAAAAATAGTGAGTAAAAAAAAGAGTTTCGTAGTTATTTTTAGAGTTCTTTATGACTTTTGTTTTTCACAATCCAAAAAAATTTTAAAAATTTCCTTTCAATTTCTTTAGTAAGCATTCATAATTCGAAAACTTCAAAAAAAAAATTCAATAGGAGCTTTTTATTAAGGAAAATTCAAAAAAATGATAGAAGTTTTGTACATTTCATATAAATAAAATACCAAAAAAAAAAAAAGATTTTACTTTCATAGTTGTTGGTGTCAGTTTTATGTGAAGTGTCAAATTAAAAGCTCAAAAAAAGAAAAGATTTTATTAATGTTGTTTTTCGTCTGTTTGTGGTCGTGTCTCTTAGGTTAGGTTATGTTGGTTGTTTAATCCTTAATTGTTCAATCTGGATATACTACGCACACCTGATTCTCCCCTCTCGGGAGTGAGATATGTAGGCAGTCCTTCTAGGGTTTGGTGATCTTATTTAAAAAATCCAAAAAGATTTTCTTCAGTCTTCATTTAGAGTAGGTTTCATATACATCTTTAAAAGAAAACTACAAAGAAATTTTTCTTAAATAGGTTCAAGTTTCATTTTCGTATGAAATTCAAAATCGAAAATTCAAAAAAGATATTTCTTTGGTAATCATAGGTTTCATTTTATATATGGATGTTAAAGCTGAAAAATTAAAAAAAAATTTGGTCAGTTCTTTTGACAATTTGTTACTTTCTTTTCTTCTAAAGTTACAAGAAAAAAGAAAAAGAGTTTGATTGGCCATTTTTTTTGCCAAACTTCACAAACTACGCACACCTAATTCTCCTCTCTAGGGAGAGAGATACGTAGGCGCCCTTCTTGGGTTCGGTGATTTTTAAAAAAAAATAATAAAGAGAAAAAGATTTTGGGAAAGTGTTAAACTCTAACATATTTGTTATCTCTTGTTCAATTAATTTAAGGTGGTTGGTTTGTGGCACTTTGGCTGGTCCTCCACATTGCAACAAGTCGAAGAGAAAGTTATGGCCAAGACTACCGAGGTTGTTGTCACTAATCAGATAGAGAGTTTGGGGAATGAGAATTTAGGAGCAAATGAAGAGATTCAGAAATTATGGTAGCAAATAATAGAAATGCATCGAGCTTGGGCTAATGGGTTGCCGCCTCCTCTATTTTTCACTGATAATCTGGAATATTTTTCTAGCTTGCATCCCATATTATTGCACAATTTTTCATTTTCGTTGACACGCCATAACGTGCGCCAGGATCTGCTCTGGGGCAACACTATACAAACACTTTCAATATTCATTTCCTCAATCCTCAACATAAGACTACCACATGCTCGGCTCCACCTACTGTTTATGTTTTTACAGCACCATTCTCGAAGCTCCTACTTTTGAGGTTCATCCACCATTTGTGTCTCTCTACTCTACAAGAGAGCCTGTATTGAATATTTCTAGTGATCAGTATTATGCTTTCGAGCCCACATTTAAGTTGACTGGTCCTTACGGCTACACTCACCCGCCTGAATTTCCTCTTAACGCTGAGAAGCCTTTTATGACAGAAGAACAAGAGAAAATGAACAGAAAATTGAGAAGTTTAGAATTGGCTATGAAGAACTTGCAAGGATTCAGGGGTTATAAAAGTGTCTTATATAAAGATCTGTGCATGTTTCCAGGTGTTAACCTTCCTCTTGGTTTTAAAATGCCGAAGTTTGAGAAATATAACGGACATGGGAACCAGTGGCACATTAGAGGCGTTATTGTAACCAACTAAGGGGCGCTGGAGGAAAAGAAGAATTACTCATGGCTTATTTCGGTGAGAGTCTTTCAAGTTTAGCTTCAAAATGGTTTGTTAATCAATACATCGACAAGTGGAATAGTCGGGATGACCTAGCTAATGAATTCGTGCAACAATTCCAATATAATGTGGAGTTGATCCCTGATATGAAATCCCTAACTAATATGAAGAAAAAGAGTACTGAAAGTTTTAGGGAGTATGCGATTAAATGGCATGGACAAGCTGCTAGGGTGAAACCGCCAATAAAAGAAAGTAAGATAGTGGAGGTGTTTATCCAAGCATAGGACAAAGCATATTATCAACACTTGTTACCTGTATTAGGTAAGTCGTCTATTGAGGTCCTTAAAATAGGGGAGATGATAGAAGATAGAATTAAGACCGGCCGCATTGTGAGTTTTGCAACACTGAAAGTGATTACTCAAGCAATTCAAAAGGGTTCAGGAAGTGTTGGGGGAAGAAGAATGAGGAAGATGCATTTGCTATTGTAGTTGGATGGTGGGCACTGTCAAGAAGACCACATCATTGTCGCTCTCAGGCTCAAGCCCAATTTCATTCCCAAGCTCCACATAATCACTCTCAAAATCTATTATACTCTATTTCCCCAACTCCATATCCAGTATATAACGCACAACCATATGTTCAACCCCCATCTTACCCATAATGTTACACATCAATCCTCAGAGTCATCCTCTAACTACAAAAACATACCAAAGCCCTTCTAGGCTCGATTTTTAATTCGAGCCAAACAATGAAGTAAGGCAGAAGTCAAGAGATAGTTTCACACCAATTGAATAGTCGTATGTCAATTTATTTTAGAGATTGGTATAGTGGGGTATGATCACTTCTCTCCTTGGGCACACTCTTAATTTGCGTTCAAGAAACTTTAATCCTAATGTACGATATGCATATTGTTCTGACACTCAAGGTCATATTATTGAAGATTGTCAAGATTTGAAAAGAGAAATTGAAAAGATAATTCAAGATAGATCAGTTATGGTGTAGAAAATTGACAGTGAAGAAAGCTCTAGCCATGCTAATATGCAAACCAGTGGCTAAGATGTCAAGTTCAGCAATTGGAAAGTCATTCCTCTCCCTCCTAGGATGGATTTTTGGTAGTTTGTTTTGTTTGCTTTTCAGTTATCCGAATTATTTCAAGGTTGTAGTTCGGGATCTATCTTGTTTTGTCCCTTTGTTGTTTATATTCAAACCCTTCTATCTTTCATTTCAACTAAATGGAGTGTATTTTTTCCCTTTTTGTTTTAAATATGTGTTGTTTATTTATTTTCTTTACAAAGTACATTTTATGTTCGTTCTAGTGATATGACATGTTGGCGGAATTTTTAGGTAGATCTTAAAGTCTATTTTAACAATGAAACATTGAATCAAAGGGCTAAATTTAGAAAAAACATCTGAGAAAGTAGGTAGAGTGCTGAAATATTTGGTGACAAGTTGAAGCCTTCTTTGAAAATTAAGACAATTATTTTGAGAATCACAAGAATAACTTGGTCATCAATTGAAAGACATGTCTCAATTAGGTCAAACAGTGGCTGTGTGATCCTATATCAAGAGGAACAGAAAGAAAATCAGCTCTATGAAAGTATGGATAATTCAATGTGGAGGATGTACAACAAAGATGGATTTGTAGGTTTGACAAGTGCAGAAAAAGAAGTGGCACACATGCTCAGTTAAAGTTAGTGTTATTAAAGTGTCACAAATAATTTTCGTATTTCACTTCATATTGCATGATATGCACTTGCACGTTCAAGGATTGATATGACGAAGGCATTTCATTCTGCTATCCAAACATTGTGTCATCCTTTGTTACCCCATTTGAGCTTTGGTTCTATTTTCTTTCATATCCCTCTTTTGAAATCAAGATAGAGTCGAAAAGTTTCCAAAAAAGTGTCGAGCAAAAAATGGAGTCAAAAATTAAAAAAAATGTCAAAAGAAAGAAAAGAGGAGTGTCAAGAAAAATTGAGTCAGAAAGGTCCCAAAAGAAAAAAAGACTCAATAAAAGAAAAAGAAATCAGAATCAAGAAAAAGAGCGAGTTACCGAAACTACGTTGTGACCTATTTCTCCTCTCTCAAGGGTGACATGCGTAGGTTTTTGTACTCTGGGCTCGGTCTAGTCAAATAAATAATTTAAAATTGTCGAGTCAAAAAAAATTGGGGCATGAGTTAATCCTCATTATTTGAGTCAATTCCAAAAGTTGTAAGTCTCACCCCACTGCAAGTGTCATTTAGGCTTCATGTCATCCTTTCTTTCTAGTCTTATCCAAAAGTCAAGTTACAACCAAAAAAAGACCTTCAAATCAATCTTTTAGAATGACAAGGCTAAGCATGCAATGCATTTGATAACATATTTTGGGAACTACTTATCTTCCTCCACATAAAGAATCAGGAGAGAAACAAAAATGAGAGAGTCTTATCGGTAAAAATCCTCACGGGCACCGTAAGGTGATGGTAAGTTGAGAGAGATAAAAATAAAAGAGTTTTATCGGTAAAAACTCTCACAGGCACCATAAGATAACTGTGAGTTGAGACAAATGAAAATAAGAGAGTCTCATTGGTGAAAAACTCATACAGACACCATAAGGCAATGGTGAGCTGAGAAAAAAAAATGAGAGAGGCTTGTTGGAAAAGACCCTTCAAGACACCACTAGTCGAATGAGGTTTCCGAATGCAATTGGCCCAAGGAAGTAACTCAGTTTCAGGGCCATTAACTCAAGAACAATTGGTAGAAAGTTTGGATGGAAAGATCAGACAGTTTAATCCAAAATGCATGGCATAATCATTAGAGTTGACTATTATTTTTAGATATTTTTTTTTGTTTCTTTGTTAAATAGGGACATTCATTGTCTTTTCTTTCTTCTCTTTATTTTTATTTTATTTTCTTGAGTCAGTTATCCAAATAAAAAAAATCATTGTCATTTTTCTCTTGTCTTTGAGTCAAATCCATGTTAAAACAAGTGAGAAAAAATTTCAAAACTGGCTACCAGCTTATTCAATTGCACAGAGCAATACAAAAAGGCAGCACATAAAAGAGACATGATTGTGAGCTGAAATAAGACATGCAGAAAATTTTGTCAACTAATAAGTTTGGGAACTCGGGAACTCATGCAAAAAGTTCAAAAGATTTATCTAAGAAGCCTGCGAAACAGAGATATTATGTTTGTTTCAGAGTCACTCTTAATAATCTGAGTTTGGTTCAATGATACAGCAAGTCAATGATAAATGTTAATGGTTGGAAGCAAAGTTAAATGTGACGAGGGAAAGAGTGTTTTCCTCAAAAGCCAAAGCGACAAACTAACCACCATGTTTTAAACTGAAAAGTTTTCTTTAATGAAATAGAAAACATGTTACCTTCAAATCAAGGACTTCAGAGTATAAAGGGCTACAATGCCTCTCTTCTATAAATGCAGGAAGCAATGTTGCTGCACAAGTTTGATAATCAAATCATGGTAAAAATTCATCATCCTATATTCTTTGGATGAAATTGAAAGTCAAGCAACAAAGTGAAAAAATTGTTAGTCAGGAGTCCGCCTAAAGAATTCTTTATTCCCCTTGATTCCTAGAAAATGTACTTTCTAGTCGAGTCATTCCCTTTGACTCCTAGAAAGTGCATTTCCTTGTTTGGGTTTTTCAAGTAGTTATGATGTGACTTTTGCAAAATTTATCTGATGATAAATTGGGGCAAAAATTTAATTCATGTTATTGAAAGCATCATTTAGGATCATCTTGAAAAATGAGACCTTATTTTTTGAAAAGTGAAGATTTCTATCATAACCTTTGTTTGGGATAATTTTCTTTTTAGTTTTGATGTAATTCAGGAGCCCGCTTGAAGAACATGACGAATAAATGGAAAGTCAAGCAACAAGGTTAAGAGATTAAAAGTTAAGCAACAAGGTGAAATAATTGAAAGTCAATAAAGTAAGTAAATTACAAGTCGGGAGCCCGCCTGAAGAACAGGGTGATGAAATTGAAAATCCAAAGATTAAAAAATATCAAGACAGGAGCCCTCTTGGAGAACAGGGTGATGAAACTGAAAGTCAAGCAACAAAGTGAAGAAATTGTAAGTTAGAAGCCCCCCTAAAGAATAGGGTGAAGATTTTCAAATTCAGGATCAAAGGTCAGAAGTACCACTAAAAGAATACGGTCAATTTGTGAGATCATCTCGAACATCAAATTTTTTATGGAGAAAGAATCCATTCTTAAGTTCAACCCAAAGAAGATCAGATCTTTTGTCAATTTTGAAAGTATCAAAAACTTAAGTCAAGAGCCCAAAAGAAGCTGTATAGATAGGACTTTTGTAATTTCAGTTATCTTTTTAACTTGAATTTTCATTTTTGATGTAATGACAGTGTCACGGACCGGAAGCTCGACGGTACCTCACTCGACTCTGCAACTAGATATAGTCCTTTCTTTTAAATCCTGTGAACCATATATGACTTGACTCCCACACAACTTGGGATAGGTAGGATGCTCAAAGTCAAGACTCGGTTGCATTCCATCCTTCTGTTTCTTTCTTTTGAATAATAGTCGGGACAAAATTCTATCTCGTTGTCTACTTTTTATTTGAAAGCACTTTGTGTTTATACCTAAAAGGGGCATGATGTAGACACGCAATTTTATCCCTCTCCGAAATCATTTTTTACTCATTTACCACCTTACCATACACCCCTTTTTAGTTGATAATTTTTCCACAAAATGACAAAAAATAACAACCAATTCTCAACAAATTCATAACAAATTTTATCTCATTCTACCCTGAGCACATCACCACCCCACTTCCTACCCCACCAGTACCTCTGCCCCATAACCCTACCCCTACATACCCTCCCAACTCATATTTTCTTGTGGGGAAAAAACAAAAATTCACCACTCACATTGAATAAGGGGAGCACAATATATACACATACACATTCTATTCACAAGAAAGAGGACGGAATACGCACATACACACAAAATTGCTATAGAAAAATTGACCTCACTATATATAATAAGGAATTCATACACACACAGAGATTTATCTACATATAACAGTGAAATTGGGGTTGATTTAGAAGGAAAACACAGCGAGACGAGGGAAGAGGAGAGAGAGAACAAACGCGAAAGAGAGAAAAAGGGGTGGTTTAGGTAGATTTTTTGGCGATACAGTGATAAAACCATCGTCGGAAGCCAGCCAGAATCGACCGCCAGAATACACCAAAGCTATCAGCTCCACCATCACCGGAAATCCCACAAAATCAGTATCAAACCCATCAAAAAAATGCCACTGTCGTCCTGAATTGGATCCATTCTCCGTTGTCCCATTCCTTTAGAGCTCAGCGGAGCTCCGGAAACATGAAAACAATAGCTCCCATCTCCCTGTCGTCAAACCACTATCGTTAAATGCCCAAACTAATAAAAAAAACAAACGGGTTTGGGTAAATCGGAGCTCAGAGTCGAAATTTTAACCGTGGGGATTCTATTCAATTCGAGGTCAAAATCTGATTCGAGGTTTGTCGTTGTTGAGGTTCTGAGGTTCGAATTGAGGTTCCAGGCATGGACTCTATCTCGTTTAATTGAATAATGCTCGATTTTAAGCAGCATTAAGGTCCACTTCTCATCTCATTTTCAATTAATTCTAATTATTTGATACTTTGTGTGTTAAATTTATGGTGTGTGGATTTCATATTTGTTGATTTTGATATATCTTGGATTATTGGATTATTGTGAGTGATTGTTCATATCGATTGATCGAATGTGTGAATTGAATAATTAAAAGATATAGGTTCATTTGAGGTAGGAATCATAAATTGATAAAAGTGACTATCCTTGTTCTTTGATTTGCTATTATTGATTTATTTTGGAATAATTGTTAATTTTCTTGAACTTGATAATATCTTGATACTTTGAAACAGATAGGCAAACGAAGGTCGGGAGGCAAATTTAGGGATTGTGGATTGATGGAATGTTTGAGATGTGTGTTGCATGGATTTGTTTTATCGCATTTGACTCGCGTGTACTCATTTGACCGAGGAATGCCTCGAGGTGTTTGTATTATTTTTTATATTCGAAGAATTTCCTGAGAAAGTTGTATTTGAAGATGGCGCAGGATCAAAATCCGGAATGTCGGGTGGAGCTTAGTCTAGGATTAGTTTAGAATAGGATTTACAGTTCTTTTTTCTATTTTGGAAATGTATAATTCGGATTAAACATTATTTTGGTTTTGAAATTTGTTCGATTTATTTGCTTGCTTGGTTTGTGTGTTTTATTTGATTTATGCATTCTATAGGGTCGAATTAGCCGATATACTACACGAAGCGACCGTGGTCGAACCACGGGACCGAGGGGTGTTAAGTACACCTTTCCCTGGGTTAATAAAATTCCTTAATCGGAATCTCTGTTTGCAAATCAGATTAAAGAGTCAAATCATTTTGAAAAAGGATATCTAAAGGTGACTTGGCACTCCCGATTTATTTAAAGTGGCGACTCTGAGTTTTGAATATAAATAATTTTTTTTGAAATAAATTTTCATTTTTGTCACTTAATAATAAAAAATCTTCTAAACTTAAAATCTAATTTTTTGTTTGGTGAAAAAGGGGTGTGACAATGTGACATTTAATAAGTTTATCTCACTGAACAGTCAGAAGGAGATGGCAATAAAAAAAATAGTTCATGGTGTCAGAGACCTCATAGCGCTAGAAATTGAATCTCTAGTTGCTCAACTTAATAGTTCAGAAATTGAGAAATTGAGGAGGTGTAAAATATTAATCAAGATGATAATATAGATATGCATGTACAACGACAACCGTATAGCATTGCAACGGGCAAGGAAAAGATAGTCATCAACCGATCAAAAAGACTTGCAAATGTAGTTGATGAAAATCTTTTTGAACATGCATTTTTTGTGAATTTTGCTTTGTCAGTTGTAGATATCATTGATGTTCTTGTGATTAATAGCTATAAAGAAGTTATTTCTAATTTAGAAGAAGATCAATGGATTGTGCTATGGGTGAAGAGATTGAGTTACTTCACAAAAATCGAACATGAAAGTTTGATTCATTTTCAAGGGGACAAAGAGTAATAAGATGCAAAGGGGATGTTGATGTGAAGAAATGATCTATACATGATAATCTAATAGATATGATGATCAAGGAAGTCCCAACCAATAAATTTAGGCATTTTTTAGACTTGATTCATGTGTGAAATACTCAGTGAACCCTTTCGAGGACTGAAGGCAAGGCAGAGAGATGTTGTTTCCATTGATAAAGAAATTCAAGTCAAGGAAAAGATTTGTTAATTATGTCTTAAAAATTTTTCCTTGTATATTTTAGGAAACTCGTTATCTCTAATAGTTTAGGAGACCTTTTGTCCTAATAAATGTGGGAAAGAAATATATTGTCCTTTTAGGATTGGGAGAACATTTTTCTTATAGGCTTAATACAACTTGAGATCTGTATATAGGTTATGTAGTTGGAGATTCTAGAACATTGTTTACTTCTTCTCTTCCTTCATTGAAAAAAATCTCTCTTTTGCTTGGAGGATTAGGCTTAATTGAACCTCGTTAAATTCTTGTGTTATCTTTATTCTCCATTTTCTTAGTTTGTGATTGTGTGCTAGTTAATATTTTTACAACAATGTAATTTTTATTACATTAAAAAATACTTTTTGGATAACTTTTTGTGTATAACAACCAAATAATATTTCAACATGTATTGATATAGGCGTATAACAATCACTCGCTATAAAAATAGATGTTGTATTCACTATGTGACTCTTTCTTTTTTGTATATAAATAATGAACTAAAATATGAAAAAATATTATTTCCTAAATAGCTACCTAAACTATTACTAGTTTATTTGCGCTCAATTGAGTGTGATCGACGGAAAATATTTATGCACATTTGTTTACTAAACTACATTAATTTACTATTGTTTGTGCTAAATTGAAATGTGTATATATACTATTTATAAGTGATAAACATATATATGAAAGACACTCAATACTTATAAGTTATCGACTAGTGAAAAAATTGAGTATATAAATAAAACATGTTAAAAAACAAACATGCCATCCAACTGAAAACGACATTCTAAACATAATGAAATCGATGAACAGATCAACGGAGGTCGTCGTCTTGATGAAAATGGTTATAAACTTACTTTGACTTTTGGATAATGAATTTAGAAATGATAATTTTTATTGAAGGGAATGTGACTTGTGTATGGTGTTTTACTAGAGGCTCTAATTAGATCTATTTGACAAATTAATATTTGTCAAAAAAATTTGATTGTGCTTCTTGTGAAGAATTAACATATTTTCTTTTAATATTGAAACAAGGTCAATATGTTACAATGATATAAACACAATTTTACTGTACCATATTTCTTTCGTCCCCAAAAAATTATTACATTTCGTTTTTAAGTGTTAAATTGACTAATCTTTAAATTTAAATAGAACTAAATTAATAGATGTTTTAAAAATAAAATTTAGATACTTGAAAATTATATAAAAAGACTTATATAAGATGAAACTCTTCTCATAAATGATGAAAAAATACATCTTAAAATATTAATCCACAACAAAAAGCGACAAATATCTTACAAGTTAAAAATTCAAGTCGCTAAAAAAGAAAGGTTTATATAGTAATAACCGATAAATCATTTTTATTTATAGGAGGTTTAATACGTAATTCTTCTTTTCTAATTTAAAATTTATGTTCGATTAATTCATATTCATATCGTATACGACGTACAAAGAGGAACAACCTCCCAACTATGAGTTTATTTTTCCATTCTTATGATTCAAATTTGTAACTTTTAATTAAAGATGGAGGAATTTCACTCATCCATCATCACCTATCTCGAGTTTATCATGAGTATATAGGATCTTTTTTAAATTTGGAAATCAAGTTTCCTCTCCTAACAGATTTAAATTATGCCAATATAACTTACAATGAGAAGTGATTCTTCGATGATATTAGTATTGCTACTTGGTTACCTTCCATAGCAAGGTGACTAAGACTCATATAGACTACCTACCATTGTGGAAGAAAAATAGACGCATGTCTAAGAATTGTAAAGTTATTTCGGGTGAGACCTTCACTGTCCAACATAATTTTTTGGTGATGGACTTTGAGATAAAGCAAGGTAGGAAGAAGAAGAATCTTTATGTCCAACCACATATTAAATAGGGGTGGCTTGATCCCTACTCTTTCTCGAGATTTGTAGGAGAAGATATTTGAGATGAGCGCTTGGATAATTAGTGGGGATGTGAATAGCATGTGGGAGAAGACAACTAATTACATCTGAGAGACAACTAGAGAGATGCTTGGGGTTTCTCGGGGATTGGTAGTGTGATGGAAAAGTTGAATACAAAGTGATAACTAAGAAGGCATCCTATGTTAAATGGGTGGAATGTGGGGATGAGGAAAAAAAGAGGATGAATAAGGGGATCTATAAGGCGTCTAAGACATTGGCTAAGTTAGCGGTCACAGAAACTAATAGACGACAGCCTTTAAAAGACTTTATATGGCACTAGGGAACAAAGATGGAGATAAAAAGAACTTTACGGACGTGTGAAAATAAGAGAGAGAAAGCGCGAGACCTAGATCAAGTGAAGTGCATCAAGGACGAGGACGACAAGGTATTGATAGATAAGACGGTCATCAAGGAATGTTGGCAAGTCTAATTTCACACATTATTAAATGGGGTAGGTGATAGAGCTATTGTGCTAGAGGATTTGGAGCACTCTAAGGGACTTGGGGATTTTGGATATTATGGATGTATTACGGTTGAGGAATTGACGTGCACAATTAGTAAGTGTGTAGGGGGAGTGACTAGACTTGATGAAATATTAATAGAGTTTTTGAAGAGCTCGAGAAGGGTGGGTATGGAGTGGTAGAATGAGTTGTTTAATTTTATTTTTAAGATGGTTAAGATGAACAAAGAATAAAGGTGGAGTACAATTATCCTATTATACAAAAATAATGGTAACACCCAGAATTATTACAACTATAAGGGTATCAATTGATTAAGTCACACTATAAAAGTTTGGGAGTGAGTGGTGGAGATGGGGGTGATGTGGGGTATGTCCATATTTGAAAACTAATGTAGATTCATACTGGAGCAATCTGCTATGAAATTTATCTATCAGGTGAGAAGACTAATGGAGCAATACCTGAAAAAGAAGTTGGACTTACATATGGTGTTCATTAACATTAAGAGGCCTACTTTAAAGTTATGAAGGAAGTCTATTGGAGATATCTGGAGGCTAGAGGTGTACCAATGGTTTAAAATAGAGTGATAAAATGGCATGTATGATGGATCTAAAATGTTGATTAAGATGGTAAGAGGAGTCTCGTAGCATTTTATTATGGAAATAGGGTTGCACTAAGGATCAACTCTTATCCCTTTTATCTTTCACCATGATGATGGTTATATTGATGCGGACATCCAAGATGAAGTGATTTGGTGTATGTTATTCGCATATTACATAGTATTGACTAATGAAATGTATAGAAGCAGGAATAATAGGTTGGAGGTGTTGAGACAAACTCTGAAAGCTAAAGGGTTTAAGTTGAGCTTGACCACAGAGTATCTGGAGTTCAAATTTAGTAAGGGTTTGCATAATTAAGATGTAGAAATACGTTTGGACAAACAAGATCTCTCCAAGAGCGATCATTTCAAATATCTTGGCTTTATTATCCAGGATAGTAGAGTTATAGATGGTGATGTCACTCATCGTATTCGTGTAATATGGATGAAGTGGAGGTTTGCATTTGGAGTCTTGTGTGATAAAAATATACCATCAAAACTTAAAGAAAAGTTTTATAGGATGGTGGTTCGATCGAGGTTGCTATATGGAACAAAGTGTTGGCCATTCAATAATTTTTATGTTCAGAAGATGCATGCCGCAGAGATAAGGATGTTGAGATGAATGTGTGCGTTAGGCTCGAAATTGAGAGGGCATTATGCGGAATCTTAAAGTTTGCAAACTAAGACGGTGATAATTCAGATGACAACGAAAAATAAATACTAAAAATATATTATTAATATGATTTGGTTAAACGACCTACATATTAAAAACTAATATTGAAAAACATAAAATCTATTGGGAGAAAATCTCCCTCTAAACAAGAATTTTAAAATGACTATATTGTGAATTATGTTATGTTATGGTATGAAAATGGGGGTCTTCTATTTATAGAGTTTCAAAATCTTTACTCCAAGAAAGAGGTTTGACAAAGATGAAAATTTTTTATATCTTTCTTTCAGGAAAAGTAATTATGGTATTAATTTTATTTTTCTTTTGAGAAAAGTAAAACTTAAACTTGGTAAGAAAATCAGGGCAAAAACCCTAACAAATCTCCCCTTTTTGGCTTGATTTTCTTGACATAATTTGATCCACTTTCTTCGCGTGCATGATCTTCATTCTTCACATAATTTTCATCACTGCTGCTTTTCATGATTAAAAATGGGTTAAAATTAACATTTTATTTTTATTTTTAAAGATGTAACAACAAGATTGTTGAAATATACTTTAAAACTTCTTCTCCACATGTAGCTAAACAAAATCATCATTATCGGCAAACTAATTGCAGTTTGATTTTGAAACCTCTTTGAACCTGTTTAATCTCGTCTCACCATACCATTGGACCTTTGAACCATAAACTCTGATACAACTTGTTGGGTTCAAAATCGAGAGGGCGTCATGCGGAAGCTTAAAGTCTGCAAACTAATACGGTGATAATTCAGATGACAACGAAAACAAATACTAAAAATATATTATTAATATGATTTGGTCAAACGACCTACATGTTAAAAACTAATATTGAAAAACATAAAACCTATTGGGAGAAAATATCCCTCGAAACAAGAATCTTAAAACGACTACATTGTAGATTCTATTATGTTATGGTATGAGAAGGGGGGTCTTTTATTTATAGAGTTCCAAAACCTTTCCTCCAAGAAAGAGGTTTGCCAAATATGAACATGTTTTATATTTTCCTTTTAGGAAAAGTAAAATTAATTATGGTATAACTTTTATTTTTCTTTTGAGAAAAGTAAAACTTAAATTTAGTAAGAAAATCAGGGCAAAAACTCTAACAGTGTGGACATACTAGGTGTGATAGAATTGAGAATAAGATCATTCGAGATAAGGTGAGAGTGACTTATGTGGTGGACAAGAAAAGGAAAGTGGGATTGAGATGGTTTGAACATGTGATGAGCCGAGATTCAGACGTTCCAGTGAGGAGGTTCAAGAGGTTAAATATAGTAGGTACGAAGAGGGTTAGAGGTAGGTAAAAAAAGTTTTGGCTGAGGTACTTAGACAGGACATGACGCATATTCAAGTGACTGATGGTATGATCTTAGATAGGAGGATGTGAAGGATGCCTATTAGAATAAAAGATTCAGGTGAGAGTGTTGTCATGCACCATAGTATGGTAGCTTAAGGTCTAGCTATAGAGTATTTATAATTGTTGTTGTTTATTGTGTTTCGATTATCACGCTATTATGTGGCTGATTTTTGTTTTCCTGTGGCTGATCATTGTTACCCTTCTTTGCACCTGAATTTGCTACATTAAGCCGAGAATCTTTTAGAAACATCCTCTCTATCTTTCGAGATAGTGATAAGGTCTGTGTACATTTTACCCTCTGTAAACCTCACTTGTAGAATTTCATTAGGTATGTTATTGTTGTATTTTTGTTACTTCATTATTTTTGGTTGTCCGTATTTTTTTTTTCTCTATAGTATTTTTATCATAGTTTTTATTTTTGTATTTGTCTAATCTGCTTCTAGAGACACTTTTCTTAAGAATAGTATCTGTTGAAAATAACCTTTCTAGCTCAAACAAGATAAAAATAAGATTTGCCTATATTCACCGTTCTTGAATCCACTTATAAAATCATACTGAACATATTACAATAGGACCTAATATATACATAAAAAAAACAGTAAGTATGTGAGAAACCGCTGGTGATGTGCAGTGAGGATAAGGGGAAAAAAAAATATTGATGAAAAAGCTTAAAGGGTCCATGAGCAATGTCAGATTTTGATAGCAACAATTGTTAATATTTATAAATTCTGTCCTTTTCCTATGAAATTATTTGGACAAGACTGTGACAAGACCCTGATAATGTCCTTTGTGCTAAGGAATTATTTGGACAAGAGGGTTTGTTTGGTTTGAAAATGGTTATTTCGAATAAAATAAAAGAACATATTTTTCTTTGTTTGGTTGGAGAAATTAATTCAATCCGGGATAATTTATCTCATCATTTTTTCTTTAGTCCCGAAATAACTTATTCCATATACATGATGGGATAAGTTATCTCGGAATAACTAATCCCGATATTAATTATTCTAGGATAACCATTTTCAAACCAAACGACACCTCATAGTGTCCTTTATCCAATATCCCTATTCCCTCCCCCTCCACCCATTGTTGAAAGAAAAATCTATAATTGTACAGAATAGGTAAATCAAATTAAATCGAGAAAAAAATTGATTAGTAAGTTGGTTTGATTTAACTTGAAATTGAAAAATAAAACTTTAACATTATTAACTTGATTTGATTTTAACTAAAAAGTTAAAATCAACACCAAACCAAGTCGGCTTTATATAATACTAGTTGGCTACGTCGTGCTACGCACGGGTCCAATGTTGATTCTTAAAAATTTTATTTTATGTATAATTTCATCATTTAATTAAAATCTTCATTTGTTTGATTGATAAATTCTAAGTTAGGCATATATTATTGTATTTAGATTGATGAAATGTGTATAAGGATAATTTAATTTGTTCATATGACATCCATATAATTTCGAGAGACTGTCAATTTTTTTAAAAAAAATATTTACAGTTGTTAATTATTGTGATTTATATTACTTTTCACATAGTAATTATCAAATATATAATAAAATATTTTAAGTTAGTTAACTGTGGTAATTTAGAATACCTTTTATGTAAATTTCAAATAATACATGTTACTCTCGTTGTCCCAACTTTTGTGGCATTAATAGTAAATTATATTTATAAAATAATTAAAGTTTTTAATTATTGAGATTTGTAATTCTATTTTTCTATTCCAATTTAAGTGACACTGATATAATTTCGAAAGTCAGACAAATATTTATATCTTTTAAATTTTTTAAGTTGTTAATTATTGTGATTAATATACTTTTTTACGTATTTTTTTGAAATATATTTTAAGTTGTTAACTATTATAATTTTTAATATTTTTTATGTAATTTTCAAATAATATATGTTACCCTCCTAGTCCAAACTTTTGTGGCATTAATAGTCAATTATATTTTTTAAATAATTTAATTTTTAAATTATTGCTATTTATAATATTTTTTTGTATTTCAATTTAAGTGACACAATGCTTAGATAACCATAATAATTAATTAATGGTTATATAATAAATTCATGATTGATACAGCGAAACAGAAATGTCTTAAATTATTTATAATAATTAATTAGAAGTTTGACAAACTCAATCTATAAAGATCTACTCAAAATGGACAAGTAGTTATTCATCCGGTACTATGAAATTCGACTTTGGTTGTCGTGGTTCTTTTATGTCGCTTCCATATGGTTTCTGAGCTTTAGCTTCTCCGTATTTTCATAAAAGAGTAGAACTATAAAAATACTTGTGAAAAAATTAAGTGAGCCTCATATAAGACGTCAAGTTAATTTAATATTAAATATTATTAATTTTTCAATACTTATTTGACTTATAATAATTACTTAGGAATGATATAGTAAAATTACGATTGAAACAGCTAAAGTAGACATGTCATAAATGTCTATTTTATTTTTTATTAAATATTATTAATTTTTTATATATAAATAATATCTAATAATTAATTAAGAATGATATAGTAAAATCACGAAATAAACAGGTGAAAGACGACAAGCAACTGTGTCGACAGATACGCGTGTGCTTTGCCCAAACTCTCTCTTATTATATAACTAGAGGAGCATGACTCGTGTCAGCACGGGCCCAACATTAAGATATTTATTTATCTTTTCAATCTTGATATATTTAAATAAAAATTTTTACTAAAAGGATTGCATATGTTTTCTAGGATTCATCCCGAATCTAGCATGAGTTCAACATATGTTATTTCAATATGTATTTAGATAATTTAAGTTGTTAACTATTGTAATTTATAATATTTTTAATGTAATTTTTAAATTAATATACATTACTTTTCTCGTTCAAATTTTTGTGGCACTGATAGTCAATTATATTTTAAAAATAATTTAAGTTTATAATTATTGTGATTTATAATACTTTTCTTCTATTCCAATTTTAGTGACACTAATATAATTTTAAGAGTCAACCAAATATTTTATACCTTTTAAATTTTTTAAGATGTTAATTATTGTGATTTCTACTATTTTTCATGTAATTTTTTTGAAATATATAACATATTAAATTATTTTTAGATAATTTAAGTTGTTAACTATTGTAATTTATAATACTTTTTATGTAAATTTTGACTAATATATGCTACTCTCCTTGTCCAGAGTTTTGTGTTGACGATAGCCAATTATATTTTTTTAAATAATTTAAATTTTTGATCATTGTGACTTATAATATTTTTTCTATTTCAACTTATATGGCACAATGCTTAAATGACCATAAATTAATTAGGGGTGATATAGTAAAATGTAATTATTATTATTATTATTATTATTATTTGTTATTTATTAGTTTTATTATGTGTATGTGTTGATTCAAGAAGAATTTGGAAACATTTAGAAATGTGTTGAATGTTACAAATATTAATAATTCATATAGTAAAATGTAATTATTATTATTTATTATTTATTATTTTTATTATGTGTATGTGTTGATTCAAGAAGAATTTGAAAACATTTAGAAATGTGATGAATGTTACAAATGTTAATAATTCATTTGGTGCTATTTGATTTCTCTACATTTATCTCTTGTGTGTTTTTACTCTTTTGCCCTTTGAGTATATGTAGTGATTTTTTTTTTATTTTAAAATATCATGAAAATTTTTATTCATAGTGTCTGTGTGTGTGTGTGTGTA
>JAPEIP010000008.1:92969906-92982476 GCA_026120095.1 Capsicum chinense | reverse complement strand
ATAGAATGGGAAAAGGGAAAGGACCAAAATGCCCTTAAAAAAAGTCAAATCTGTCCTTTGGTGGACTGTTTTGATAGCCTGAAGTAGATCGACCATAACTTTTTGCTTCGATGTCCATATTGGATGAAACCAATTTTATTGGAAAGAAGACTCTCAAGGATTTCCGTTGATATATAGCAGCTCACACAGTTCATTATGTACAAGGAGTTATGATCATTTGAAGTTGACAAAAAAAAATCGCCTGGCTGCAGTATTTTTTTTCCTGCACATTTTACTGTTCACAGTTCGATCGGAATGGTCGTAGTTTGATCGGAATGGTCGTAACTCATTGCTCGAGTGTCTGTTTTGGGTGATCCACATATCATTGAAAATCTTATTTGATTCTCTACGAAATGGTGGGTCGAAATCCAAGAAATGACACACATAAAAATTATAAATCATTCTCGAAGATAGGATCCATTACGTTTACGCACAAAATTCTAACGAAAATTTTTTCGGGGTATTACATCACCACCACCACAACTACTATTACTAACTCTTCCTAATCACCACCATTTTCTCCTCCTACACCATCGTCCTCTATTCTTCTTCTTTCACCTCCACCGTCATCACTATTAATACCAAAATAATCGTCACCTTCTTCTTTAGCGTCACCACTAGCACTATCACTATCACTTCCTTTTTCTCCATAAATACCATATTCTTCATAGGCTTCTCTTTTGCTACATCTTTTATCAGAAATTAAGTAACCAGTGAAGTTACTGCAACAATAGTCTTAGTTGTTGCAACAATTATCGTAGTTTTTGTAGCAACTGCCTTAGTTGCTACAATAACTTTGATAATTGCTACAACAACTAAAATAATTGTTGTAACACAACAACTAATAGTAGTTGCTGAAGCAACTTCGATAATTACTACAACAACTACAATAATTATTGTAACACAACAACTAATAGTAGTTGCTGCAACAATTATCGTAGTTGTTGCAACAACTAATAATATTTATTACAACAATTATTATAACTATTATAGCAACTATTACAATTGTTGAAACGATTATCGTAGGTGCTAGAGCGATTATTATAGTTGCTTAATTTTCTACATAATTTCTTCAATCATTTAAAAATGGCAATAAAAAGGAAAATAAAAATAAAAAGAAAAGACAGATAAAAAGAAAAATCTGGAGAGAGAATAAAAAACTTATGAAGAAAAAGAAGATGGTGGAGAAAGAAATTTGGACAGAGAACGAAAAAAAGAAGGAAAAATTGAAAAGATAAGTAAGTGGAAAATTTTAAATTCTAAAATTTTGGAATGAGAGAGTATTCTGTTTAAAAAATTATAAGTTTTAAAAATTACACTCCACACCCCAATTAACTTGATCAGAAGTTAAGTAAACCTTTGACCTTAGTTGGTCAAAGTTGTCACTATTTTAAATTTAAAAACTTTTTTGTCACCTTCCACTCAATTTTCTCCCCTTTCTTTGTCTCCTTCATGTCAAACTCTATCAAGAACAAAGTAACGAGAATTGATTCGTTCTCTGTAGTTTTTTTTCTATTTTTTCTATTTCTTTGTTTCCACTTCTTCATTATTTAAACTGATTTATACCACAACATGCAAGATTGGTAATGGATTTTTTATCTTTATTTTTATTTACTATTTTTGAATTTTATTAAAATTTGGGGTTTGTCAATTCAAACAAATTCAAAGTGTAATGAATATTTGGGGTGTTCATGCTTGAACTACCCGGCCATTTTGACCCCCGCATCGGCAACTGTGATTTTTAGTATTGGTCCGTCGGGACCTTCACTTTCACAGCTTAGCTACACAATTTTCCTTTAAAGCCTAATTAAATCATTCATCACACATTCCCATTCATTGAATCATGATATATATTTAGGCATACCTTGTTGGTATCGTCATACCAACTACCCTTGTAAGGTAACATCAACATGCCAAACCAATTATTATCACTTAGGGGGAATTCACAACCCCCTTGGTTAAATTATACATTAGCTTAGGGAATTACACAACCCCATAAGGTTCAATTAAAAATCATTATGCTTCATTGACTTTTCACATTATGCAATAGTTCAAGAGTAGTTCAATATGCATGCTTTTCATATTCAAGATCAATTTTGCAATATGAGGTTGAGGTGATTACCACTTCAAAAGTCACAAGTTGGAAAAATCATAATCCCCTCATTTATTCACCATACCCATGCATTCCATAAATTCAAAATCATAATTAAAGCATGAATAGTCATAGGTAAACCATGAGAAACATTGTTCAACAACAAACATTCAAAACCCTCAATCCGTGTTTCAAAACCATGTCAATATCATATGAACAACACTTTAAAGCATATGTTTTTAACAAATTAGCAATTAGGGAAGAGTAACATGCTTGAGATACCAAGTTTTATGAAGGAAATTTAACCCTTAAGCCCTTGGATGACCAACTTCTCGAAAACCCTAAGCATCTTGCTTGAGGGGATTTAGAGAGGATAAAGAGATTCTTTGATGTGTTAAAGTGTGAAAAGAATACCCCAAAGGTGTTTTATGGATGGGTGGTTTAAGTGGGAAATGTCCAAAGTTCCTTCAACTTAAAAGCTGAAAAAGTGTCGTCAGTGTCTACGGGTCACACGACGACTTATAACAGTACCTTACAACTGGCCATCATGAGTAGAAACCAAGACAGTTTTAGGGGACATCCATACTATTAACCCTACGACTTACATCAGACAACTCGCATCATGACCCAATGACTCGCACGGTCTAAGTCGCATCCAAGACAGAACCACTAGGGTCTTACATTGGTTAATACTCCAAACTTTCTTTAAGTCAAATCTAGTCTCTAGAAGAGTTAGTGATGACTTCCTAAATGATTAATGTTTAAATCAGGTAGAATTTCCTAAATTTTGACTTTTTATCATATGGAAAATTGAATTATCTTTTCAACGATACCAATAAGATACCAATTTCGTCCAAATCCGGTATCGAAGTAAAAAGTTATGGACGTTTTATAGAGAACTGTCGGAACTGCCTAGAGGCAACGGTCAGGTCGACGAACCGTCAAGCTAGCAACGGACCATTTCCCAAGCCGTCGCGACTAAGGCAGTGAACCCATCTTCTAGCCAAGGGCGATGGTCAGGACCGATGAACCGTCGAGCTAGCGATGGACCATCACCCAAACCATCACAGATGATGCAGGGAGTTTAGGTTTTGGTCAAGTACGATGGTCAGGATCGATGGACCATCAATATAACGATGAACCATCACCCAAACCATCACAGACAAGGCAGGAAGTTCAGGTTCTGGCCAAGTACGACGGTCGGGACCGACGGACCGTCGAGCTAGCGACGGACCGTCACCCAAACCATCGCCACTTCCGATGAGCGATTTTAAGTCATTTTTCAAAGGATATTTGGATCTTTTTCCACTCTTTTTGACCCCTAGTTATACCAGACCAGAGCTCATAACTTCATTATTCATCCACAATACCAAATTAGGATTTCTCTCAAAGATCAATTCCTAAGAATAAAAAACCCTAGGTGTCTAATCCCAAGGCAAGAATTTAAGCTTTCCTCTACCAATCTTCAAGAAATCATCCATCCAGGTATGTCAAGTGTTGATTTATGGGTTCCTTTCACCCATGAAGCTCAAGAAACCCTATTTGAAATGTAAACTTTAGATTCCATGGTATGAATTGAACTATATCCATATTTATGTTGTTGTTTGATTTCCAAGTTGAAGTCTTTAATGACTATCATGAAAATATGTTAGCATATGGTTGAAGTTTTTGCATTGGAAGTGTAAAGATGTTGCCATGATGTATTATTTCAATATGCATGCCTAAGCCTAAAGATATGCATGCAAGGTGTTTGATAAAATGCCTAAGAGAATAGGAATTATGCCTTATGACTCATTTGTGACCAAAATTGATGATTTCATGTTTCTTCCTTATGTTCGATATGACTCCCACGTTATTGTTATGCTTTGTAATGGATTAACGTAATGCTCATGAGATTAGGCTTATAAAATTATGACGTTTACATGCATTCCTATTCATATGTATGCTTATAGCATGCCAATACTTCATGAAAATTCCCAATGATTGTACTATGAATTGTTGACTATGGTCATGTGTCAAGAAGTGTCATGTCTTGTCAATTTCATGTTATCGAGTCCTGGGGGCACTTGTACCCGATAATTTAGTTGTGTGCCTAGAGCCAATGTCATGTTTTCCAGATACTCTCAGTTAAGCCATGATTCATAGAACTCAATCGATCATATGACTCAGGAAAACTCAATAAACACAGTAATCTCAGAAATTCAGTAATCTCAGTAGTATTCCGTCAGTCAATAGAACTCAATGAATGCAGTCCAGTTCAGTTCAGCTAATCATGTTCAGTGTCTATTCAGATGGGAGTAGGATTCAGCACCGAATGAGCCCAAGGATGGGAACTCACTTATTATTAGAGGGTGTGATTCTTAGAAGAATCCTTGTGCTCCAGAACTACGTAGCCAGCATAGGTTGAGATATCAAACTTGTTAGTTGAGGGTATATGAGGTGGCTTAACCTGTTATATGAGGGTTCCACCGTTCTTCTTAGAGTACCGATTAGATGAGGGATTACAAAACACTTGTCTTTACCCGTGGCACGGTACTGACACCTTTCCAATTGGAGTTACAGATTGGACCCCAAATCAGTTATCTCATTTGGGGCATGTCGGTTAGATGATTACTTCCCACAGTTACAGTCTCAATCTTAGTAATAGAACTCAGATAGTTCTACAGAATTTAGGACTGTCAGATACAGTCACCCAACTTAGTACGGAACTCAGCTAGTTCCATCAAAAATAGGACTGTCAAACACAGTCATTCAGATAATAGTATATCAGTTATAAGAAACTTATGTTATCAATATTTAGATTTAGTGATGTCATGATCTCAGTTATAGTTCACATATTCATGCATGTATTCTCATATTCATGTTACTCAGTTAGTCAGTATTGTTCGTGTATATAAACCCTTCCATTTAGCCTACCTCACTTGCATACTAGTACATTCAATCGTACTGATGCATACTTTTCTTTTACGTTATGGTGTTTTATACCATAGGTTCAGAAGCACGAGCTCCAGAGCATTAGTAGCATTCCATTTTCAGCAGACAGACTAGCAGTGAGTCCTCATCATTCGAGGATAGTATGATTATATTATTACTTTATTATTTCAGTAGCTCAGACTTAGTTGGGAATATGTCCCATCAAATCCATAGTTTTTAGACAGTCTAGAGGCTTTCAGACTATAGCATGTTCAGACAGTTATTTCAGTTTTGTTTTGGTATTGATATACCGTATTTCCAGATATTATGTTTTATTAGATATTTGAACCTTATGGCCTTTTAGCCCTTTTTCTCATTTATATAGTATATTATGCAGTGCCCAGTTACAAATATCAGTCATGGGTTAGCTTGTGGTCTTTCGGGGTCATGAGCATCGTGTAACATTTTCGGTACCAGATTCGGGGCCTTACAACTGGTCACCCTATGATTTGCACAAAACAACCCGTAAAGAGTTCTCACGACTCACAGTGAGCCACTCGTACTCAAAGAAGAACTTAACCCCTTCCTGTTTAGGCTACAATTTGAGTCCAACGACTCTTCATTGGTATTTATGGCTCGTGTCTCCAAGTCGTACTCAGGACAACAACTTAAGCACCACTCACTGGACACCTTATGACTAAGGTCATAAAACCCAGACACTCTACAACTCGTAGAGTGTCATAGTCAGGATAGTGTTCAAAATCCTGGGTGTTATACCGATGAAACCTGGCTTCTCTGATACTAATTTGTCATGACCCAAAAATGAGGATCATAATGACACTTGTTGCTACATACCTTGACAAGCAAGCCTATCAGTCAAACTGATACAAAAAGAGAAAAAAATAAAGAAACATCCCAGGGTAAGGCTTCTACAATGAAATCGAACTATACAATTAATTATAACAATAAGGAAAGAACATATCTAAACACAATACATTCTCAAAACCAGGTGTCAATAGTGTAAGAACTATTAATAAAAATCATGAGTCAAATACATCAGAAATTCCACACAAGGTCAACATTTATCTCTAAATTCTAATATAAACATAACTACTATAGTAATATAGAGGTGAACTTTGTATGCATGAATGTCTAATCGCTTCCTTGGAAGCTCCAACAATCTCCCGAGTCAAGCAAACTAAAGCACACTCGATCTAGGACCTACACCAAAAGGACGTAGTAGGAATGAGTACAGTCCACTTGTACTCGGTAGTTATCATAGGATGGCCAATCAAAGTATTAAATAAAGCAAACAAAATATACACTAAGGGCACGTCGTTTGCAATCAGAAAATGTCCGCAATGATAGCCCACTCCACTTACAATAACAGTTCTATAATATCCATACATAATACAACAACACACCAAGTATGAATACAAATATACACAATATCACATATAAGTAGAACTAGGGTTGTTCAAAACCGAACCGTATCTAATAAGCCACCCTCAAAATTGACTTATTGACCTATTGGTATTGGCTTATCGGATAAACGATTGGTGAAAAAATTAAATTTTTTTAATTAATGGATTATTGGAGTAGGGGTGGATTGCACAATTTGCTTATTGGATAAACCATTAACCCGTTAAGAATTACCATATATACTTATATTTTTTCACCTAAATATAAAATACATATTAATTTATATTATATTATAAAATATAAATTCAAACCTAATGGATCTATATTCTAACCTAAAGGCCCATTCCTAATTAACCTTGATATAATAAAAAAATTAAACTGTAAAGTACTAAAGTTACCAAAGCAAAGAAGCAAAAAAACAGAAGGTTTGCCAACTTCAAAAGCTCTGCCAACTTTAAACTTTAAATATATTTTCAAAGGAAAAACAACATTAGGGGCTGAAGTTGATTGGCTAGAAAATAAAATCCAGGAAATAGTTCCTAGTATTAAGCATGTGGACATTGAAGCACATAGTTCAATTGGTGCATCCCTGTGAGCTTGTTACGATCAAATGCTTAATTTGTTGTAATGTATGTCACTTTTGTTTGAAGAATGTCATAATGTGAAGAGAAACTAATGTACTATAGCTTGGGAGAATGAAACTTTTTGTTTACAATATTGAGAGTTCTCTTGAAAACATGTACTACATAAATTGGAAAATTTGTTATGATTGAGATTGCTAACTATTCTATTCTATTTTCTGTAAGGTGTTTGAATTCAAGTAGGAATTGTGGATGTCCAATAAACTGCTCGATAATTATTTATTCGTTACCGAACCAACCGATATCTTATCGGTTGGCTAGTGGATTTGTATATTTTAAAACCGATAACTATTAAGCCAAACTGTTAAACGTAATGGTCCATCCGATCCGTCCAATAAGCAGCTCTAAGTGGAACAAAAGAGAAATATGTATAATCAAGATCATCAAGTACAAATAAAGAAAGATAGAATAATCAGATATTAACAAGTCAAGATATAGAACAAATAGATAGATAACAAGTCAATATGACAATATAAGTGCAACATAAACAAAATAAAGAAAGTGCAATGTATATGATGATGATGATGATATAAGAGGTCATTGCACAACCTCCGGGATCATCGTACAATCCCCGTATACACCCACGGAGGCAAGCCTTCAGACGTGGGACTCGTGGAGGGTTCGTCAACCCATATACAATCCATATATATATATATATCCATATATCCTTCCCGGCACATCTCTCGGGGAGAATTTTATAAGATCTCATATTTTTTGTCATAAAAAGGTGTTGTCAGTGTTTCTCAGGTGTTGCCATGGTGATACCATTTGTTTCATGAATGGATATGATACGAGGATGTAATGCTCAGAACCAAGCACGATGAGTATTTCCACAACCAAACACATTATATATTTCCACAATTAACCACAATGATACATTTTCATAACCACGTGAGCCAATATCCATTTATTATTTCCACTCATCCATGAATTTCCACATGTTTCATATGCCAAAAGTATTAATATATATATATATGTACACATCAAAGGTACCACAATAGGCATTTGTAATAACACAATACAATTATTCGCATGTATTCAAGGCTATCAATATCATATAGGACTCCACATGGTCATACATATCACGCAATATCAAAATTTCAATAATTATATCACATATAGCCCCCCACACGGACACAACACATAGATAATCATTTTTCATGATTAGTTCTCACCCTTAATATTCATTTACTACCTAGCCTAGTCTGAAAGAGTTAAGTTATAACCTACCTCAAATGCTGAAACCGGTCTGCTATAATTCGAACCTATGATCTCACTTTTCACTTACGATCCTGAGCTTAACTAAAACCAAGATATATAGAAGCTAAGAATTAAAACAATGCCAAGGATACCCATAATACCTATTTTTGGTTCGGGATCAAAACGGACCTCGAAATGAATTTTCAAAAAAGAAGGGTAAAATCGTAACTTTATTTCAAGATGTGTTCCCATATTTTTAGGAACTTATAGCTAAAAGTCCAAGTCAAAAATGAGGTTCAAAATGAAGAAAAATTATTTTTAAGCTTTATCGAATAAAATCTTTAAAATCTATGTTAAAATCAAGAATCAGAGTGGTTTTGAAGGTTAAATTAATTTTAAAAAACTAGTAATTATAAGATTAAAACATTATTGTTCAAGTGAAAAGGAGTGAAATTGGGGTTTAAAATCAAGTCCTAAGATTCTTGGAGTTTTGAGAAGTTAAGGAATTAGAGTAGAAAATAATGAAATCTCACCTTATAAATCCATAATAAAATTAAGAAATAGATGTTAATCAAGCTTCCCAAGCTCCCACAAGATTTAGTTTTAAGCTCTCACACTATTTTAGAGTATAACTTTCAAGAGGAAAGGTGAAAGAATGGACAAAATAGGCCCAAAAAAAGGTAAAAAAAAGTTGTTATATATTGTAGAAAAATCTGCAATAGTTCAGATTTTTTTCTTAGTCCAAACGGACTTCAACGAGGTGTCCGAAATTCGATCGGAGTTTGATATATGCAAATAAAATATGCAACCACACTTAATTTGATATTTCAAAGACGTTGGCAAAGTCTGATTTTTGAAAAAACATCGTTTTAACAGAGTTGGCCCCCAAAACTCGAAATCACAATTTTTCAAATCGAGGGTCAAAATGCTATTTAAAAATCGTAAAATCACACCAAACATATTACCACCATAAAATCAAATTTTTGGAGTTGCTGGCACATTTGGATTTTTCATCCGACGTTTCGACCAAATGTGGGTCCCATACCCATATTTTCATTTTTCAACTTTCCGACCAACATGTCCAAATGAGCTCGGGGTGCATCGAGACATGAAACAAAGTTTTACCTAGAGTAAAATTGATATTCCAAAGCTGCTACCGCAGTCTATTTATTCATCCATCGCACGGATCAAATGATATCCATATAAGTCTAAAATAAGGCTTTTGAAACCATAAAAAAAGCCATAATATCACATAAATGGTGCCAAAATGCATTCGGGAACCATGTCAATCACCTTACACCCTAGAAATACCATAATTTAACTACTAGGAGGGATAAAATAGTCAAATTATACATAAACACACATTCACATATTTCATTAAATTTTTAGGTCATTATATTGGCAGTGAGGGATCCCTCCATTTTGGACTTCTGACTCAACTTTTAGCATATGACATCCATTGGAGAGCATCAAGACAAGCTCCAAGTTATCAACCACACTTGAAATTGCTCTATTGTAGGCTTAAAAAGGTTCTTTCAAGCATGGGTTTTGCCCTCAAGTTGATTTTGTCTTGGTTCTTCATATGTTGACTTAGAATGACATGCTCAAGAGTGTTGATGCCAATTAAAATAGTGTTATCCTCCCCTTTTTAAAAGGATTCAACCTCGAATTCAAACCTCGCAAGACCATATAAGAAACAAGCAAATACAATATCCTTAAGGCATTAGGGTTAGAGTTAGCACAATGAATCATAACATCATGCTAAGGTTACACACACATAAGATATAACCAAGGATATTTTATGTTAATCATTAAAAACTTATTTAAAAGGCTATAGATGAAGTGGATATGGGAATTATAAATAGATAAGAAAACCATAATGGTCATAATGGCATCAATAATCTCCAAAGTAAGACTACATTCATCTTAGGAGCCATAAGACATAATTGTGTCATCATCTCTATAAGAGACCACATCAAGAGTGGTGCCACAAATGGTTCAAAAGTCCATAAGAGTTTTCTGAGGTCAAGGATATAAATGACCCTCATAGCATTATCACTCAACCAAGTAGACCGACCAATAAGCTTCCTACATCCAAATAAAGAAATTCCAAGACTATCATAGGCATCATCATAGGCAAAAAGATAGTATAAAAAGAAATCTAAAATAGAAGTCTTCTCCAAGGTGTTATTATTTAAAAGGATTCCATTGGCCTAAAAACTTTTAGCACATAATGTACTCAAGGATGGAGTCAAATTATTTAGGCACACCATGATTTTTATGTTTAAGAAATTCATGCCAACATAAGATGCAGATTTAACATGATTATGAACAACATCATATGCATAAAGGTAACAGGGAAAGGTACTAAGGACACTATTCTCATCCAAAAGATGCTAACAAGTAGGAACACAAAAAGAGAGAAAGAGACACTGCAAGCACATAGAACCTCTTCTTTGTATACAACTTCCTAAAGGAAGGAATTTCATCAATGGAGCCATGCTACCAGGGACAATGAGAAATCTATTATACAACAAACCAATCCCTGACAAATAGTTATCCATTAAGTTGGGTTCCCTCTAGTTATGGTGGTATACATGCTCCTAGGAGTTCCATAAGATACTTCAAATTGTCCAACCCTGTGAAGGTGACAAAAGTTCCTTAGCAGCCATGGACTCTTTTTTAAACAAGTAATCAACTTAGCATCCATAAGTTGTGGTCCACAAAACTTAAGCACAAGTGTGTCAAATAAGGATGCAAGTATATAAGCAATATTCCAAAGAAACAATGACATATTTTTCCTAGGGTCCTAAAAAAGGAAACCACATTTGAGAAAGAGGTCACCAATCATAAACAAGTCACAAAGAAGGGTATCACACAAATGGAATTCACCCAAAGTGTTTTCAAGAAAAAATTCTTTCTTTGACTTAAAGTAGTGAAACTTTGGTTAAGAATGGAAACTCCCAACGGTGAACTCACTTGGATCTTTTCTTTACTCCCCCTTTTTAAACAACACTCATCTTTATTGGAAATTTCTCCCATGCACAACATGAGTCTATCAAGTGGGTTGTAATCTATTAAGAAAGACTTTTCATTGTAGGGAAGGATACCAATATCCTTAATCAAACCTCGTTTTTTGTCTTGACCATGCACCAAGATGGGTGTATAGAAATCACCATATCCCAATAGGTCACCGGGGTCAAATGGGATAAGTAGCCAAGAACATGGGTTAAGGAAATACTTAGTTTACCCAAAGATGCCATCTTCACAATTAAACTTACCCTCTATATGACCATTGACAATTTCAAGTAAAAAGAGGGTAGAGAAAAATATCACACAAATCAACTTCAACTATGGCATCCTCGTGCATATACTCACTATTTGATTCAATATAATCACCATGGGTATTCTCATCAATAAAGGCACATAAAGTAGAAGAAGAAGAAATTTTCAAACAATTAACACCTTCTCTTTCAAGAAAAGAATCCTCAAGAAGATACATACCACCACTAATATCAAAGGGATCATGACTCAAGTAACCACAAGAATCAAGTACTTCATCCTCATATTTATAAAACAAGGGCGGGCTGTCACACAAAGGATCATAACCAAAATCATCTTTATAAGAACAATCACTAATTAGGTTGCTCAAACATTCAAATAAGTCAAATTTATCATCACCCAATTGATCATTATTTTTAAAAAAGCAAGAGATCACTATAAAAAATTGGATAATTAGCATAATCTTTACTCAATCCTATATTCTTAATGGATTTTAAGAAATTGAATAACATGTGAATCTTAAGCATACCATCTTTCCTTTTGAACACATCACATTGCACATCATAGGTGTCATTCAAGGAGTGATATTACTATTTTCCAACAAGACTTCTTTCTTTGAGAGAGGGTCACTAATCAAAGGTAAGGAATTAAAGCCTGCAATTTCACTCTTGAAAAGATACATGTTATTTTTACGTCATTTTCACCCATATGATATCTATGAGTAAAACTATTAATAGGACCTTCATCATATAATATGCTCAAGGAATCATTTCTATTCACACGATCAACTCTATCAACATCATCGCTAACTTGAGACTCATCAAGCATACCGCACATATGCTCAAGTAGTGGATTACATTCACTAGTAAGTTAATCATTATACACACCTTCACTAGTTATAGGCAATTCACATGCAAACATAGACTCACCTTGGTTTTTATAAGGTTCAACTAGTGCGTGAATACTCTCATCACTTGACAA
>JAPEIP010000008.1:92939728-92952412 GCA_026120095.1 Capsicum chinense | reverse complement strand
ATAAAATACAGTAGATTGATCGATGCATAATAGAGGAGAAAAAAAAGAAGATTTGAGAAAGTATATTTAGAAAAGAAAAGTGATTTAAGAGTAACAACTATAAAGAACATTTAATTTCCTTAATTGTGTAAGGAGAGTGGTTTTGGACCAAGTAGCTAAAAAAAGGAAATAAATTAGGCTGACTGACTCCAATTGTCCATATTTTCATAGTGTGGGCCATTTCTTTTTAAATTGGTCAGTTCATGTCCTTTTCCCTAAATATTATAACTAAAGGCCCAAAAATATATATCTATTTTCTGAATATAAAAAAGTTATAAAAGTAATTAGAAAGTAGATTATAAGTAATATTTTTTTACGTATACGAAATTAAAATTATATATGTATTATGTCGGTTCGGTTTAGGTTCGGTTTGATTTTATTTTTGCTAATACCAAACCAAATCAAGAATGATCGTTTTTTTTTAACACCAAACTAATCAAACCAAACCATAGGTCGATTTTTTTCCTCGGTTTGGTTTGATTCATCGGTTCGGTTTGACTTAACGGTTCAGTTTGTACACCCCTACCTGCAACTATTGACTTGACTTTTAAAATTCAAGTGATTGACAAAGGCCGACAATGAGACAATCAACACGGAAGTAAAAATATCAGCTTTTGATTCTGCTGGATGAAGAGGTACTTTACATTGAAACTACAATTGAAAATTTTTAAATTTTTTTTAATAGATTATATAAAATTAAGCAAATGTTTGAACAAAATATATCACTTTATACTCACATTTTTGTTGTTAGAATCCTTAAACTGACCGTGCTTACTATTTTATGCAAATGTGCAAAAAAAATAAAATGATATATTATTGTGTAGGTAATACAAGTTCAGTGTATTATAGTTGGAACGGATATAACACATTACACAAACCTGCTACATCTTTTTCGTACTTGCTATCCATTGCAAATGTCAAAGAATCAAACAATGCATATGGCAAACCAATTAGTGACTTCATTTGGATAATCGATAGAAACACTATTGTTGAACCGATTGAAGAACTAGATCCAGCAGAAAGTCCATTACCACAACCAACATGACTTGCTCTGACATCGTTTGAAAACTTTGACTGTCAGCCTGATGCACATGAATTTGACATTACAACAATTACTTTATTATTTCTTCCTATTACTACAGCATTACTACTGCAGTAAAATTTGTTTCTCTTGATTTATTTACAATGACTTTTTCTTGTAAGATGTTCTTGCCATTGTACTGAACTTCGTTCCACCAACATATACTGCAAATGAATTCAGAATTCAAGACTTCATTATAATGGATCAAATGTCAGTATACCATTTATTTCTCTTTACATCATAATTTGTGATAGTTTTCCTATTTTTGCTTAAAAAAGAAGTAATATACGTACTCATATAAGTTGTAACTGGGCATTTATTTCAGAAATTATTTACTTTAGAATTTTAATACATAGATTATTATACTATCGAAAATGATGATTAGTTGTTATGTGATGAATCATAATACATGGAATGTTATATAGGGAGTGTGATATTCAAGTCAAGGGCAGACAAGGTTAGAAATGAAATTATTCGGGAGAAGGAGAGAGTGGTATCAGTGAAGGATAAAATGCGAAAAGTGAGGCGGAGATAGTTTGGTCATGTGATGAGGAGGGGCACAGATGCCCCAGTTCGTAGGCGTGAGAGGTTGGCCTTAGAAGGTTTCAAGCGGGGTAGGGGTAGACCAAAGAAATACTGGAGAGAAGTGATTAGATGTGACATAGAGCAATTACAGCTGACTGAGGATATGACCCTGGATAGGAAGATATGGAGGAAAAACATTAGGATAGAGGGCTAAGGGTGTGGTTGAGTTGTAGGGGATTTGTGGTGTCCTTTGTTGGTAAGTTACTTTTTGTGGATGTCGTATCTATGTTATTTTATCATGTTCTATGCTTTTGATATTTTTTGTATACTGCCTCTTATACTGCCTTTTATCTTGAGCCGGGGGTCTATCAGAAATAGCCCCTCTACCTCGTTAGAGGTACTGTATGAACTGCGTACACTCTACCCTCCCCAGACCCCACTATGTGGGAATATACTGGGTTTGTTGTTGTTGTTGATATTCAAGTCAAGAATTAGCTTCATCCAAGCATTGCTAATACATGTTGATAGATTATATCATATAAATAATACAAACATTCTGCATGTATTAATTGCACAGTTGTTTGTTAATTACATTACAGTTGTGAATATATATAACCAGAATTTAAATTCTTTAATGACCAATATGTTTACGTTTCTTCCTGAATGATCTTTTAGGGCTGCCAAAGTTGAAAATCATGCCATGCTTTGCGATTTATGGATAAAAATAGACATGACCTTGTACATTCAATTTATTTTACCAATGTTCGTCGCTTTATTTAGTTTAGCTTTTAGAATTTGAACTGCTTTTTATTTATAGATGCCCAATGTAGTCTGCTTCGACTGTGGTGCGAAAATGACTTAAAATCTATTCAAATATGGTAGCAATCAAATTTATCAGCTAAATTGCTTTGTAGGTTCATTTTCCTTTCATAATTTTATTCTGTTCCCCAAATTATTTGCTCCGTCATTTTATGCAGCCAAAAACTTTCCAAATTTACACTCTGAGAGTTCATTTATCATGATGGAGCTAAAATATTGAAAGAAATTGATCAATATCCAATCATCCTTGCAAGAAAAGTTGCAAAATCAAGGCCAGGTAAATGCATATATCAACGTATTTTACCCTATTTGTCACAACTAAATTATCACTAAATTATAAAACTCAAGCTAACTGTCCATTACACATAGGACTGACAACAAGATTTGCAACAACACTTTAAATTGATCCTCCATATCCGCAGGTTGCTGTACTCAGAACATGGTATTTTCCTTGTAAAAAAATTGTAATACATACCATCAACGCACACAAAATATATATTTCTCACTGTATTTTTACTTGCAGGATCGAAACAAACAAGCAACTGTTGATTGCATACAAGAAAGAGTACAACTCCATCAGGATCTCTGCAGTTCATTTCTTTCCAGGATAAAATTGTATCCGTTGCCACTGCCCAAGAACAAGCCTCGGTAAAAAAACTAGCAAATTCCATATTACATTGTATTGAATTTGCCTTTACAATTTACAATTACGTTATAAAATATATTACCTCTTAAATTTCTCAAGATCAGATCTTCTACATGAAAGTTGTAATTTTATTGTCAAATGAACAACAACAGTTCTTTGTTTTAGCTTGCTCAGTAAACAAGTCTTCATCAGGATCCACACTTAAAGGAGATTTTACTATACAATTTGTCATCGTCTGACAGATCTTGTCCCAAAGTACAACTGATATCTTACAGATTGTATACATAATTATTCATAATTTTAAATTCTCATTCATTTAACAAGTATTATCCTAACAATTTTTAACTGTAATGTCAGTTTGAAGTTACTGTTGCAGACAACAGTGGTTCAATAACAACACTTATTACAGATAAAACTGCTGAAACAATGCTGTAGCTCAACTCAAAAGAAGTTTATTCCATTCGGGCAGTCCAGGTACCTATTAAAATTACCTCAAATGAAATATAAATTATTTTCCAACTTAAACTACACATTTAAACAATTCAATTTTCCTTTCAGAAACAAATGTTGCCATTGATGAATATCAAAGCATGGTTAACTGGCAAGAAATTCAACATCCAAGCAAAAAAACCTTATCTAAAAAACACGGATGCTGGTACTCCAAAATTGATCATTGTATCATTCGTGGAAAAGAACATTGAGAGCACTGCACAGGCAAGAGAAAGATGTATGAAACTGGCACCACAAGTTCCTCAGATCACATATCAAGTAATTCCCATCGCCAAAATAATACAGAGGTGAAAATGCCGCCTCTGAAAAGCTTTCGCAAGGTATTTCAACTAAATGAAATATAATTTCAGTGTTTTGCTTCACTTTTACCTGACTATCACTACTTCACTTTCCTTCCAGTGAATAATGTTTTGTGTTTTACTTTTGTATCATTGGAGCCACACTTTAAAGCATCCTAACAAATGTTACTGCAACTCATTTGCTGTCCACCTGAACAAGGTATTCAATCTCTTTTTTACTTAATACATATTATTAGATATGATAAAATTAAATATTCATTTTAAAATCCTTCTTCTTTTCCTTCCAACTGTGGTTAGTTCTGAATAAGTGCATAACAGTAATTATGTGCCTAATCAATTTTATTGGCAATATTTTGCGCTATTAACTCAAAAAAAATCAATAGCAAAAATGCCTTCTGATTTCTTAAGCAGCTTAACAGTAACTGTGCAATTTAGAGGAGAAGCGAACAGACGTCATTTTGGAAATACTTGTTTTGCTATTATTAAGAAAAATGAATTTAAGGATCAGAATGTTAGCGTTAAGGTTATTTTTATAGCAAAGATCTTTCAGTGAAGTAACTTATCTGCATTACATATTAACTTACATATCTAGTCCTTCAAATGCATGTTTAAAAAAGTTTCTGTTTTTAGAAGTCCATTTTCCCTGATTAAAATTTTGTTCAGGATTTTAGTTTTCTTCCAGACAAGAAAATGTAAAAGTAACTGCTAAAATTATTCTCATATGATTAAAAATTCATTTATTCAGGCCTTTTGATTCAATCGCGCATAGTGAATGCTTTAGTACACAAGGTGCCCTTTTTTCCCTCTCTCTATCTTTTCTCTGTGAGGTGAAAGGTGAAATGAGGAAAACCTAGAGCGATATGAACACCATTGGATCATCATTTCACTTAATTCACTCCCCAACCGCAGCTACGTGTTTTATTTCTTTTCTTTTTTCTCTTCCTACATTCACTCCCCAACCTAACTCACCTGAGAACAAACAAGAAAAGATTAACACAATAAATAAAAAAATGGGTTTTCAAGATAATTGCCATGACCAACTTCTGCTAAGGAGCCTCCCCACTCAACACGTTATCTCGAATCAACCTCAATCCAAAGTTATCAAACTGATGAGCTTGAATCTGCTCCATGAAAGAAGATCTAGCCTCCACAAATGCCAAAACACGTTAGTAGCTAAGTTGCTCGGACTCAGGTGCGGGTGTCCGATACGGGTACGGATCTAGAGGTCGGATCCTTCACGGTCTCAATTTAAAGATTCGGGGATATGGATCTAGAAATGGATACGGGTGTGGGGATTCGGCGAAAAATAATTTAAATATCTAAAAATAGAGTTATAAAACATAAATTTTGAGATCTTATGTGGAAATCTTAAGGAGAAAATATTTTTCATGGAAAAAATCCTGAAAGGAGATAAAAAGAAAAGCAATAATATAGAAACTTCTATATACAAGGTATTTCATTTTCTTTAATTTCACCGTAGCTTTTATTTTGATTATAGAATTTCATAAATCTGTTTGAACTTTCCTAGTCGATTTTGGTCAAAGTACCCAAAATCGGTTGACCATATCGGGTATGGATCCCACACCCACACCCATGTCGTGTCGACACGGGTGTGGCACCGAAAGTGAAGAGTCCGAATAACTTAGGTTAGTAGTCTAAATTCTACATTCATATCATTGTGTCCCTGTATTTTGCAATGTTCACAATATTTTGGGATTGTCTTGTATTCAGTTTTTTGTGTGACGATCTCCTATGCCCTTGAAAATTTGTGATTGCAATTTGAACTTCATAACATAAATGCTAAACAAACTGGTCTAACTTGCAGCATCACATAACAAGGGTAAATGATGAAACCTGTTGATACTAAATGGAGTACTGAAACTTAACATAAATACATAAAATATAGAACCAGAACCTCCATTTAGTAACCGACTCGTGCTGGTGGGATTTGAATAAAGAGAGTAGCTTGAAGCAGAAATTCGTTGTGTATACACAGTTCTGTTACCCCACTCGTGCTGTTGTTGAACTATTTATTTGCTTAACATTAGGAGATGATTAGCAAGAGTATCAGCCATTGTGTTTCCTTTTCTATAGAAATGTTGTATCATTCTTTCATCCATCTGATTTAGCTTAGTGGTCAGCTCTAAAATCATCTCTGTCATGTTCCAAAGAACTTTAGCCCCTTCAATTAACCAATTGACTAATATCAGGGAGTCAACCTCAATTACAATCTTTTCTATATGCTATCATTATTGTTTTAATAGTCATCAGTTTATTTTTGTGAGCTCAGCTCCTGGACGTTTTCCATTTGGCAACTTTAGCCAGGTCTCACACCATTAAGAAATTTCACGTTTTATATGTAACTTCCCAATCCATTTAGCTATTAATATGAGACTTTTATTCAAACATATAACATCATGCAGACTGGTAGGGATGTAGAATATTCATTATTCACTCCAAATAAAGGGAAATTAACATACAGGAATTCATACAAATGTAACAGCTATTTGGATTAACGCATAGTTCATTGATTCATTGACTGCTTTAATGGTTTGACATAGTTACATGAGATTCACCTAGATCTTGTGGCCAATCACAACAACCTTGGATCTAAGGTGTAGAAATAGTATTAGTAATAGTTGTTGCTTGAATAAATGTGATTTAGTAAACCTCAATATTCGATCTCTTTGTTATATTTTGCAGCATAGGTGCACAAAGAGTAAAGAATGCTTGTATTGCTTTCAAAAACTTCTGTGAAGAGAAGAACATGGAAGGGTGAGTTTTGCTTTACGCTTATATAATTTTCTCCTGCCTCCCTCTAGCTGTATTAAGGTTCGGGGTTTTCAGAAAATTGACATAAACATATTTGGCTGCTTAAATGTTTGGGCAAAAATTTGCTGGAAATTTTGTTTCATAGCATGTACATTTTATGTCAAGTGTCATTGTGATTTGTAATCATTAATTCATTGTTATATTGCATAGCAAGCAAGTGGTTGTTAATAGGTATCAATGCATAGATAATATGATATTAGATATACCTAAGATCATGCTGTATATTCTTGGCTGTATGCGAAATTCGGCTATTTGGCATTTGCTTAGTCGGATTTTATTTGATGCTGCTATATGGCTCTTCATTTACGAGGTTACACGTCTAGAACTTACCAACTTCTATTTTCAAAATATTTCTACTCCATTATAATTGCAATCACCAGTGTTTGTCTCGGTGTCCCACAACAAACATCCCGATCTCTTTATGTTTTTGTTTCTCTCTCTGGACAAAATCAATCACGCCTTGTGGGAGTTCTATATATACTATCTCTGCAGATATAGAGAACAAAAGGATTTGAGCAGAGATGTTTCTGGATGGTAAAAGATAAATTGGAATATAGCATGCCATTCCATTCTTGCTTATTTCTTATTTTTGAAGTTATCAGATCACAATAATAGACCACAAGTCCCCAAATGTTGCTAAATTATTGTTTCCTGTTAGGAAGACATTGTTATGAACTGTGATCTGCGTAGACATAGTTAAAAGTAGCATTTTGCACTTGCTTCTGGCTCAAATTTTCTCATTCTGTCACATTCGCAATAAAAGGAAGTTCAACACTGATGTAACATAACTTTGTTTGCTTCTTTGCCAATACTGGAAATGCTCAATTCCTACAGAAAAACTTCAACCAAAAGATGACATTACATTTTTTGAAACTACTGCCCTTGTTTACAAATTTACTGTCGCTACCCATTCCTGTTAAGCTTTTCGTTTTCACGTACAAACTGCTCATCAAAATACTGACCCTTATCAATTTTATTGTGCAACAGGTTTCATCTCAGACCAAGGATGCACAACTTTTTGTTATCTATGTAAATACAATATATGTATAATCTTTTGTAAAACTTGGCTCCGTGCTAAATACTATGAAGTAAATAGTTTGCCCTGTACATTCAAGCATTAAATTTAATTTTTCTTTACATGCATCGCGTTGGGCCGGGGCTAACACAGGCCCCTATCGCCCTAGTAATAATTATAGTATAAATAACATAAATATCAACTCTTTTGGAAGTAATTATACTCTCTCCCACTTTTTTAATTACTTTACTTTCCCTATTATTACACATAACATAGCTAACAACATTTTGTGTATATAATAGAATTTTTATAATATATTTAGGGAGGTGGAATTTTTTTGTAATATTGAAAACATAAGTTATTTGTGTAATTTTTAGATAATTATAAGCCACAACGAATAGTAAGAATTTAGAACATAATGTGAGAAGCTTGATAATCAATATGGTATTTACTATTTAGTCCAGCTTTCTTGAATTGCAATAAGGTTATCTCGGAGTTAATTCCTTATATAACTATTGACAATATCCTATAAAAGTCATTTTTGTTTTTTATGACAAAAATGTCACTGAACTAGTATTATTTTATCTCTTATATTGTCACCCTAACATTTTAACCTACTAAACTCAATTAAGTTTCAATTTAATGACAATTCATTAGACTATACCACCCCAAGTGCATAACAAAAATGGGTCTAATATAAAAAGCAGTAAAATCCACCAAAATGAAATTTACATTTTTAAATAAACAAAAATTAGACATATTGAAATGTTTAAAACAAAAATTTTAAAAAATAGTTGAAATTTTATAGGACCATTTAAAAGAAAAGTATACTCTCTCAATTTTATATTATTTACAAACTTTTCTCTTTAGATGTTTCACTTATGGAATCAGAATTTAAAATCTATGAATTCTGAATTTTTTATTAATATGTATGCACTAAATGAATTTTTTTAAAAAATATAAAAATTTTAAAACATATACATTAAATTATCTTAATTTATATTTTGCTTTTGTTCACTTATTTAAGAACAAGGAGAATATTAACTAATCTTTTTGTCCAATATATTCTAAGTTACTTATCGATTTATCGGACTAAAATTAAATTATTATTTATCCTTATATTAATTCACTGAAAGTATAATATAATAAAGCTCCCCATAAAATTCTTATATTGTTAATTGTAGTATTTATGAAGACACTAATAGAATGTATAAAAGAACTACAAGATAAATTAGTAAACTATCCTTCTTATTTATAATCTTTTATGGGATGTGTAGAGAGAAGTGGATAAATAATATGAAACGGAGAGAGTGACTCCTTAAAATTTTTTTTTAAAAAGGTCCTATAAAATCTCATATATTTTTAAATTTTTTGAAATTATTTTCATCATGTATAATTTGTCTTTATTTAAAATCTATTTTATTTTGGTGAATTTTATTATTTTTATAATAAAATTTGATAGATTTTATTGCCTTTATATTAAAATTATTTTTGATTATGTATTGAGTTGTATATTTTAGTGGATGTGTCATTAAAATTGAATTTAAATGTCACTTAAGAAAATTAAGTGAGTTTAATAGTTTAATATGTTAGAATGATAATATGAAAGATAAAATAATAGTTTAATGATATTTTTGTCATAAAAAATATAAAAATAATTTTTATGAGATATTATCAATAGTTCAATGATAATATGAGAAATTCACTCGATTATCTCTTTAAGCTTTTTGTGACTTCAATTGAGTACAACCTTTATAATTTTCATGCTCATTATTAATGTTTACAAAGTTAATTTTCATTGCTCATCAACAACGAATAAGGGTGATTTTGGCACACTCACCAACAACATCGCTTGATGTTCACTCGCTGATCAGCAAGGAACAATGACAACCTCTAATATATCATGTCTTATCATATAATAGTTTTTCTTTCTTCTTTCTTTTGAACGCATAGTAAATCGATAATGAATTATAGGGTGTGTTTGGTATGAAGGAAAATGGTTTTCATGGAAAATATTTTTATAGAAAATATTTTTTTAAAAAATAAGTTGGTTTCTTACTTATTTTCTTATGTTTGTTTGGTGGATGAAAAATATTTTTTGAAAAATATTTTCTAGTGTTTGATTGGTGAATGAAAACATATTTTTTAGAAAATAAATTTTAGTGTTTAGCTAAATATATTTTAGAAAATGATTTTTGACCCTGAAAAAAAATACCTTTTTAGGGTATATTCGATATGAAGGAGGAAAACGTTTTTTCTAGAAAATAAGTTGTTTCTTACGTATATTCTTGTGTTCGTTATGCAAATTGGGTAAGTATATATTTTCTAAAATATTTGTATATATTTAACAAAAACAATGAGAAAGAATACGATAAGAAGGGCGGGATAAGAAAAAAGTTATGAATTATTTATAAAAAAATAAATTTAATAAGTTAATTTTTTTTTTTTTGGGAGTGGGGGGGAGGGGGAGTGGGTTGTAGGCGGCGATTGAGGTTGTCAAAATAGGTAGTAAGGTTGGGGTAAGAATTTTATTTTTGATTTTTTAAAAAACTAAATTAAGTTTATTTGGAGGTAGGGAGGAGGGCTAGTAGGGGTTGGGGGTTGGGGTAGGAGAGTAAGGGTGAGGTAAGAAAAAATTATTATTTTTTTGTTGAAAAGGGGGGAGGTTGGTAGGGGCGGGGTAGGGTCCTTAGTCCTCAACTTAAAGACAACCAAAGACATAGTCGAGCCTATGCGTACCCCTACTGCCCTAGACTCGAAAGGTTTAATAAGTATACAACAACACAAGGCATATTCTTCACTCATATATATGTAACTGTCCTATACCGGATGATAAATATAGGTGCCTACTAGTGATAGATGATGTGCATACAGGAATGAATGCAAAGTACTCAATCAATATCACAACTCATCGTAACTGTCCTTATTAGGACCATCGTTATTGTAATTAACTTTTGGCTTTGTCGGATATCAATAGATTATTAATAGTATTCTCTGTACTTGTCAGGTATCAACATCATCACAATAATATCCTTTGACCTTACCGGTATAAACATATCACCATAATAGTCACTACCGAATAACATACACTAAAATACTCATACAAAAATAGTTATATCACCATAAAATATCAATCTAGACAATACTTCCCAACTACTCGTTATTCGTTAACCAACAGTTATTATAATAGAATCACTAGTTTGCTAGTTATCACATAACCTCGTGTTATTAGCCTAAACATTATCCTTCATATAATCCTTACTAACCGGATAGAAACTAACCATTATTTAGTTAATAGCCAACATCTGCCATCTATTCAAGGTTCATCACTAGACTAAAACTGCCATTTATCCATCATTCAGTATTATCAACTAATCATCCTATATCTGTTAATCATTACTAGACAACACATTACTACTTATCTCATAACTATCTTTTGTTAACTGACACCATTTATTATCGAACCATCATTTACCAACTAATTCTTGCTTAACTATTCAGTAGTTAACTATTTAGAGACTATTCAAAGCTATTAACTAGTCACCTCTTCTTACTAACACCTCATATTATCTAGCCTCATTAACACACAACTTCTCGTTTGTTGACTAATCAATATCACGAACTTAGTCATCAATACCAACTAATCTCCACCTATGCTAGATCCGACCTTACTATAAGTCATGCATTAACCATCGCTAGCTACCATGTTTCAACTAAGCAAGATTCATTAACTAATACATTATATTTCTAGCCAATACCAGTACCCGATCAATAAAGTCGTAAGCAAGATACCTCATCTTCCTCCATCCTATACTGGAGAGATGTGTATACAAACCTATATATATTCATAAATCGTCATTGTATCCTTTACACTGATAAGCACTCCTCGAATATTCAATTATTATCATAACACAACCCTTGGCCTATTAATTTATTTAGAATAGTCACAACATCATAATCATGGCCTCAGGTTCTTATACAAATCCAAAACTCATATCGATAATCATATTTATAAGTCATAGCATATCTTTAATCGTCTCACATGTAGCAGGTGTCTCACATAATGGAGGCATAATATAGAAAAACATACACCTTTAGGATATCTTATATTGATAGGTCATACATAATGACTACGAGGAATATCACCTCTAAATGCCTAATATCACTTCCGCAGATAGTATCATAACTATAACTCAAAACCCACAAATCGAAAACATCAATACAAGTTACCAAATTACAAAGTAACCTTGTTCTAAGGTTTACTAGCCTCATCTATGTCTAACATCCGCAACTAAGTCCACAAGACTTAATAAAAGTTTAGGCCTAAGTGGGCCCGACGATCCCACTTCTAATTCTCAATTTCCATAATTAGGCACACTATGCCCCAAACTTGGCTAAGGTATGTAGTTCATCTTCTAGATGTCAAGTAAGCCATATTCAAGCCTAAGATAGTAGCTTCGACTAGAAATAAGGTACTCAAGTCAACTCTACCCAATTTATGATTTCAAGACTACTACATTAGCCCAATAAGGATAAATATATAATTCATGCTTCAAATACTAAAATCACATCCCAAACATAGGTTTACATTATAACTACGCTACAACTAATCTAAATTAAAGAGTAAAAGTAATAGGATTCAAAAGGGATATAAACATATCATTTTACGGGTCCCACAAAATTAGAGCCTACAACACATTATCCTCCACAACATTGTTAATATCCATCTAATTATCACACCTTAACCATTCAACTAGAAATATCCACCAAATATCACTCAAGGAAAGATCAATCATGCCATTTAATAATTCATTTATTCTCCCATTCAGGATCATCCTTAATTATTTTATGAATGTAACTAAGCCATTTGATTTTGCATTGCCACTATCATGGAAATTACTATCCTCTAAAAGTGTCA
>JAPEIP010000008.1:92924725-92939628 GCA_026120095.1 Capsicum chinense | reverse complement strand
TATCACTCAAGGAAAGATCAATCATGCCATTTAATAATTCATTTATTCTCCCATTCAGGATCATCCTTAATTATTTTATGAATGTAACTAAGCCATTTGATTTTGCATTGCCACTATCATGGAAATTACTATCCTCTAAAAGTGTCATATATCAGTAAACTTTGTGGGACATGCAAATATATAATTCAGCCACAAGGTCAAGTTAATAATAATTTGTCTTCTCAATTTTTTTCCTAATGCATAAATCCACAGCTACAACTTATGCCTTGACAATTACTAACTCAATATTTTTCAACGACAAATACTTCATAGTCAATCCAAACCTATCTTATATCACTAACACCAATTTAAGATATACAGAGTCATTCTTATTTCTACCTAACAATATTTTTATTACGGGCTATACTTAACTCTTAATCACCTCAAGAGTAGTCCCCACACCACTAATACACTAGCAAGGCCAAACAAAATAAATCAATTATAGGTCAATGACAATCTCATTACCAATATCATATTCCAGACAAGTCATCAATCAAATTCTATAGGTATCAACCACATTTACTAGTTTTTGTCACTTTTATTTAAAACTCATTATTTTTCCAAGCATTAAGAATTCATTCACATAAGGAACTCAAAGATAATGCCACTTAGCTAGTCCTCACAAGGAACCCACTATAATTTCAATAATAGAATTGCATAAAAATTTTAAATACGATCTCAATGACCGGACCACACAAGGATCCCCAAATAATATCAAATAATCAAACTACATAAGGATCCATCCACTACATCATTAATAAGAACCTATCATTACGGAAAACACATATCACCTCAACCTTTTATTCATGTTACTTTTTCACCATCTTTTCTTGACATCATATTCTCATATCCTCTCAATTCTCATACCATCAATCTCATCAGTATGATAGTACCAAAAATAAGTAAGCACCATAGAATTTCTAGTTTTACAATAACAAGAAATCAAATATTCTCGTCACATTTATCAACAAAAACAACTTAGTCAATTTTCATCACTTAACAATAATAATCCACAAAAATGACCAGAATCTAGCAACATAGGTTTAGCAAAATAGCAAACACAAGTAATCAATAAATTCACACCTCTTACAAGTCTTTACTTATTAATAAATACCAATTGAAATCTCCTAGATTTTTATTTAAAACTATTAAAATACCAATTAGAATTGTCTAGATACCAATTGGATTCAATCTAGTAGTCTAAGATTAGGGCAGAGCGATAGAGAAGAAAAAGGAAAATGACTTCTACATGCCTCATAGCCTTACGAAGATTGGGTGTGGGGCCCTACACACCAATCTACGAAACTCTACATGACATTGCTCCTATTAACAGATACCAAATAGAATCGCCAGATACCAATTGAAATCAAGTAATAGTACGTAAGAAAGAAGAATTTGAATTCTCTTAGTGTCTTATATCCTCTCAAAGAAAAGTACAGATGTCTCCATACTGTTCCGTAAGACTCTACTAGACATGTTCTTGTACAATGAGATCGACGAACCTAAGGCTATGATACCAACTTTGTTATGACCCAAATAGCCATGAGTGGCACCCACACTAACCTTCCTGTGGGAAAACCATCTAAATCAAACCATTACCCAATCACTTGGTCAATATTAAAAGGATATTTTCATAAACCATCTTAATAATTAATAATTTGGGATTAATCATCAGTAGCGCGAAAACCAAACAATTTACTAACTAAAATTTCCAAGACCCGAAAGTCATCATACAAGAACTACTAACAAAGATCATGTTTAAAGAGATATCCCAAAATAAAGTAAATAAAGAATGTTTTGTTGTCCGAAAGATGGACAAGAATAAATAAGATGACCCATGGAAGCCTGGAGACGGAGTGCTCACCCTTGGATCAAGATCTACTATCAAACTCTAGAGGTGAGATCATGTATGAGCCTCTAGAAAAATTTTTGCACTCAACAAAAGAAGAGTACAGGGTAGTATGAGTACAAACTACTATGTAATGGTAGGTATCATAGGCCAAATCAACTTAATAACATGTACACAACTTAAAGCAAATAACTAGTAGATAGGCATCATCACATAACAAATTTTCAATGAATCAACAATACAATAATAACAGGTCAAACAATACTCACAGGCAAGCCACATAACCATCAAGAGTATCTACCATACTGTAAATATCCACAAAATCAACAGAAATATGTACACACATTCTATGGAAGTTATTTTTGCCCAAATAGTTATAACCTACGGTAACAATCTATGTTCATGTACCATACCGCCATGGTACCCGATCCAACATAAATATAAACGTATCGGTGTGGTACTCTGTAATGCTCCAAATATGGTACCCAAAATACTACACGATGCTCATGACCCCGAAGGACCACAAGCTAACCCATGAATGATATCTTTACTTATATACTGCCTAATATACTGTATGATTGCAAAAACATAAACTGAAAGGCCATAAGATTCAAGACTATAATATAACTGATAAAGATATAACATCTGAATAGGGTATGAAATACCCAAAACAAAACTAAAATGACATGATAGTCTAGAAATCCTCTAACTGACTGAATTGTTTGAATGAGAAGTTGATGGGACATATCCCCAACTATCTTCAACTAATAAATTACTTAATGAGATAATAAATAAATGATCATATCCTCGAAATATGAGGACTCACTACTAACTCTGACTGCTGAGGTTGGAATGCTGCACAAATGTGTTAGTACTTTAAATGTACTGGTATTCATAAAAGGTAGGCTGAATGCATGGGGTTCATATGCATGAACAATACTGGCTAACTGACTAATATGAATGTGAGAATACATGCATGAATACGTAGTAACTATATCTGAGATCGTGATAACATGAATTTACTAATAACTAACATGACTGATAACTGAATTCTAATGACTGATATAACTGATGACATGAGTGACTATATCTGGCAGTCCTAAATCTGATGGAACTAAATGAGTTCCGTACTATATTTGAGTTGACTGTAACTGACAGTCCTGAATTCTATAGAATTATCTAAGTTCTATTACTGAGACTGAATAATTGTATCTGACAGTCCTGATTCTGTAACTGAAACTATGGGAAGTAGTTATCTAACTGACATGCTCCTAATACACCATTATGACTGAGTTAGGGTCCAATCTTAATCCCAATTGGAAGGGTGTCAATACCGCCCCACTAGTAAGGCCAAACTGTGAGTAACCCTCATCTGACAGTGTCCCCAAAAGAGAATGGCGGGGCCTTCATCTGGCAGTGCTTATCCACATCATCAACCCTTATTTGGCAGTGTTGATGTCTCAACCTATGCTGGCTACATAGTTTTAGAATGCAAGGATGACTTCTAAGAATTATACCCTCATCTGACAGTGTGTGTTCCCATCCTTGGATTCACTCAGAGCTAATTTCTACTCCCATCTGAATAGACACTAAACATGGATTATCGAACTGAACTGGACTGAATTACTGAGTTTCATTGACTGATGGAGTAGTAATGAGATTACTATATTACTGAGTTTTCCTGAGTTACATGACTGACTGAGTTCTATGGATTATGGCTTGACTGAGGATATTGTGAAAACATGACATAAAGCTAGGCACATAGCTATATTTTTTTGGGTACAAGTACCCCCAGGACTCGATTTTAGGAAACTGACAAGGCATGACATTCTTGAATACATGACTAACATCAACAATATATAATCCATTGACTAAGACATTTTAGCAAACACTTGACATACATAACTTATACATGAATGGGGATTTCATAATATCATCCCAGTATGACATTTTTCCTTCACATAGGCATTTAATCAAACATGTGGGGAACATGCTTTGGTTATACAATCATCAACACATGTAATAATCAAGGATACATCAATCAACTTGTAAATTGAAGGGGGTTTATCATGATTATTGTACAAATCATCAAATACTAGGGTCAATCATTGGAATATGTAATTTAAAACATGAATAAAAAACACACAACATCATGAACATGAATTTCAATTCAATTTGAATCATGAACATTCACAAATACCCAAATCTTGGATTTTAAAAAGAGATTCTTGAGCTTCATGGGTGAGAGAGACCCATGAATCAACACATGACATACCTTAGTTCTTGATTTAGTGAAGATTGACGAAGAGAATTTCTTGAAATTGAATCCCCAATTGAAACCCTAGCTTGCTCTTGAGAGAAAATTGAGAGAAACTAGTATATTTTGGGTTCCAAATAGCTGAATCTCGTGTTAAAGGGCTTAAATAAGGGTCCAAAATTGACCCTTTTAACCCTGAATGTGTCTTTTAATTTCAGTGAAATTTTCCCGAATTGGACCCCTGGCGCAATCTGACGCTATCGCGCCGTGTCACTGGAATTTGACAATTGAAAAATTGAGGGATGGCGTGATGCAGAGCCATCGCTTTGCCACTTCATTTTCAACCTAGAAGTTTGGCGCAACATGCCACTATCGCGGACCCCTACTGGAATTTGACATTTGCTATTTTCGCCAGTGGCGCGAGGCGCCACTGACTAATATGGCATTGTTTTATGACAGGAACTTGAAATAGTCATAACTTCTTACCTGGTTATCAGAGTTAGGAAAATTTTATATCGATGGAAAACTAACACTTGACATTCTTGGGATAAAAAAATTAGTTAAAAACTTCGAGGTATTACATACCCGATCTAACATAAATATAAATGTATCGGCGTGGTACCTGATCCAACATAAATATAAATGTGCCGACATGGTACCCGATCCAACATAAATATAAACGTACCGGTGTGGTACCCGATCTAACATAAATATAAACGTACCGGCGTGGTACCCGATCCAACATAAATATAAACGTATCGGTGTGGTACCCGATCCAACATAAATATAAACATACCGACGTGGTACCCGATCCAACATAAATATAAACAAGTAATATCAATATCAATTTACATAATCTCACAACATATAGCATAATGTATCAAGTTTTCAAGTACACTTAGAGTCATAAGACAATTCCATCAAGTAAATTTTCAATAAACATTTATACATGAATAAACAATTCAAACATTAACAATTTCAAGCATGTCCGAATACCAATCTACAAGTATCCAATTTAGGAGCATACACACAATTAGGTTGAGTCTAAACTACAATTAAATTGTAACCTACCTCAATCGAAGAACCCGAATATTGCTAGTCCACAAATGTCTTGCCCTTCCTCACTAATTCGGAATGTTCAGAATCTGTTCAAATGTATAATCTTCATAAGAGTATGAACTAGTACGTCACATTTCAATTAAACGGCTCAATCCTACTCCAAGAACTCTAAATCTAATCCTGATTATATCAAAATATTAGTTGCTAATATCATATATATAAAGGTCCTATGGAACTTAACCAAAGCCGAAAATAGGAGTACAAAACCAAAACCCAAAACAGTAAGCAAATCACACCTTATCCAATTCTTAAAACAATTGGCCAATGATTCTGTTATCATTGACTCATTATTAATTTAAAATTAGCTAATAAACTAATCTACCTAAGAGAGACGCTAACACACAGTACTACTATGTTTACCAATTGCAAGATTAATTGTGAAAGATAACGATATATACTAAAATTTCTTTATTCATTCACTGGTAATTACTATCACTATCTGCCATAAATCCTTTCCTTTTCTTTCCATCACAATATACCCTAGTAGTAAGTGTAACTCATATGAGCAGGATATGAAAACACAAACCTGAATTGGAGTTTTTGAGACTTGTCTTTCTACGCTTTGGTGTGAAAGTTGTAACTTCTGCATTAACTGCTTTAGGTTTAAGACCTTTGATAAAATTCTTTAATATTTTAAACCCTTCCCACATAAGTTTTATTCTTATATATAAGTCTTAATAAATAAGAAAATATCATTTTGGTCCATTAATCACCAACTAAACTAATATTAAAAATACCCAATAGTTTCTTGCATATTACTCGGAACCTCAAGAAAATAACCTATGTATATTTACTGAAAAGTTTATTTCGGACCTATTAAAAATATTACGACACTAATTCAAGGTCATCTCGATTAAAGGTTGACCATTATCGGGTTTAATTTTCTTAATTCAAGAATTGATATGTCTTATCACCATAAGTTATAAATCACGTATACAACTACAGGGAGAGATAAAATAAAAAGGACAAGTAAAATTTCACAAACAACCGGGAGGGTCATTACAGTATGTCAGGATCATAAGGAGTTCTCATTGAAAATACATCAAAACAATCAAACCTTTTCAGTATAATGAGACTGACACAAAGAGAAACCATTAACAGTTCTTTTGATTTTTATCTCTAAAATTACATCAGCTTCTCCAAGGTCCTTCATTTCATATTTAGAAAATAAAAATTTCTTAGTCTCATTTACAACATTCACATTAGGGTCAAAGATTAATATGTCATCAATATATAAACAGATAATCACACAATCCGATCCTATCATTTTAGAATAAACATAGGTATTAGATGAATTAACAACAAAGCAATTATCCATTAATGTGAAATTATATTTTTCATACCACTGTTTAGGTGCTTGCTTAAGTCCACATAAAGACTTTCTAAATTTGCATACTTTATCCTCTTGTCCTGGGACCACAAAACCCTTAGGTTGAGTCATATAGATTCTTCCTCTAAATCACCATTTAAAAAAGTAGTTTCAATAGCCATTTGGTGTACCACTAAACTATGAATAGTCGCTAGAGCAATAAGAGTCCTAATGGTCGTTATTTTAGTCGCAGAAGAATAAGTATCAAAATAATTAACACCTTTCTTTTGATTAAAACCCCTAATCATAAGTCTAGCCTTATATTTATCAATTGTGCCATCAGGCCTCAATTTCTTCTTAAATATCCATTTGCTACTTATGGGTTTACAACCTTTAGGCAAATCATACAAGTCTCATGTGTGGTTAGAGACTATAGAGTCTAATTCACTTTTAATAGCCTCTTTCCAAAATATTGGATCTATTGAACTCATTGCTTCATCATATGTCTTAGGGTCTTCATTTTAGCAAATTCATCAACAATCATAACAGTATAAGAACCAGTAATAATGTTAGAATCCTAATAAAATAAAACATAATTAAGTTTTAATTGTTCCAAGAAAATCAAAAGTTTTTGTGACCAACGTTTAACAATATTTTTGTCCAATGGCTCAAATTTTGACAACTAAGGAAAAGTTTTGTTTAAATAAATAGCCATTTATCAATATTCTCTATAAGGAAATTGCATTCAAATTGTTAAAAAATTACTATAATACTGATATGGACTTGAAATTAACAGTAGTATTAATATAGTCACAAATATTGTGTAGTGTTAAGCCACTGTCTTGAAAGCGATTTCGGCTCGACTCCAGTGCAAATCTTTTTAGATAGTCACTCCCCAAGGTTACATAGCTACTTCCAAACACGTGCACTCGTGACTAAAAATTTGAAAGTTTCTTAAACAAATTGCCCAAAATAATTCAAGAAGAGGAAAAAAGGAAGACTCCTTTTGTTTTCCTTTCTATTTGTTGTATATTTTCTTCTCTTTAGGTGCTCCTTATACAGAATATTGAAAAAAAAGAGATGAATGAATTTTGAGATATTGATGGTGAGCATTAAGGACATTAAAGATCCATTACTATAATGTTATTGAATTTACATTCTGGGGAAGTATGTTTATTTTCATTGTAACATAGAAGTGTATGCTCAATTCCTCCTAAACGTACTTTCTTTCTTTATTTTTCTTTAATCTTTGTATTATACAAATTCTTTATGAGGCATTAACTCCACAATCCCTCACTAATGTAAAGATAAAGAATATGAATAAATTTTGGGCAAAAGGAAGGAACATATACTTAAGTGTCAATATCTTTCAATTTGAATTGACACGTAGTGATATGAGGCAACAACAAATATCCAAAAAGTGAAGTAATATTGAACTAAATAGACATAATTTAAGAACCCCATATCACATTCCACACCCTTGATTTTAAGCAACCTCCGCGATACTATAAAGTGCTTTTATGGTCAAGGACACAAACCTTGGGTTTCATTAGTGCTCTAGAAAGACAACCCAAGTCTTTCATAAAAAGGTGGCCAACCTTTTACACTCACATAGGTGATCCTTCAAGTCTATTCATAGACCACCTTAAGGCTATTGATCATTAAGAGCAAAAATTAGCTCAACCTTATAATACACTACCTCACGCCATAGAGATAGGATATGTAGTGTTTATTGAAGGCCTATATGGCTTTGTTTGACCGCAAATGGATATTTACTATATTACCTCAATCCATGGGCTTTAGCCCCATCACCTTCAATGATTTAAGAATCATTTTCCTTGTCAAAACCCAGGTCATAGGATCCGCCAAATTTTTTTTGGATCTTACATATTCCAAGGAAATAACACCATGTTTCAATAATTGTTTAACTGTACCATGTCTGATGCAAATATGTCTCTTCTTATCATTGTATACACTATTTTAGCTATCCCAATTTCCATTGGTGATTCACAATGTAAAGATACTGGCGACATTTGTCTTCCCCATAAAGGCACATTTGTCAAAAGATTTCTTAGCCACTCAGCTCCTTACCTTGCCAACTCGAGAGCAATGAGTTTAGATTCCATGGTAGAACGTGCTATACAAGTCTGATTTGAAGACTTCCACGAAATAGCACCTGCACCCAAAGTAAACACATAGCCATTGGTTGAGCGAACTTCATCATTGTCAGTCACTTAGTTTGCATCATAAAAACCTTCTAAAACAGCAAGAAATTTATTAAAATGTAAACACCAATCCATAGTACCTCTCAAGTACCTTAACTAGCGATAAAGAGCATGCCAATCTTCAATACTGAGATTATGAGTATATCTACTGAATCTACTAACAGCATAAGCTATATCAGGCCGAGTATAGTTCATGAGAAATATTACACTCCCAATTATTTTAGCATGTTTAGTTTGAGAAATACTGGAATCTTTATTCTTTTTCAAGTGTATGCTAGGATCATAAGGAGTTCTCACTGAAACTGCATCAAAACAATCAAACCTTTTCAATATCTTTTTAATATAATGAGACTGACACAAGGAGAAACCATTAACAGTTCTTTTGATTTTTATCCCTAAAATCACATCAGCTTCTCCAAGGTCTTTCATTTCAACTTTAGAAAATAAGAATTTCTCTCATTTACAACATTCTCATTAGGACAAAAGATTAACATGTCATCCATATATAAACATATAATCACACAATCCGACCTTATAATTTTAGAATAAACATAGGCATCAGATGAATTGACAATAAAGCCATTATCCATTAATCTGGAATTATATTTTTCATGTCACTTCTTAGGTGCCTGCTTAAGTCCATATAAGGACTTTCTCAAAATGCATACGTTATCCTCTTGTCCTGGGACTACAAAATCCTCAGGTTGAGTCATATAGATTTCTTTCTCTAAATCACCATTTAAAAAACCAATTTCGACATCCATTTGATGTACCACTAAACTATGAATAGCGGCTAGAGCAATCAGAATCCTAATGGTTGCTATTTTAGTCACAGGAGAATAAGTATCAAAATAATCAATATCTTTCTTTTGATTAAAACCCCTAATCACAAGTCTAGCCTTATATTATCAATTGTACCATTAGGCCTTAATTTCTTCTTAAATATCCACTTTCTACTTATGAGTTTATAACCTTTAGGCAAATCATAGAAGTCCCATGTGTGGTTAGAGACTATAGTCTAATTCACTTTTAATAGCCTCTTTCCAAAACATTGCATCTATTGAACTCATTGCTTCATCATATGTCTTAGGGTCTTCTTTTTAGCTAATTCATCAACAATCATAACAACATTAGAACCAGTAATAATGTTAGAACCATCATTAAATAAAACATAATCAACTTTTAATTGTTCTAAGAAAATAAAAAGTTGTGACCAATATTTAAAATTATTTTCGTCCAATGGCTCAAGTTTTGACATATCAGGAAAAGTTTTGTTCAAAGAAATAGCCATTTATCAATATTGTATGTAAGAAAATCGCTTTCAAATTGTTGAAAAAATTACTACAATATTGATATGGACATGAAATCAACAATAGTATTAATGTAGTCACAAATACTATGTCGTGGCAAGCCATTGCCTTGAAAGCGATTTCGGCTGGACTCTGGTCCAAATGCTTCTAGTCGGTCGCTCCCCAAGGTTCCATAACTACTTCCAAATACGTGCACTCATGACTGGAAGTTTAGAGGTTGCCTAATCCAATTACCCAAAATAATTCAAGAAGAGAAAAGGAGGAAGACTCTTTTTATTTTCCTCTCTGTTTGTTGTATATTTTCTTCTCTTTAGGCGCTCCTTATATAGCATATTGAAAAAGAAGAGACGAATGAATTTTGAGATATTGATGGTGAGAATTAATGGCATTCAAGAGTCATTGCTATAATGTTATTGAATTTACATTCTGAGGAGGTATGTTTATTTTCATTATAAAGTAGGAGTGTATGTTCGACTCCTCCTAAACGTACTTTCTTTATTTATTCTTTCTTTATTCATTGCATTATGCAAATACTTTAAGGATCATTAACTCCACACATCATAGATCAAAATTGTCATCTTTTTATTCAAAATTATTAATTTTAGTGTCAATGAAAAATCTCAATAATTGTTTTACGATAAGTTGGGATGACTTAAAAAAGTTGTATCATGAAATCTGATCTAATAATTATTGAAATACAATAAAGTGAATCAATAATATCTTGTCACTTCAAGATTTGATATCGATTTACTTACCATTTCTTTTTTTTACGAGATATAGATGAGCTTATCAGAATATTTCTGTACAATGAATTTTTCATACAAAATCTGTTGAGTAATTTTTTTTTTAAATATTCAGCTTTTTTAAAGAAACTTCTCATCTAACATTGCATTATTTGAAATTTGAAGAAAAATATCAATTTTTTTCTTTGTAATCATCTCAAATTCAAATACCTTTTATTACCTATTAATTTTTGCACAATTTCTCTCATTAGTACTACCATAATATAAATATGTGTAATGAAATTATTACTATCAAACTTTTTGAAAAATTATTTTTGAGACAAAGAGAAATGTTATTTTTCCAGGATGATTTCAAATTATGAAAAGAATTTAATCCTCAACAATAAAATCATTTTAAAAGTTATTTTTGATATGTGTTATACTACAAATACAATAACAATATACTGAATAAAATATCACATGTGAGGTTTGGGGAGGCTAAAGTATACACAAGCCTTGCTATTATCTCGGGGAGGTAGAGAGACTATTTCCGGAAGATCCTCGGCTCAAGTGTAGCAATCCAAGTACAAAGAATTAAAAAATAGTAAAGAAAATATGGCAACAAATGATGGAATAGTGTAAAATCAACCAAAAAATAATAATCAATGACAAAATAAAGCGACAATCCGAATACACAATAACAACAACTATGATAGATATCTACAGCTATACCCTAAGCTAACATACTATGGTGCACGACAACAATCCTACTTGACAAATGTTCTACTCAAATATGCATCATCCACATCCCCTATCTAAGGTCATGTCCTCGGTAACCTAACTATACACCATGTCTTGTCTAATCACCTCAATACAATACTGTTTGGGCCTACCTCAACCCCTCTTCGCACCCACTATATCCAACTCTCCCAAATCTTCAATAGGGCATCTAAACCTATAATGCCCCGAGACATCACACGGTGCTCAAGACTACGAGTAGTCTCAAGCTAACCCTGTAAGCCTGCTACTAAGTCTACAACTAATATCAAAGTAACTTAAACAAGTAAAAACACTAAAATATTAAATTATCTGAACTAAGCTAAATCAATTGAATATAATATCTGAACAACTAATACTGGAAGTTTGAATTATAACTAGCAATCCGATAAGCCTCTGCTACAAAGAACTAGAGAGTCATTGGGCCAAAACCCCAAATGACTCGAACTTTACTGAAAACGGCTAATCAAATAATATGAAAGCTGAAAAATCTGAATAAATGGGTCCTCGAATCATGAGGACTCACCAACTATCAAGATGTAGATAGAGATGCCCGAAATTACTCACGCTGCCGAGACTGAGCACCTGAACCTACATTATTAAACAATGTAGCACATAGACATATATGTGGATCAGTACTTTGAGGATGTACTGAGCATGTGGGGGCGAATGCATAAGTATCTCAATGTTATAAAAAATCATAAAGTATGCATGCTAGAATGTAATGACTCACATTGGCTTGAATATCTGAAAGCTGAAAATCATCAATAATAAACAACAAAACATACTATAAATGGAATTCTAAAATTGGTGAGCCATCACCTTTAATTCTAAAAGTTGAATTATTATTCTATTTTTAGGACTTAGGCTATAGGGAAATTCTTTCAGAAGATTTTCTATTATTCTTTACTAGTAGGGAGATTTGTCTAACCGACATACACTATGTGAGAAATCATAGTATCCAACGTCTAGTTTCCCTAGGGGAAAAACCTCACGTTGGGGAGAGGTGTCATACTCTTGCCAGGGAATATAACCTAAGCTAAGTGATCACATTTGTAACTGTTATCCATATAGAAATGGAATTTATCTTAAACTATACATACATTGGCTTGTAGTTCTAGAAAAGTAGGATGCACTAAACCCACACTTCCTGCTTGGTGCTAAATACTACTTCCTTCAATCTGTATGCTCATTCTGTAGGAAATCTACTTTAAATGACATAATGATTCATACTAAAGCTAATTATTCATCTATTTGTTTAAAATCAAAATTTAAGCTATAAGTGGATTTCATATCTTTAGATAAAGATCAAAAGATCAAATCTTTATTTCAAAACTGATCATAAACATATTATGGGATGCTTAAAAGCATAATTTCTTGAATTATCAATATCAAAGCTAGGGCTTAGTAACCCATATTTTAAACTCAAGGCAAATCATTATGAATCATAGTCAATAGCCAAAATCATGGGGGTTTTGCATAATTTTAGTCATAATAAAGCAATTCAATTCCTTATATTTGTAAAACAAGCCAAACATATGGACATGAAAAAAATAAGGATGCAATTCATCATTCAAATCTCTTGTAATAGAATAATATTCAATAATGATCATTGGGTATGAACCCTAAATTGAAATTCATGTATATTCATGTAAATTCAAGTAAAAACATAATTAAAAGCAAGTTTTGGGCACAAGGATGAAAGAATTATCCTTGTTCAAAACCCCACATACCTTGATTGATGAATTAGATGAAGAAGCTTGACTTTGAGTTCCTATTTGTGCTCTTGAAGATAGTTTCTTGGAGTTCTTGAATTGAAAATCTTGAATTTTGGGTTATCTTGGAAAAATAATGGTGGAATTGAGATTTCTTAAGGATTAAGATTTGAATCTCTTGGGTTTCTTTGAGAGCAATTTTGTGAAAAAAAAAGGGGTATATTATGCTTAGAATGGGTTTAATTCCATATTTTTTTATGATTTAGGGTCCTGGGAAAAGACTAAATTACCCTTTAAAAATCAACTTCGGAAACTGGGCATCCAATTTTGCACCTCAGCGCGACGCGATGCTTATCGCAATGCCTTACTGGAAAAGGACAATCTCAGTTTTTCCCAACACCACAACACGGTGCTACCTCATTGGGCTTACTGTATAAGGGACGAGCCCTATTTTGTCCATCACCACGATGCGGTGAAATCGCATCGCCTCACTAGAAAAGAACAAGTATGAAATTTCACTCCAATGCGATGTGGTACCAGCTTCACCGTGATTCTTGGTGCGACACTGGACAATCAAAGTGGGTTACTGGAAAAGGGATAATTTCTAATTTGTCCATCACCGTGACGCGGCATTATTGCGGTGATCCACTGCCTTTTACTAAAAGGGCCATAACATCTCACCCGAGTATCAGGTTACGGAAAAATTGGAATTGTTGGAAAGATAATCCAATTATCTACCTATTGGTGGGTCATAATCTCAAAAATTCTTAGTAAAACTAAAGATATGCTCATTTCAAATTGACTATAGTAACATTCTTCTCAGGAACTCAATCAGTAAGGGGTATTTTGATTCGTCTAATAGCTATGAGTTACTTGAGGACTTAATATACCTCAAATCCTTTTATAAAACTTCCAAAATACTGAAATTTATTTCTCATGAGCTTGAAGAAAGGTCGTAATCATGATTTGGGTTTTTGAGATATTACAGTATCTCCCCCTTGGGAACACTCATCCTCGAATGAGACTAATTAAGCTGAGATGTTGAAAAACTGAGGCTATAAACTGACATACACAATTGAAGCATGACTAAACTGATTTGCAAGTGCAAGAGCTATCGAATGAATGACTATATAAAGATGAAGCTTGAAATGAAAAGAGATGATCTAAGGAAACTTGTTACCTTGGATTGAATCTGAATTTGTGGCAAAAAGATGAGGGTACTTAGTCCGCATATCTGCTTCTACTTCCTAAGTGGCTCCCTCAACGAATTTATTTCGCCAAAGAACTTTGACCAAAGGAACTTCTTTGTTCCTTAGTCTACAGATCTGGTGATCAAGGATCTCAATTGGAATTTCTTCATAAGAGAGGCTATCGTGAATATCTGTGCTTTCTAAGGGTACTACAACCACTAGATCACTAATACACTTCTTTAACAAGGACACATGGAACATAGGGTGAACGGATGACAAGTCTGCAGACAACTCAAGCTCATATGCCACCTTCCCAAGGCTCAATTTCCTAGAGGGGCCAATATAACGAGGATTGAGCTTCCCCTTTCTACCAAATCTTTTCACCCCTGTC
>JAPEIP010000008.1:92909773-92924625 GCA_026120095.1 Capsicum chinense | reverse complement strand
TTTCGCCAAAGAACTTTGACCAAAGGAACTTCTTTGTTCCTTAGTCTACAGATCTGGTGATCAAGGATCTCAATTGGAATTTCTTCATAAGAGAGGCTATCGTGAATATCTGTGCTTTCTAAGGGTACTACAACCACTAGATCACTAATACACTTCTTTAACAAGGACACATGGAACATAGGGTGAACGGATGACAAGTCTGCAGACAACTCAAGCTCATATGCCACCTTCCCAAGGCTCAATTTCCTAGAGGGGCCAATATAACGAGGATTGAGCTTCCCCTTTCTACCAAATCTTTTCACCCCTGTCATGGGTGAAACCTTCAAATGCACTAAGTCATCAACTTCAAACTCAAGATCTCTTCTCCTCAAATTTGCATATGATTTCTGGAAACTCTGAGATGTTTTAAACCTTTCTAGAATCAACTGTACTCTCTCCATAGCTTCTAACACCACATCTGGCCCTATCAACGTGGCCTCACCCACTTCGAACCAACCAATAAGTAACCTACATCTCTCTCCTTAAAGAGCCTCAAATGGGGTCATCTGAATGCTAGCATGGTAACTTTTATTGTAGGCGAGCTTAATCAATGGCAAATGCTTATCCCAACTACCCTTGAAATCAAGCACACATGCCCTTAACATATCTTCTAGAGTCTGAATGGTCCTCTCTGCCTTACCATCTATCTGATGATAAAAAGCCGAACTAAGATGAACTTGCATACCAAGACCCTTCTAAAAGGCTTTCCAAAAGTGAGAGGTAAATTCCAAAAGTGAGAGGTAAATTTAGTACCCCTATCTGAAATGATAGACGAAAGAACTCCATGCAATCTAACCAACTCACTAATATACAACTTAGCAAAATTTTCAGCTAAGTAGGACTTATGAACTGGCAGGAAATGGGCTGATTTGGTCAACCTATGTACAATAACCCAAATCAAATGATGCTGACGACGCGAATGGGGTAACCCGATTACAAAATCCATGTTCACCTCTTCCCACTTCCAAGTGTGAATATTGAATTCTTGCAAGGTGCCACTAAGCCTTTGGTGCTCCACCTTAACCGGTTGGAAATAGAACACTTAGCTACAAACTCCATAATATCCTTCTTCATACCATTCCACCAATAGACTTCCCATAAATCTTAGTAGCACCAGGGTGAATGGAGTAATGCGCACCATGCGCTTTAGCCATAATCCACTATCTCCAATCATTAACGCACAGCATATATAATCTACTCTGGTATCTCAACACACTATCTCCTCCTTAGGAGAAAACCTCTACCTTCTGATCTCTAACTGACTCCTTCAACTTAACTAGAATGGGATCCTTATCTTGTTTCTCCTTCACCTCAGAAACTAAAGAAAATTCTGCACTACTCTGGACCAAACATAACCCTCAGCCGAATCAACTAAACGAACACACAATCTAGCCAATTGATGAACTTCTCAAACTAGGTCCTTCTTATCATCCTCTACATGAGCAACACTACCCTTAGATAGTCTACTAAGGGCATCTTCCACAACATTGGCCTTGCCTAGATGATACAAAACACTCATGTCATAATCTTTCAACAATTCTGACCACCTTCCCTTCCGGAGATTCAACTCTCTCTGCATAAACGCATACTATAAATTTTTATGGTCCGTAAACACATTATCATGCACCCCATAAAGATAGTGCCTATAGATTTTCAAAGCAAACACAATAGCAGTTAATTCAAGATCATGACAGTCCTACACTCCTTGACCATCAATCTAGATACTCCGGTAACAAACTTACTCATACTAGATCTAGTGTCAGTTATTAACTCAGGAGCATACATAGACAACTGGTTGAACTTAAGGCAGTACTCCTTCACTGTCATAGAGCCCTGCCTCAAGTTCATGAACTCTTCAATCTTTGCTTCCCGCAGCTTACGCGGAAAAAACCTATCTAGAAATGCATTCTAAAATACCTGCCAACTCATGGAAGCTGTATTCTCACCCCTACCTTTCTTCCATATTACAACTCAATCATAAGCAACATCCTTCAACCTATAAAAAGTCAATTCTACACTCTCCTCTTCAGTAACATGCATGACTTGGGTGATATTTTTTACCTTATCAAGATAAAATTATAGGTCCTCACCTACCTTTGACCCAAAGAACTTAGGTGGATTCATCCTCATGAAGTCACGAAGTTTGGCTACAACTAAATCACCCTCTTATTAACGTGGGCCAAATCCTGATGGTTGGTGTAAACGTTAGCAGTTATATCTTGGGATAATTCCTGAAAGGCAGCCCAAAATTTGACATGAGACGTATTTTTATTTAAAGGATCAGCAGGCTGGGGTGGCTGGTTATCATTTCTATGGGCATTAGCTCTGCGAGAAGGAATATTCTATCATAAAAGAGCATGAGTTAAAATTAGATAGAGATAGTGGTAATCACGATGGATTATAAAAAAAAAGAGAAGAGTTCCTAAAATATCCTGTAGCCTCTAACTCATAAATATGGTGCACTTCACATCCATGAACAAGAGACTACATAACGAGGCTTATCTAACTCCCTAGGACTCTCTAAATCTTAAGCTCTGATACCAAGTTTTTAATGCCCCGAAAATGGGTCCCGAGATGTTACATGGTGCTCAAGACTACGAATAGTCTCAAGCTAACCCTGTATGCCTGCAACTAATATCAAAGTAACTTAAACAAGTAAAAATACTAAAATACTAAATTATCAAAATTGAGCTGAATCAACTAAATGTAATAGCTGAACAACTAATAATGGAAGTTTGAATTATAACTAGCATTTCGACAAGCCTCTACTACTAAGAACTAGAGAGTCATTGGGACAAACCACCAACGAACTCGAACTGTACTAAAAATGACTTATCAAATACTACTAAAGCTAAAAAATCTAAATAAATGGGTCCTCGAACCGTGAGGACTCACTAACTATCGGGATGTAGATAGAGATGCCCGAAATCACTCATGCTGCTGAGACTAAGCACCTGAACCTATATTATTAAACAATGTAGCACATAGACATATATGTGGATTAGTACTTTGAGGATGTACTGAGCATGTGGGGGTGAATGCATAAGTAAAAATAATATCTCAATGTTATCAAAATTCATAAACAATGCATGTTAGAATGTAATGACTCAAACTGGCTTGAATATCTGAAAGCTGAAAATCATCAATAATAAACAACAAAACATACTATAAAAATCTGGTGAGCCATAACCTTTAATTCTAAAAGCTAAACTGTTATTTTGTTATTAGGATTTAGGCTATCGGGAAATTCTTTAAAAATCTTTTCTATTATTCTTTACTAGTTGGGAGGTTCTTCTAACCGACATACACTATGTGACCTATCATAGTGTCCAACGCCTAGTTCACCTAAGGGGAAAACCTCACGTTGGAGAGAGGTGTCATACTCTTGCCAAGGAGTATAACCTAAGGTAAGTGATCACATATATAACTGTCATCCATATAGAAATGGAATTTTTATAAAACTATACCTACGTCGGCTCGTAGTTCTAGAAAAGTAGGATGCGCTAAACCCACACTTCCCGCTCGGTGCTAAATACTACTCCCTTTAATCTGTATGCTCATTCTATAGGAAATCCATAATAAATGACATAATGATTTATACTGAAAGCTAATTATGCATCTATTTGTTTGAAACCGAAATTTAAGCTATAAGTGGATTCCCTATCTTTAGCTAAAGATCAAAAGATCAAATCCTTATTTCAAAATTGATCATAAACATATCATGGGATTCTTAAAAACATAATTTCTTGGATTATCAATATCAAATCTAGGGCTTAATTACTCATATTTCAAACTCAAGCCAAATCATCATGAATCATAGTCAATAGCCGAAATTATGGGGGTTTTGCACAATTCTAGTCATAATAATGTTATTCAATTCCTCATATATGTAAAACAAGCCAAACATATGGAAATGAAAAAAATAAGGATGAAATTCATCATTCAAATCTCTTGTAATAACATAATCTTCAATAATGATCATTAGGTATGAATTCTAAATAAAATTCATGTGAATTCATGTAAAAACATAATTAAAAGCAAGTTTTGGGCACAAGGACGAAAGAATTATCCTTGTTCAAAACCCCACGTACCTTGATTGATGAATTAGATGAAGAAGCTTGACTTTGCGTTTCTATTTGTGCTTTTGAAGATAGTTTCTTGGAGTTCTTGAATTGAAAACCTTGAATTTTGGGCTATCTTGGGAAAAAATGGTGGAATTGGGATTTCTTGAGGATTAATATTTGAAGCTGTAGGGTTTCTTTAAGAATAATTTTGTGAAAAGAAGGTATTTTATGCATATAATGAGTTTACTTCTATTTTTTCACAATTTGAGGGCTTGGAAAAAGACTAAATTACCCTTTAAAAATCAACTTCAGAAATTGGGCACCCGATTTTGCACCCGGGTGCGACGTGGTGCTTATCGCGGTGCCTCACTGGAAAAGAAAAATCCCAGTTTTACCCAACACCATGATGCAGTACTATCGCATTGGGATTACTAGATAAGGTACGAGACCCATTTTGTCCATCCTTGCAATGCGGTGAAATCACGTTGCCTCACTGGAAAAGGATGAGTGCGAAATTGCACTCCAATGCGACGCGATACCCGCTCCACTGTGATTCTTGGTATAACACTGGAAAATCACAGTGGGTTGGTAGAAAAGGTACAATTTCCAATTTAGCCATCACCACAACGCGAAATTATCATAGTGAGTCACTGCCTTTTACTAAAAGGGCCATAACTTCTCACCCGGGTATCGAATTAAGGTGAAATTAGTATTGTTGGAAAGCTAATTAAATTATCCACCCATTGGTGGGCATGAGCTCAAATTATTAGCCAAACTAAATATATGATTGTTTGAAATTGACTATAGCAATATTCTTCTCAAGAACTCAATCACTAAGGGGTATTTTGATTCGTCTAATAGCTAGGAGTTACTTGAGGACTTAATATACCTCAAATCCTCTTATAAAACTACTAAAATACTGAAATTTATTTATCATGATCTTGAAGCAAGGTTCTAATAGTGATTTGGATTTTCGGGATATTATAAAACCTCACCTCATCACATGCCCGAACCATCTCAATATTGCTTTCCTCATCTTATCCTCCACGAAGGCCACTCCCACCTAATCTTGAATAACCTCATTCCTGATTCTATCACACATATTATGTCCACATATTCATCTCAGCATCGTCATCTTAATCACATGCATTTTGGTTTAAAGATGGAAGTTTTTTAACTGTCCAACACTTAGTCCCATATAATAACGTCGGTCAACCACCACTATATAAAACTTTTCTTTACGTTTTGCTGGTATCTTTTTTATCACACAAGACTCTAGAGGCAAGTCTCTATTTCATCTATGCCACACCAATATGTTGAGGACATCACCATCTATGACCTACTACCTTGATAATAGCACCTATATATTTGAAATGATTGCGAGGGAAAGTATGTGTTTCCAGATGCACTTCCACATATTTCTCATGCAACCCCTCACTAAAATTGCACTCCAGATACTCAATTTTATTTATGCTCAACTTAAATCCTTTAGATTCTAGATTTTATATCCACACCTCGAATCTATCATTCACGCTGCTACGCGTATCATCAATCACTACTATATAATCTGTAAATAACATACATTAAGACACTTCATCTTGGATGTACCACATCAATAAATTCATCACTATGACAAAGAGGAAATGACTAAGAGCTAATATTTGATGCAACAAGAGCTAATATTTGGTACAACCCTATTTCCACAGGGAAGTGCTCCAAGTCTCTCCTACCGTCCTAACCCTTAGCTCCATTATATATGTCCTTTATCACCCTAAGATAAGACATTGGTACACATCTAGCCTCCAGGTATCTTCGAAGAACTTTTCTCAAAACTTTGTAATATGTCTTCTCAATATCAATGAACACCATATGTCAGTCCCTCTTCTTTTACCAGTATTGATCCATTAGTCTATCACCAGGTGGATAGATTTTATAGTAGATCACCTCAGCCTAAATCTCTATATATGGACATACCCCTCCCCACCCTCACCTCTACCACTTGCTCTCAAACTCTCATAGTGTGACTTAACAACTTGATACCCCTAATTACAATTTTATATATCACCCTTATTCTTGTATAATGGATTCTTGTGGGGTACAAGGGAATCCCCCAAGTAACCTTAATAATGGAACACTTGTGGGGTACAAGGGACTCCCCCAATTCAAATTAATAGCGTAATCTATGGTTCTTTAATCATCTTAGCCATCTTTAAAATGACATTGAACAACTCAGTCAATCATTCCTTACGTCCCCTATCTGAGATCTTCCAAAACTCCATTGAAATCTCATCCAATCTAGTTTCTCTCCCCCTACTCATCTTACTAATAGAGTAAACCACTTCATAAACCATAATAAAACACAATATCCAAAATCCTAATGTCTCTCGAAGTGTTCCCAATCCCCCAGTATGATAGCTCTATCACCTACTTCGTTCAATAATTTGTAAAAGTAGGCTTACCGTCTATTTTTACCATCTAAGTTAATGAGAGTTTCATCTACCAATACCTTACTGTCCTCATCCTTGATTCACTTTACTTGATCTAGATCTCAAGCCTTTTTTTCCCTCGTCTTCACAAGTTTTTAAAGTTTCTTATTTTTGCCTTTGTCCCTTGTAACCACATATAATATTTCAGAGGCTTCCATCTTAGTTTCTATGACCTCTAACTTCACTGTCATCCAAGCAACCTTATAGTTCCCCTAATCCGTCCTTCTTTATTCCTCATCCTTATATTCCACCGAATTAATATAGGTTGTCGTATTAGCTTCCACTTTTCCTTGAACTTCTCTATTCCACCACTAATCCCTTTAAAGGCCACTGAAATTTCCCCTCGACACCCCCAAGTACCTCTCGATTTGTCTCTCAAATGCAACTAGTTGTTGACATTACCTGCCTTAGGGCCTTTTTGTAATGGGCTTCCTAAGTCCGACCAGGACCAAAGACCACCTCCGTTACCTTACCTAACATCCAACTGCCTGCCCTGAGTTGGATGAATTCCGTGCATATAATAAGATAGTGCAACAGCTCACATATAGACATTGGGATAATATCACAACCGTGATGTCACGAACCAAGCCGGGGCCCTAGCCGTGATGGGTATCCCAAATCGTGAAGGCCCGAGCACCCTTCTCTATCTGGCAATCATACACACTTTCATATAATATGAAGGAAAATGCAAAAATATAAAATAATACACAATCATGGTCCATATTATAATTCAATTGAACAATCTGGAAGGGAAACCATAAACCTCTAACAACGTCTAACATCAACCTGCGAAATCTCTAACAATTGAAAATAGCATTTGTCTGAAGTCTATGACAAAGCCCCCAGTCAGACCATGAATCAAAATAAAATAACAATAACAAGTTTCATAACCAGACCTTCCGAAGTAAGGGAGGCTCACCAGCTGCAAACTTCTGATAAGTCAATCTACTACTTAACGGGACCCCAGGACTATGTCTCAGAATCCTAAAATATAGGGGGGGTCAATATAAATGTATTGGTACGCAGAACAATCTAAACACAAAATATGCATTTTTATAAAACATAGGTGAGAGAATTTTATAAATCACATGTCATCTTGAAATAGTTTGAAATCACATGGGCATAATTCGAAACTTTTAAAATACATTCTGCAATTCATGACATGACTCTTTATCTTACTTCTAAATCAGATGGTACACCCTACAATTCTGCTATTCCACGGGCTATATGGAATTCGCCCTTAACTCGACGGCCAAGCCCCTTACCCAAGTTTGCCGTAAGGGTAGGAGTTTCTGCTTATTCTACTACGCCACATGGCAGTCGCCAGTGTACAATTTCCCTTTTGGGTATCTTAAACTCGTGTCGGCAAATCATGATTTTGGACAATGAGTCATTTGACTGGTGCCTTCTTCGGGTAACCATCTAACTCTCTTAAGATCAAATTGTAGATTCCTTAAAACACAGCTTCTTCATCTTAAGTTTATTTCTTTCTTAAAATCTTCGGGCACATTAAAAATAGGGTATCTTCATACCCAGAATTGCAAGTCGTGTGACAACATATCTACCACCTTTATCTTATCTCAAAAGATGTTTATTGTCCACCTAAAAACTCTACTATTTGAACAAAAGTTCATATTTCAAAACAGTTGAAAAATCAAACCATTCTCAATATTTATTCTGCGGTGGTCACCCTTTTTTTCAATCACTTCCAAACTATTCTAAATAATAATTATGATCTTTATAAAACAAGTAAAAACACTCTTTCATTACTTCGTGAAAACAACTATTACAATTCATCCGTAATAATCCACTACAGATCCAATATTTCAACAGTTTGTAAATTCAATCCACATATGTAAATCCAATGAAATTTGTAGTAAAAGAGAAAATCACAAGTCTCATGCTCTCATTAACTTCTCAATGTTGACATCACAAGATCATATGAAAGTATTTCGAGGCGAAAACACTTCATCACAATCTCCACAATTTCTTTACAACAATATGAAATCCTGAATGGTTTGTTTGTAGATATATATATATACTTTAAACTAATTTAAAAACAACAAAATCCATGCCCATGAGGTTTAGAATAGTCCCACGTACCTTAACTGTGAAGAAATCATGAAGGAATTTCAAAATATTTGACCTTTAAGCTCGATTTCCCAAACCCTAGTTATTTTCTCCTCTTGTGTTCTTGAAAAATGAATTAGGGATCTTAAGGGAATTAAAATATTACTAAGAGGCTTAATTTCGTTTAAGGATGATTAAAGACAGAATTTGGTGAGGGAATATGACTAAAGTGCCCCTAGACCCTTTAGAAATTAAAATAACGCGTAAACGACTTTAGATTCTCATCAGGTTTCGTGTCGGGGCTCAGTCATCACGACGCGTCAAGATCACATTGGCTTACTGCCTCACACAGAAAATGCCATAAATTTTTGCTCTGTTATAGAATTTTGGCGAAATTTGTATAGTTGGAAAGCTAATTCAATTATCTACAATTTGGTGGGTCTTTAGCTACAAAATTCTCTGTGTATTGAAAGTTATACACGTTCAAAGTAGATCCTTATAGAATCGAATATCCAACTTTGGATAAATGAATGACTCTTAGCTCAACTTTTCTCTAAGTGATTTTTATGAACATTTTTCACCTCATAATCACTTCATACACTTGGAGAAGGATTATGGCACATGAATTTAAATATAAACCATGGAATTAGAGCTTACGCACGTAGGAATTATGGTTTGCTTTCTAGCTCAAAATGCGGGTTGTTACATTATCTCCCCCTTGAGATCATTCATCCCCGAATGATGGGTAGGGACTTGTTGAAGTTATAAAAGTGTAGAATTAAGAACAAAAGCTCGCATTGAACATGTTTCCTTAACAAAATATGTAAAGGCATCAAACGAGCTTCATGATAACCCCTATTGAAATGTGAAAGCACGAAACATGAGACAATGAGGCTTTACATAGGGATGATCTTGTACATGAGTTTTATGAATCATAATCATCACAACACAAGGCAGGGGTTTATTTGATGATCATAAACCTGATTTATATTGGTACTAATCATGAAATAAGATTTTATGGGAGATAGGGATAGAAGCATTCTCCATCTCTCATGATACAACGAATAGACTTAGCTTAAAGTCACTACTCAGCTATGCCCTAATATTAAATAACATACTTCATCCTTTCCATCTTACTATTCGCCCATCACATATCTAGCCACAAGAATTTGAGTTCCACTACTTGGAACTTCTATGTTGAAGCCTAACTCGAAGTTAAAAGGTGCTAACTTAAGCTACGGGACCCTGTACTTTACATCCCCTTAAGAATATCTCTTCAGCTTATCACTACCATCAAACACACTCGAGATTTAATTTAAGGAGTACTAACCACATAGCACATAGGTTTGTATTTTCAGCAACAATAACATTCAAGCCTAATCATTACTATACCCGCTACATGGATTTCCCCACTAAGACCAATAATTTCAATCACTCTCACAAATATTTTTGCCATATTTCTCCTTCTTAGCTATTTCACACAACAGAAGTTCATCTCCTTTTTTTCCCTTTCACTTATACCCTTATCCCGAGAATCACATAACTTTCTCTTTATTTTTTACCTTCAAGAACATCTACTCCCCTACCTAACCCATCACCACGCTTCCACAGCTACCATCATACTATCATACGGAGGGTTATTAAGGGACCCGAGCATAAATGTCATGAATGGTAGTAACACTATTAGACCATAACTTATACTTATTGTACTACTCAAGGAGGGACAAGAACTGAAGATACGATAAAATAGACACGAAGTGCCACATATATCAAGTGACTAAATCATAAGTAGAGAGCCGTTCGGAAGAAATACAATGCATCATGAATTCTTAGGATAGAGCACAGTGAGAAAACATTGGTGCATATATCAAAATAAAACAAGGAAAAGAGACTGATCTCCTGGACCCAGAAATCAGCAAGATGAATTAGGCACCCAACGCGTTAAGCGACGTACCGCGTTAGTCCCTACCAACCCGATTCCTGGTGTGATGCGTCGACATCGCGTTGGCCCACTATTTTGATCATCCAAACATGCCTCAAACATCGTCTGAAAAATCCAAAACTTTCCTGAGACACCCCCTTGACATCCCTGATCGTGAATCAACTCAAAAATCTATGTCTCGAGGTTGAAAAGATCAATTTGAAAATCATGGAAGTTAAGAGCTCATAAATATGACTAAGTCTTTTAACAATTAGAAAAAATTTCAGGTTGGCAGCTCTCCGTACATACAACCAGGAGTGGTATTGAGTTGAGAATGCTACGGGGTGTTACATTACAACTAAGACGAAGATTGTCGCTTGAAGTGATTGCTCCTCATTTAAGGAACTGAGATTTGCCATGAGTTTACATAAACTTTATCACTTTGGGTAAACCTGACATAGGATAAATTGATGACATATAGAAATATTTTTTCTTAGGACCAAGAAGGCTGAGAGACATAGATTTTCATGGATCACGAACAACATAACATATTGCTTGAATACATGAAAGACTGGATTACTGAGAGACAAAATTACTTCTAGTTTAGAGGTCAGATCATAAGCATAAGTCCATAGAGAACTCAAACCATAGGCATGGGAATGACTTGAACAGATGGCGTAAGACATTAGCAGGATACTCTCCTAAATTAAAGTAGGAGGGATATACTTGAGTAGAATTAGGTTTATCATGGTTCCTTCCCGAAACTTGCCACACTGAGAACATTTAGGAACTACCTTCATTCACCATCTCCCCCTTAGATCAAAGTCACGATCCTAGACTTACGGACATAACCTCACATCAAAATTTATAGCCACAAACCTTAACACAACAGAGACACCACCATATACTCAAACTATAGACTCTCCCTGGTGAACTATACTCTGAAGGCCTCGCTTTCTGAAAATGCTACTCTTAACTTCCGCTAGCCTCTGTAGCCATCACTCTACAATTTACGACTAACTTTTTCATGGGAATAGACACCTACACTTCTAAACACTTAAAACTCCATCTTTAATTCCTTAGAATACTATCATTACACCTTTAATCGCATAACCTAAACCTTAACAAAATCCATAAAACTATACCAAAGGCACACTTTACCTGCCTATATCTACTCAATTCAACTCTAAAGAACACCCTACAACAACTTCCCAGGTTTCTCCATACTACAAGATTCAAGAACTAAATCTAGGTACTCAAAATACTTATACACAAAAAAATTTATCTAAGAACCTGCAACCTGGGGTTCAACTTATTCCTATATACTCACATTCTTATCCACTTAATATTCAACCATAATTCATCATTTTAACACTAGTCCTTATGTACACATATACCTCACGATTACCACTTAAACTTTTCATAAATTATCAACTTAGGTCATTTCACACATCACATCAAGTCTGTTAATTACTCCACAAAACATGCATCATTAATCTTACGCTATTATTCTCACCGCTACACTCCACACCTAAACTCCACATCTAAAGTTCAAAATTGTTGTCTATCCTCAATTATATACCACCAGTAAAGCATGCCACATACTATATTAGTCCTTCAAATTAGGAAATCAACCCAAATACTTCACTTTACTTAGCTACTATCTATAATCACAACTCCGCCATAACCTCATTATTACAACTCAAAATCCACTACATACCTTCTCACCTAAAGTGCTAGTTTACTACTACTAAAAAAAGGACCATCAAAAGGGGTAAAGTCACATGACAGGATTTATAGATCTTAATCTTATATAACCCATTTCAATCTTATCAACATATTCTAATTCCTCTCATCATACTTACTTATGCAATCATACATTACAATGATCTTCAAAATTCAATAAACACTAATGAGTCTCCACCTACAACTTATAAACTAATCTAACCTTTTCCAATTACAGCTTATAAATGATTTCCACAACCACCATAACCATCCATTCTGAGATCCTTCCCTATTCTGAATAAATAATAAACATATTTTGTATCTTTCTTCATAGACTACCATACAATCTACAAATATTGCTACACATTAGTCTATCTCTATATCATATTAGTCTATCACTATACAATGGCAACCCATCTCTTAATCAATGGTTAAATAACTAAAACTATTCATTTATATAAAAGTCATGCTTACTCTGACTTCTAACCTTGTGACTTCATATCACCAACTTCTTGGCTAATCTCACTATCAATAGGTGATAACACTTTAACATATACTACTACTCAGTTGAAAATACAGTTCTAATATTCTGCTACATATCATTACCCTTATGCAAGACATCTGCAATAAAAATTTTGATAGGGACCTGAACAGACTTTGTACCTCAGGTTGAAAAGCACAATTTCATCAGAATAAAGGCATACACTCAAATCAATACACCTTGAAGCACTAATGGACTCCTCTCAAGTCCTTGTGCTATCCCATAACTTTATAGATAACTCAATAAGAGAGAACTGCATCATTGGGAGAGCTAGACTCTTAGACTTATATCGCCTCGACAATGAGGCATGTCCCATTAAATTAGAACAAGGAATGAATTTGGATACAATTCTTATGGACGAATCTATAGCACGAACAAGAGTATGACAAAATAAGAAACCACTCCTAAATGCCCGGTAGCCTACTGATTATAAGTGTGGTGCACAGTACACCCATAAGCAAGACTTTACTAGACATAATTTCGCAGATACCCTGGGACCATGAATTATGCTCTGATACAAAGTTTTTCATGACCCAAGCCGGGGCCCTATCCCTGACGAACAACCCAAACTGTGAAGGCCCAAGTGCCCTTCTCTATCTGGCAATCATATACACTTTTACATAATATGAAGAAAAATACAGAAATATAAAACAATACGCAATCATAGTCAATATTATAATTCAATTAAACAATCTAGAATAGAAGCCATAAACCTCTAACAACGTCTAACATCAGTCTGCGAAATCTCTAACAACCAAAAATATATTTGTCTGAAGCTTGGTACAAGGCCCCCAGTCAAACCGTGAATCAAAATAAAATAACAATAACAAGTTTCATAACCTGGCCTTTCGAAGTAAGGAAGGATCACCAGCTGCAAACTTTTGACAAGTCAATCTACTGCTTAACGGCACCCCAGGCTTTGTCTCAAAATCTTGAAATATAAGGGGGTTAATACAGATATACTGGTAAGCAGAACAATCCAAAAACAAAATATACAATTTTATAAAACATAGGTGAGAGCATTCCATAAATCACATGTCATCTTGAAATAGTTTGAAATCACATAGGCATAATAAAAAACTTTCAAAACACATTCTGCAATTTACGACTCATCTCTTTATCTTACTTCTGAGTCAGATGGTACACCCTATAATTTTACTATTCTACGAGCTATATAGAATACCCCCTTGACTCGGCGGCCAAGCCCCTAACCCAAGTTTGCCGCAAGGGAAGGAGTTTCTGCTTATTCTACTACGACACAGGGTAGTTGCCAGCATATAATTTATTTTTCGGGTATCATAAAACTGTGTCGGAAAATCACGGTTTCAGAAAATAAGTCATTTGACTCATGCCTTCTTTGGGTAACCATCTAACTCTCTTAAGCCCAAATTTTAGATTCTTTAAAACACTTCTTCTTCATCTTAAAGTTATTTCTTTCTCAAAATCTTTGGGCACATTAAAAATAGGGTATCGCCATACCCAGACTTACAAGTTGTATGACAACATCTCTACTGCCCTTATCTTATCTCAAAAGATGTTTATTGACCACCTAAAAACTCTACTATTTGAACAAAAGTTCATATTTCAAAACAGTTGAAAAATCAAACCATTCTCAATATTTATTCTGCGGTGGTCACCCTTTTTTTCAGTCACTACAAAACCATTCTAAATAAGAATTATGATCTTTATACAAGAAGTAAAAACACTCTTTCATTACTTTATGAAAACAACCAGTACAATTCATCCGTAATAATCCATCTACAGATCTAAGCTTTCAACATTTTGTAAATTCAATCCACATATGTAAATCCAATAAAATTTGTAGTAAAAGAGGAAATCACAAGTCCCATGCTCTCATTAACTTCTCAATGTTGACATAACAAAATCACACGAAAGTATTTTGAGTTGAAAACAGTTCATCACAATCTCCAAAATTTCTTTACAACAATATGAAATCCTTGATGCATAATCATCAACAATCTTGAAACAAAATTCATTTGTAGATA
>JAPEIP010000008.1:92893404-92904001 GCA_026120095.1 Capsicum chinense | reverse complement strand
ATATACATACATATGACAATAATCAACAAGTAATTTTTCTTCCTTTTCATATCTCATACGAAAACTTATTTAAGATAGATCAAAAATCATAACTCATGTACCTTGTGAATAATTATTAATAAACAATAAATACTTTTGCCTTCAAGATTAAGAATATGTCCATATGAAGAAGTTATAAAGGCCTTCAAGTTATACAATATTCTTGAACTTGAACAGATTAATAGAGTAAATATACATATGTGATTTTGCTCAAGAATAATATTAGACCTTCATATACAAGAATCAAATTAGTATTTTTTTTCAACCAATACCTTTATTGCAAATTCGAACTTAAAAAGTTAAAAGATGCAGAGGCATCTTTGACAACCGAACAAGGAAAACAAGAAATCCACACTAATTTGTCGAACAATGTAAGAGAAAATTTTGCCATATTGTAAGCTACTATATTCCAAGATCTAGAAATATATGTAATTGCAACTTCTTCAAAAATCCTCATTAACTTCCATATATCTTCGCACGTGGTATCTATCTTTCATGAAGCTACACTCCTCTTCATAACCATATCCACTACATTCTTTGTGTCTGATAAGATTTGCACCTTTGTCTTTTCATTTTCTTAAGCTTTTTTCAAAGCAATCCAGATTGCGAGTGCTTATGCAATGATGGTCTTCCCAACAGATTGAATTGGGGTACCAAGGGCTTAAAGCAAATTTCCAGAGCTATCCATAGCTGTTATTCCAATGCTTGCCATATTCTTCTCCTTTTGTAAACTAGCATCTATAAACATAATCACAACATCTTGTGCTACTATAATTGTATTATTAATAGTATGATCAGAACCCAATGTGAGAGAAGTCATAGCAAGTGAATTACTTTCATATTCCTGAAAATCAAAAAGTGCCTTGTTTACAATTTCATTAGATTTAGAGATTACACAATTAAAGTTCCTATCATTTCTAGCTTTCCAAATTTGCCACATTATAGAGACACTTAATTTAATAAGATCAATAAAATTAGGATATTGATTAGTATTATCAAATAGCTCTTTCCACCATCTAGCAAAGTCTGTAATATTTTTGATGTTTGGATATTTAATAGGGCAAATTTTCCATGCCATCTGAGCCTTTGGACATCTAAAAAGAATATGTTCAATAGTTTCACTTTCCTCACCACAACTCTTATAGATATCACAATTACTTTTTAGCCTTTTAGAAATAACATCATTCACAGGAAGCATATTCAGGATACATTTATGAATGAAGTGTTTATACTTATTTTTAACATTCATAAATCATAAAAAATTCTAAATTTTTTTTGGAAAAAATTGATAATTTGAATGAGGTCTACCGTTATTGGATATACTACTTCTATCAATTTCCCTTGCCAAATGGTAATTATAACCAGATTTTACTTCATAGATTTCCAACTTAGTGTGATGCCAAATAATCCTATCTGGAGATCCGGTACTAGATATTGGGGTAGAAAAAATGTCATTGATATCCTCTATAGAAAACCTCTTCTAAAGTTCTTGAAACTTCCAAGTGTGGTTTCCAAGTAAGGTCTACCCCCACCCTCACCCCCATGAAGCAATACCTTTTTCCTCGGGGCTGGAAGAAGGAAACTTGATTGTCAAAGTAGTAGTCAACTCTAGATATCATAACAAAGATTCAATCTTTATCACTGAATGAATCACTGGGCTACAATCGTACTCCTACTCTTAATTATGTAAAATTCCAAAATACATTCAGCTTTCGATTAATGGGCCTGAAGGGGTCAATGACAGAAAGATAGACTACAGTGGTGAGAAGTTCACAACAAAGTTTAGTCTATAAATTATGAAAAGTAGGATAGTTAAAAATCATATGAGCTAATAGAAGTTTTTATGCTACAACACCAAACTTCTCAATAATAAGATGGGGTTGAAAGTATCTTGAAGAAATCTTGTACTAAGAAAAGATAGATAGAGAGGTTTGTCTATAAAGTTTCAACTTAACATACACCAATCACCTACTTAGAAGTGTCTACCAGTTCTACGGGTATTGGCATGAGAGATCATCCTCTGTTGAGCTCTATAACTATTGAATTTGGTTTTATGTATTTTGATGTTACTAAGAAACATAAGATTTTCAGTGGCATCAGATTCAAAATCATTTTGCAGATAAGAAAGATGCAGTAGAGAGGGTAAGTACAAAAGCATTTAAGGTATTTTTCTAGATACTTATTGAGGACCTCAGTTTGTCCATCATTTTGAATATAGTAAGTTGCAAAGATATATAATTCAATGCCTTTTGCAGTCAAGAAAGCCTTCTAGAAAAGCTGATGAATGTAGGGTCACTATAATCGATAGTATAAACAAGAAAACTATTTAACTTAAAGATGTTGCTTAGAAATATAGGAATAAGGGACTAGGTGTTAGAAGGGTAAGTCAAGGCAATAAAGTGGGTACACTTAGTCAACTTGTACATCATAATGTAGCATCTTGTATTTTGTGTGTAGTAGTTCTATTTAAATAGAACTTGATATAGCCTTATGGCATAGATAATAAATTAGACTTTATCCTAGTATGAATGGTCTAACTAGGTTTTGAAGATACTATTCATACATTTGATAATGCCACATCGTTCCAAGGAGCAATTTTGTATCAGTGAGGTATCGTGATGGCGCCGCATCGCGCCGCTAGGGAAAATGGGGATTGACAGTTTCGAGTGTCTCGACGCGATAAGCACTGCATCGCGCCAGAGCCAAAAATCAAGATTTTTCCAGTTTGTCATTTTAAATTCCACAGACAGTTTGGTCTTCTACCTTGGCCCCAAATCCATCCAAAACACGAAATTAAATCCCTAAAGGGGCATTAGGTGCCTATTACTCATAATTTCCATCCAAGAAACTAATCTTCTCTTAAGAACAAGCCCTGGCCTTCAAAATTCAAGATCAAATCCCAAGAAAAACCCCCAAGAACTCTCACGAATTCATCAACCCAGGTATGTTAAATGTTCATCCATGGGTTCCTTTTATCCAGGAGTCCAAGTATCCAATTTAAAATTCAAAGTGTGATATTTACAAGTAATGTTGATCTTTAATTTTGATTTTAACCATGAATTCCCATGAATTGAAACTCTATAACATGTCTACATAAAATTATTGTTGTTGTCAAACCCCATATGTAATAATAAAGTTATTTGTTGATTTAAATCATAATTAGTGATATTGATATCGAAATCATGCTATTACTACAAGCTTTAAACTATCCCCATAATTAGTTTACACTATACATATCAAGTGTTTGATGAAATACCTACAAGAATGAATTTTGAATAAATGCTTTCATATTATGTCCCCAAAGTTGTAGTACTATGTTGCTATCATTGCTATCGAGTCCTGGGGGTTATGAATACCCAAAAAATTAGTTGATTACTTAGCCTCAATATCTTCATATTAGTTTTAGATATGTTATGAGCAATATCAGTTCAGTCAGTCATCATGATCATTTAACTTAAAATAGTTCAGTATTTCGAGTTATTTCAGTTGGGAGTAGGATTTAGCACCAAGCGAGTACGGGGATGATGAATTCCCCGTCAGTTGGGAAGAGTCACTAACAGTAGTCCCTGTACTCCAGAACTATGTATCCAACATAGGATTTGAGGAGTAACCCATCAGTTTAGGCTTGACTACGTCCCCGAGGTCACCCATTAGTTTAGGCTTGACACCCTTAGTCCTTTAGAATAGTACATCAGTGGATCCACACAGCCAGTGTTAGTACCCGTGGCACGGCATTGACATCCTTCTAACTGGGGTCATAGGTTGGACCCCAATTTACTTGTTGGGGCATGTCGGTTAGATGATAGATCCCACAGTCTTAGTTCTATCTTCAGAATACTTCAGTTCAAGCTTGTATTGACCATAGCATACAGATATCAGTTATCAGATTTTAGTAGTTTAGTTTACAGATTATATTCAAAATATGTTTTATGCTTGGTCATGCATTCTCAATATTTACAAATTTCATGCATTCTATTCAGTACTTCATGCTATTTATTTAGTCAGTTAATACTCTTGTACATTAAATCATGCATATTAGCCTACCTTATTTAGCATACCAATACATTCAAAGTACTGATTGCATACCATTTCCTTGCGCTATGATGTTTCATATCATAGGTTCAAACACTCAAGTTCTCGATCGTACCTACATATCCCAGCACACCATTAGTAGCAGTTATGGTGAGTCCTCATATTTCAAGGATCAATTATGTTTATGTCAGTTTCTCAATTTTAGTGGACAGTCAGATTTAGTTGGGGGCTTGTCCCATCAACTCTTCAGTTATTCAGTTAGAGGCTTTCAGACTAGTATAGACAGTCAGTCAGTTTTGTTATTATTTTATTAGTTTCAAACATTTATTTCCAGCATTTGCTCCCAGATTTATAATCTAGTATTAATTTATATGCTAAAACCTTATGGCTTATCAATTGTTCTTCTGCCTATGTTATTATATTCCTCAGTGCTCACAGCAGATACCAGCTCATGGGTTAGCTTGTGGTCCCTCGGGAATGTAAGCGCCATGTGATGACCAGGGTCTACTCTCGGTGTATTACAACCTTAGTATCAGAGCCTAAGATTTTAAAACATCTTAGGGAGTCTAAAAGCCGCATCGAGCAGAGTCTTGTGCATGGGTGTGTAGCACTCCACACTTATGAGTAGAAGACTGCAAGACATTTTAGGAAATGCTTCTCTTCTTTCAGTATTCTTATCATGTGGGTGAGCAGAAGCTCCAGTTAAACTCTCTATCTAATCTAACTTTTTATTCCATTTACATAATATACCTCCCAGAAAGACAAATGAAAGAAGAATCAAAAATCAGCCAGTGCCTCCGCCCGTTCAGTGCCTCCACACTTTAGAGCTGTATTCACCACTCTATCTTACTCTGTAGCAGCCTAAAATGTACGGCCAGCTTCTGTTTAAGCCAACCCAGTACCTAATACTATCGCCGCTAGAATTCGGGACTTCACCCAAATAAATCCTCCTTTTTTTTGGGATCCAAGTCTAAAGAGGATCCATAGAAATTCCTAGACATGGTGTAGAAGGTAACAGATATTATGGGGGTTACTTCTAGTGAGAGTGCTGAAATTAGCTACTTACCAGCTGTAGGATATAGCCCATACCTAGTTTAAGCAGTCGAAAGAGGATAGGGGTACCAATGCATGACCTATAGAGTGGGAGAAGTTTGCTACAACCCTTTTTGATAAATTCTTCCCATTGGAGCTGAGGGAAGCCAAATTATTAGAGTTTATCAAATTGAGGTAGGGTAACATGAGTGTGAAGTAGTATTCCCTTAATTTTACTCAGGTAGCTAGGTATGTTCCTCAAGAGGTGGCTGATAGAAGGTCTAGGATGAGCAAGTCGTGTATGAGGTATCTGACAGTGTAGTCAAAGAGTGCAGGACTATGATGTTAATTAAAGAGATAGACATATCTAGGATTATGGTCCATGCCCAATAGATTGAGGAGTAGAAGACTAAAGAGAAGGAGAGAGAGAGAATAAGAGGGATAGAACAGGTATCTTTAATTTTACTCAACCAAGGTCAGAAAGTGGTAATGGTCCTCAGTTCTATCAAAGATCTTTAGTCCTAGATTTATCTTCAGCTAGTGCCCCAGTACCCAAATTCATAAATAATAATAGGGATAGAGTATCAGGCTCTAATTCCCAAGGTAGTGTAAACAGTGTTCGTACAAATCATCTTTGCCAGAAATATAGTAAAAACCATCAGGGTGAGTGTAGAGCTGGTAGTTATTTATTCTTTGGATATGGCAAGCTAGGCCATCAAATCTGGGAGTTTCGAGTAGTTGCTCAGAAATGAAGGGATTTGCGCCAGCAAGGCCAGTCCTATTAGTCATCAGTTCCAGCTAGCCGCCTGACTCAGCAAGACGCTGCTTCCATCACTACTAGTGGTCAGCGTCAGAACAGGCTCTATGCACTTCAGTCCTGACAAGATCAGGAAAGTTCTCCTGATGTGGTTACTGGTACGTTACAAATCTTTTATTTACATGATTATGCTTTACTAAACCCTGGAGCTTCTCTTTCTTTTGTAACCTCTTATATAGCCATCAACTTCGGAGTCACTTCATAAATCTTAGTAGAGCCTTTCTCGGTATCTACCTTTGTAGGTGTTTCGATTGTAGCCCGGCAGGTATACTACAGCTGCCCAATTACAGTGTCTTAGAAATTTACCTCAGTTGGCCTTGTGGAGTTAGAGATGATGGATATTAACATCATTCTTGGCATAGATTGGCTCCACTCATGCTATGCTTCAGTTGATTGCAAAAGCAAAACAGTTCATTTTCAATTCCCAAATGAACCAGTCCTTGAATGGAGGGGTAGTACTATAGTGCTTAGAGGTCAACTTATTTTGTACCTTAAATCGAGGAAGATGATATCCAAGGGGTGTATTTATCATTTTTTCTGAGTCAACAACTCTAATTCTGAGACTCCAAATCTTGAGTCAGTTTTAGTAGAAAGGGAATCTCCAAAAGTGTTCCCTGAAGATCTTCTCAGAGTTCCTCCTAAAAGGGAAATTGACTTCAAAATAAACCCTATTCTAGATACCCAGCCTATCTCTATTCTGTTATACAAAATGTCTCCAGCCGAGTTTAAAGAGTTAAAAGAATAGTTGAAAGATCTCCTAGATAAGGGATTCATCAGACCCAGCATTTTCCCATAGGGTGCACCATCTTTATTCGTGCGTAAGATATATGACTCTCTTAGAATGTGTATTGACTACCGTCAGTTGAACAAATTCATAATCAAAAACAATATCCACTCCCCAGAATTGATGACTTGTTCAACCAACTTCAAGGTGCCAGTTATTTTTCTAAGATAGACCTCGGATTCATCTATCATCAACTCAGAGTCAGAGAATATGATATTCTAAAAACAACTTTTAGAAGTCGGTATGGTCACTCAAGTTTTTAGTCATGTCCTTTGGTCTCACAAATTCCCCAGTAGCCTTCATGGACTTGATGAACCGAGTGTTCAAGCAGTACTTAGACATGTTTGTCATAGTCTTTATTGATGACATTCTTGTCTATTCCCGTAATGAAAATGATCATGCAGACCACCTCAGAATAGTATTACAGACTCTTAGAGCCCATCAGTTGTTTGCTAAATTCAATTAGTATGAATTTTAGCTAAGATCATAGCTTGGCTTGACCATATTATTTTTTATGATGGCATTAGAGTTGATCCTCAAAAGACCAAAGTAGTAAGAAACTGGACCAGACCTATCTCTCTATTAGATATCAAGAGTTTCGTGGGTTTGCTAAGCTATTACCGATGATTTGTTGAAGGGTTTTCATCTATTGCATCCCCCATGTCCAGATTGACTCAGAAGAAAGTTAAGTTTCAATGGTCAGACTCCAGTGAGAAGATTTTTCAAGAGTTGAAGACTCGACTCACCTCAGCCCTAGTTTTGACGTTACCAGATAGTTTAGATGGGTTTGTAGTATACTATGATGCTTCTAGTGTTGGTTTAGGGTGTGTTTTGATGCAGAGGGATAAGGTTGTTTCCTATGCCTCTAAACATCTTAAGCCTCGTGAAAAGAATTACCCTACCCATGATCTTGAGTTAGCAGCCGTTGTGTTTGCCTTGAAAATTTGGAGGCATTATTTTTATGGTGCATGATTATATGTTTACTAAACAAAAAATCTTGCAGTATGTATTTTTGCAGAAAGATTTGAACTTGATTCAGAGGAGGTGGTTGGAATTGTTAAAATATTATGACATGAGTGTTTAGTATCATCCGGGCAAGGCTACATGAGTGTTCTGTATCATCCGAGCAAGGCTAATGTATTAGCAGAGGCCCTCAGTAGATTGTCTATAGGCAGTGTTGCTCATGTTGAGGATGGTAAGAAGGAATTAGTTTAGGAATTTCATCAGTTGGCTAGATTAGTTATTCATTTGGTTAACTTAGTCGAAGGTAGTGTATGGGTGCAGAATAGTTCAGAATCTTCTTTGGTTGTCGAAGTTAAAGAGAAGCAGGATAGGGATCCTAGTCTGGTTAAGTTTAAGGAGTAAGTTAAAGATTAGAAAGTAGAGGTTTTCTCCCAAGGGGGAGATGGTTTATTGCGTTGCCAGGGTAGGCTATGTGTGCTATGTGTAGATAATCTGAGACAGCAAATTCTTGCAGAAGCACACGGTGTGCATTACTCAATTCATCCAGGGGCCACAAAGATATATTGTGATCAATGGGAAATCTATTTGTGGAGTGGGATAAAGATGGAAATTGTAAAGTTTGTAGCTAAGTGGTCTATTTGTCAACAAGTCAAGATTGAACATCAAAAGCCCAGTGGGTCTATGCAGGAGTTTAGTATTCCCATATGGAAGTAGGAGGAAGTGAACATGGACTTTGTGATGGGTTTACCTCGTACTCATCGTCAGCATGATTTGATCTAGGTCATTATAGAAAGGATGACCAAATTAGCCCATTTTTTTCCAGTCCATACTTCTTATTCAGCCGAGGACTATGCCAAGGTCTATATTAGAGAGTTGGTTAGGTTGTACGGTGTTTCGCTATCTATCATCTCAGACAGAGGTACCCATTTTACCTCTCACTTTTGAAAAGCTTATCAGAAGGGTCTTGGTACCCAAGTTTACCTCAGTACAGGCTCTCACCCTCAGACAGATAGTCAGGCAGAGAGGACCATTTATACCCTTGAGAAGATATTGGGAGCATGTGTTGATGACTTAAAGGGCAATTAGGATAATCGCTTACCTTTGATTGAATTCGCATTTAATAACAACTATTATTCAAGTATTCAGATGGCTCCGTTTGAGGCTCTATATGAAAGGAGATATAAGTCTTTGATTGGTTGGTTTGAGGTAGGTGATACTGCTTTGATAGGGACTGACTTGGTGTTTGATGCTTTAGAGAAAGTTCAGCTTATCAGGGAGAGGCTTAAGGCAGCCCAAAGCCAATAAAAATCTTATACTGATGTGAGAAGGAAGGATCTTGAATTTGAGATTGGTGATTTTGTATATCTAAAGATCTCTCTCATAAAATGAGTGAAAAGGTTTGGGAAGAAGGGGAAGCTTAGTCCCAAAATGTTGGCCCTTATAAAATTTTGAGTTGTTTCAAAAAGGTGGCTTATGAGCTTGAGTTGCCTGAAGACTTAGCATCCGTGCACCCAGTGTTCCATATCTCCTTTTTGAAGAAGTGTATTGGTGACCCAGCTGTAGTTGTTCCCTTAGAAAGTGCAGATGTTCAAAACAACCTTTCTTAAGAAGAAATTCCAATCGAGATCCTTGATCGACAAATTCGTAGACTAAGGAACAAAGAAGTTCCCCAAGTCAAATTCTTTGGCGGAACCAATCAGTTGAGGGAGCCACTTGGGAAGCAGAAGCAGATATATGGACCAAGTTCCCTCATCTTTTCTCCACTAACTCAGATTTAGCTTAAGGTAACAATCTTCTTAGAATTTCTTTTTTCCATGCTCAGTTTCAGTTGCATATTATTCTCATGTCAGTCATGCATTCACGGAATTAGTTCAGTCATGTGTTATATTTTAAACTCAGTTATGTAATCACATCTTTATCATAAATTCCTTAGTACTTTCATCTTAACCAATCTCATTCGAGGATGAATGTTCCCAAGGAAGAGATATTGTAATACCCCAAAAATCCAAACCAATGTTAGAGCCATGTTTCAAGCTCATGCAAAGTACCTTATAAAATCTGTTGTAGTTTTATGAGTGAATTTGATGTATCTTAAGGCTTCAAATAACTCCAATCTATTAGACGAATTAAAATATTCCTTACCGATTGAGTTTTCGAGAAGAATATTGATCTAGTCAACTTCAAACGAGTATATCTTTTGTTCTACTAAGAAATTTCCAACTCAAGACCCACCGAATTTTAGAAAATTGAATTATCTTTTTAACGATACCAATTTTATCTAAATCTGATACTCGGGTGAGAATTTATAGCACTTTTAGTGAAAGCAGTAGGTCAAAATGAGCAGCACTGCATTGCGGAGGCCCCAAGAATGGCATTTTCCCTTTCCCAATAGACCACCGTGATAATGTCGTGTCGCGCCAAGGAGAAATTTTTTGTCAGTAAGGAAACGCTATGGCGTCGTGTTGCACCAAAGTTCTAGTTCAGAATTGCATTTTTCCAGTGACGGCAACGCGATAGCACCGCATCACACCACTGGGCAAAATGGAGATTGTCAGTTTCCAGTGGACCGACGCGATAAGCACCGCGTCCCGCTGGAGCCAAAAATTAAAATTTTTCCAGTTTGCGATTTTAAATTCCAGGGATCATTTGGTCTTTTCCCTTGGCCTTAAATCCGCCCAAAACACAAAATTAAAACCCTAAAGGGGAATTAGGTGCCCCATTACTCATAATTTCCATCCAAGAAACTAATCTTCTCTCAAGAACAAGCCCTAGCCTTCAAAATTCAAGATCAAATCCCAAGAAAAACCACAAGAACTCTCACGAATTCATCAACCTAGGTATGTTAAATGTTCATCCATGGGTCCCTTTCACCCATGGAGTCAGTTTAACCAATTTAAAATTCAAAGTTCTGATCTTTACAAGTAATGCTT
>JAPEIP010000008.1:92861824-92892395 GCA_026120095.1 Capsicum chinense | reverse complement strand
TCAGTATCTTCAGATTAGTTTTAGACATGTTATGAGCAATATCAGTTCAGTTAGTCATCATAATCAGTTTAACTTAGAACAATTCAGTATTTTGAGTTAGTTCAGTTAGGATTAGGATTTAGCACCAAGCGAGAGCCAAGATGATGAATTCCCCATCAGTTAAGTAGTGTCGTTAGTAGCAGTCCATGTACTTCAGAACTACGTAGCCAGCATAGGATTTGAGGAGTCACCCGTCAGTTTAGGCTTGACTACCTCCCCGAGGTCACCCTTCAGTTTAGGCTTGACACCCTTAGTCCTTCCGGATAGTACATCAGTGGATCCTCACAGGCAGTGTTAGTGCCTGTGGCACAGTACCGACACCCTTCCAACTGGAGTTATAGGTTGGACCCCAAGTTACTTGTTGGGGCATATCGGTTAGATGATAGCTCCCACAGTCTCAGTTCAGTCTTTAGTATACTTCAGTTCAGGCTTGTATTGACCATAGCATATAGATATCAGTTATTCAATTATTAGATTTCAGTATTTTAGTTTACCGATTATATTCAAAACATATTTTATGCTTGGTCATGCATTCTCAGTATTTATAAATTTTATGCATTTTATTTAGTACTTCATGCTATTCATTTAGTCAGTTATTACTCTTTTACATGAAACCATGCATATCAGCCTACCTCATTTAGCATACCAGTACATACAAAGTATTGATCGTATACCCTTTTCTTGTGCTATGATGTTTCATATCATAGGTTCGGATGCTCAAGTTCTCGATCGTACCTAGATATCCCAGCGCACCAGTAGCAGCAGCAATGGTGAGTCCTCATATTCAGAGGATCAGTTATGTTTATGTCTGTTTATCAATTTTAGCAGACAATCAGAGTTAGTCGGGGGCTTGTCCCATCTACTCCTCAGTTATTCAATTAGAGGCTTTCAGACTAGTACAGACTAACAGTCAGTTTTGTTATTATTTTATTAGTTTCAGACAGTTGCTTCCAGCATTTGCTTTCAGATTTATTATCCATATTGATTTCATTTACTAAAACCTTATGGCTTATAAGTTGTTCTTCCGCTTATGTTATTATATTACTCAGTGCTCACAACAGTACCAGCTCATGGGTTAGCTTGTGGACCCTCAAAACTGTATGCACCGTGTGACTCACAGGGTGTACTCTTAGGGCGTTACATTAAGATTCAAAATGGGCAAGTGTATACAAATGTTAAGTTAAATTATTGGAATTAAGAGATAAAACTAGAGTAAAACAATGAGTTAGTTGCTTAACCTAATTAAGCTAGTAGGTGAATTACCTACTTGAGCTATATGAGCTATATGGTTCTAGTTAAAGTGGACATGGCTAATGATCAGATTAGGCCTATATTAATGGACTCATTTGAGGCCCAAACTAATTAAGAGAAAAAAATAAAAAAGAACCCAATACCAAATCTTCCAAAGCCCAATCAAGAATAAGGTAAGTAGGTGCATCACCTACTTTGACCTTTTCAGCATCTAGATATAACCAAGTAGGTGCATCATTTACTTGATCAATTTGTGGCTGAAAATGGAGCTAAAAGAGAATGTTCTAGAGGGATCTAATATAATGCCAATATTAACTGATCTTTTTACTCATTTTAACATACAAATTTGAGATTTTTAACTCCAATTTTCTCCTTTTTCTCTCAAGACTTAAAACAACCGCCTTAAAATTTCTTTAGGATTCTTGAAGAAACTCTCACATTTTCAAGTCAAGGTAAATGAAACACTTATTATTTTATCGTAATTATTTCATGGAAGGCTGGAAAAATATGTTATTCATGCTTAAGCATAAGAATAGGGCAGAATGTTTCCGTAAGTTAACTTAGTAACAATAATTTGGCAAACTGATGGCCAAACTTAAAACCTTCAGGATGGATATTTTAAATCAGTTTTATTTTAGTCTAAGGAGAAATTAATATAAGATTGATATGATGTGATTATAAATTCAATTGAAGGAAGTCATATGAGTTATTTGAGGTGATAAGTTTGGTATTTCGATAAGTATACTCTGAGTAGTAACCTACCATAATTTGTGTTTTTCATAATTTACATAGTTATAAATGATTTTGAAGAATAATATTACTAAATGCTTTGAAATTTCACGTGGGATAAGACTTTTACTTGATATGATACTGAAATGGTAATTTGAGATGTTCTCGCTATCATAAGACATATTTACTATTATTTGAGATATGAACTACTATTATGAAGGTTATTCACTTATTTGAGGAATAAGTATTTTGACATGCGGTTGTTCAAGTTCATATGCAATATGATTTGATATGAACTTAAATTCCCTATGCTATTTTGAAAAGGCTTTCATATCAAAACCTACTATTTATAAACAAAATATAAATATGAGTAGACCTTGATTTGGATCTCCTGGCAAACGACAGGTTTATTAGACCTGGTGCACATTGTATTTACATATTACTGTTACAACCCTTGCTAGTAGAAAGATAGAACTAGTATACAATTACTAATTTTCCTCAAGTAGGGACCTACTGATATGTATAGATGACATCTTAATGAGGGGTCCATAATTATTGGCTTTTACTAGAGTAGAAAGTTACTCTGATTACATGATTCATTCTTGAAAACCTCTCATATATGAAATATTTGACATAAATAGTGCTTTATTGAGTTTATTACTGATTAGTTATTTAATTCTTCTTGCATGGAACAAATAAGATTGCTTATTGTTATTGTTTCAAAAAGGGCACACACTTTATGATATTTCTAATGTTGTGTGACTTGTCCCTATTTAAATGGATGTGGTTAAGTGTTATTACACATTGTGCTAGAGTCTAACTCCTTGCTATTTTTTTAAAAAAATGTAGGTTACAGTAGTGAGGATTTCATAAACTAGAGCATACGAATTGGCATTTTGCTTATGAACCCAACACTTATTTGTGTGGGCAGCAAGTTCATTTAGTTCTTATGGTTTTTCTTGAAACTCTTAGACTCACTCCTTAGTCATTTCTCTTATTAGAGTCATGAATATTCTTTTGTCATTATGGATTTATGAAGTATTTGATTTCTTCTCACAAATGGAGATGGATTTTATTTTCATTGGATTGCAAACACGTTGTTGATAAAGTTTGTGCATTGTTTTGGTAATATTGGTTTATTGCGTTGTGGATTTGAGATCGAGAATTTTTGGATAGACCCAAAAACATTGGAAACTCTACCCAATTTTTTGTAAAATACTGATGAGGCTTGCTTTTAAATTTTAACCTCCATGGCGCTAGTCGTAAACCTAAATTAGGTCATGACAAAGTTAGTACCAGAGCCTAGATTATTTTTTTAACTTTGGAGTACACGTTAGTAATAGAATCTAAATTATAGTTATATCACCGGTCATTTCCATAATCGTGATTCTGCGAAAGCATGATAGGATGTGTCTTTTTTTTCTTATTATTCCTTATGTGTGTGACGTTTAGGACTAATTAGATGAATCTAACCATATTTATGTTATTAATCAGATGGTTTTCACTCAAGCAACTATTGACAGGGCTATACCAGCTACATCTTAGATAGCTAACGTCACCTCTAGCAGACAGCCAACTTCCACAACTAAGGAAAGAGATGGAGCTCACAAAAAGGATCGAGGTAAGAGTTGTGGTGCTACCACATAGAATCGCACTACCACTTTGATAATTTTAAGAGAGACCACTCCTAAAATAAGTGCTAGAATACTTACACTATCACATAAGGGTAATGTTGTTGAGGCATTTTATTTCAAGCAACAAGTTATAGAAGGCTTGGCCCACTGAATGGCATGAGAGGGTTGGTTAATATAATACTACACCTACAAGCTATAACTGTAGCTTCAGGAACCTGCATAGACTTATAGTTTTAGAAACAAAGAGGTATCCTTGTAGGAGTTTCCAAAGTTAAAAAATCATTAATATTTATGAATTCAGATAGTTCAGCTGATTCTCTAAGCTTCTTGGATGGTACACTCAAGGCACTATGTATGCTAGGATATTCTAATGAGAGGGTTGTAGAGCTTACATCATACAAATAGGAGAACATAGCTAATACATGGTATGATACATTATTGGTAGAAAGTTATATTGGCACAGCACCACTACTTTCGACTGAGTTCACTAAGTTATTTATGGATTATTTTCTTTCTGACAGTGAAAGTTAGAAATATACAGATCAATTTGAGAAAGTGATTCAGACTCCAAATATAGATGTGTCGACTTATAATACCAAATTTTGCAAGCCAACTAGGTATGCTCTTTACTTAGAGTTTGCTGAAGCAGCTTAAGTTCATATGTTTGTTAATGTTTTGGATGGTCATCTATACAATGCAGTAGCCCCATAGATACAGATTTTAAACTATTATGAGGCAATTGATCTTATTGAAAAAAATTGAGAACAAGGGTCATATGGAGCATGCATCTCATGATATTCGTAAGAAGGCTAAGATAGAGGAAGCTTTCAATGGAGACTTTAGTACAAATTATAGAGCGAGAATCAGGGAAAACAGCATGAATATTATAGATTCAATTTCACACTTTATATATAGGCCACATCCTAGATAAGTTACTTAAGGGTCATCATCCTCATATGGACATCATAATTCTAGGAAGATGTATGCCACTGCTCCAATGTCATGTTTTGACTGGTGAGTGATTTTGATGTGGTCAGTTGGAACATCATATGAGGGGTTTCTCCCAACCTTTGAGGAATTTCAGTCAAGGTTCTGGTAAGAGATGTACCTACTCAAGCTACTAATAATACTACAAGTAATATTGGTATATGAAATAGAGGTCAAGGTAATGGAGATTGTATTACTAGAAATCAAGGACAAGGAAATGTTGGTAGAAGCCAATCAATAGTTTTTGTACTTACTAAATAGGAGGTTTAGGCTTCGAATATAGTAGTTACAAGTATTCTTTTAATCTGTTCATTTGATGCGCATGCTTTAATTGATCTAGGTTTTACCCACTATTATGTGTCCTCATACTTTGTTGTGATATTTGATACACAACCAAAGTGTTAAATTATCCTTTTCTTATTACTACTCCCTCGGAATATTATCTGTTAGTTGAGTATGTGTATCATGCATGTGATATTATAGTGGAAGCCAGGGATACTCTTTCTAACTTGATTGTACTTGATATGAATGACTTTGAAATGTTGATGGGCATGGATTGGTTATCTCATTGCTATGCTATTGTATATTGTCATCCAAAGATAATTTGATCTGAGATGTGGTCAAGTCCTAGAGGTTGGTAAAGTTGTATCTTTTATGAAAACTTAATGATTATTGCAGAAAGGTTTCATAGATCTCTTAGCTATGGTAAGTGATATTTGAGAGAAAACACTTATTTGTAGAATCTACCTTTGGTGATGGAATTTTGTGATATACTTCTGAGGATTTTCTAGGATTACCTTCGGTATGAGAGATAGACTTCAGTATTAATTTAGGACCTAACATTATACCACTATTTATACCCCTATATTGTATGTCACCAGTAGAGTTGAAGGAGCTAAAACGGTAGTTGCAGGACTTGCTAGATAAAAGTTTCATCAAACTAAGTGTATCACTACGGGTGTACTCATTTTGTTCATAAAGAAGAAGGATGGGTCTCTAAAATATGTATTGACTATAGGTTGTTGAATAAGGTAATGATATGAAATAAGTATTTGTTTCCTTGTATAGGGGACCTATTTGATTATTACAAAGAGATGTCTATTTTTCAAACATTGATCTTTGGTTGAGTTATTATCAGCTTAGAATCAGGGAGAAAGATATTTCTAAAACTCTATTCAAAACTCGATATGGGTATTATGAGTTCCTTGTAATGCCTTTCGGGTTAACAAAAGCTCCAGCTACATTCATGGATTTGATGACTAGGGTGCTTAAGCCGTTTCTAGACAGAATTATGATAGTATTTATTGATAATATTATGATATACATTCTCGTATTAGGAAGAACATGATAATTATCCAAATATTGCATTGCAGATGATACAAGAGTGTAAGTTTTCTGATAAGTTCTCAAAGTGTGAATTTTGTCTAGACATAGTAGCATTTTGGGGGCATGGTTTCCAAAGATGGAATTATGGTGGATTCTAAGAAGACTGAAGTGGTGCAGAAATTGACTAAACCTACTTTACCTACAGAGATTCGTAGTATTGTACGTTAGGCCAATTATTACAGGCATTTTGTGTATGATTTCTCTAGAATGGAAGCTTCATTGACCAAGTTGACATAGAAAAATATGAAGTTCTAGTAGATACAAGATTATGAGCAGAGTTTTCAGAAACTTAAAATATATTTGACCATTGTAACAGTATTAGACTTACCATCATGTTTTGGAGGATTTTAAGGTATTTTACAATGTTTCGATGGTGGTATTAGGATGTGTTATCATGCAAAATATCATGTTATAGTCTATGTTTCAAGACAGTTGAAAAAACACGACCAGAACTATCTTACAGATGACTTAGAAATGGTTACAGTGGTATTTGCTCTTAAGATTTGGAGGCATTGCTTATAAGGCAAAACTTGCTAGATTTATACTGATCATGAGAGCTTGAAGTACATTTTCCAGCAAAGAGATCTAAATTTTCAACATCATCGGTAGATGGAACTACTCAAGGATTATGATTGTGTTATTTTGTATCATCCTGGAAAAGTCAATCTTATGGTTGATGCTTTTACTAGAAAAGCTATGGGTTGGCATATATAGCTCTTGAAAATAGACAATTGGTTAAGGATATGCAGAAACTTTAAGGTTCAGGCATCATATTTTGAGTGGGAAATTTAGGAGAATTATTGGCTTGTGTGCAAGCCAAATCTTCTCTAGTAGAAAGGATCAAGGCCACTGAATATGAGGATGTGCAATTGTGAAAATATATAGATGAGGTCATAGAGGATCAGAGTAAGATAATGAATATTGAATGTGATGGTATTGTTCAACTAGGTAGCCAATTATGTGTACCAGATACAGAGGGGTTGAGATGAAACATTCTGAAGAAAGCTCACAACTACAAATACACCATACACCCTGACTCCACAAAGATGTATCATGACCTGAAGCAATTGTATTGGGGAAAAGGTATGAAAAAAAATGTTGCTAACTTTGTTCTAGTAGTTTGACTTATTAATAGGTTAGAGCGTAGCATCAGCAAACCAAAGGATTACTACAAGAATGGAAATAGGAAAGAGTTACCATGGATTTTATGATCAGACTACCACTAACCATTAGAGGTTATGACTCTGTAGGGGTAATTATAGACCGACTTACAAAACCTGCACAACTTTTACTAGTAAAGACTTCATATGGTGAAGTGAAATATGCTTAGTTATTTATGAAGGAAATTGTCCAACTTTATAGAGTTCCATTGTCCATTATTTCTTATAGAGGATCACAATTCACTTCATATTTTTGGAGATCTTTCTAAGAAGCATTGGGTACCTGGGCAGATCATAGTACTTTTTTTCAACTATAGATAGATGGGAAATCTGAATACTATACAAATTTTGGAGGATATGTTGAGTGCATTCTTGATTTTGGAGGTAGTTGGGATACTTACCTACTTTTAGGGGAATTTGCTTACAATAATAGTTCTCAATCAAGTATTCAGATGGATCCATATGAAGCCCTGCAGCATGGTAGGCGATGTCATTCTCCTATCGGGTGGTTTGAGGTTGGAGAAGCTATGGTTTTAGGACCAAACTTGGTACAGAAAACTATGGGAAAGGTCCAATTTATTAGACAGAGGATGCTCATGACTCAACGTGGACAGAAGTCTTTTGTATACAAAAGAAAAAGAGATATAGTGATCACTGTAGGGGCACAAGGTTTTTCTATGAGTCTCTCCTATGAAATGTGTGATGCAATTCGAGAAAAGAGGTGAATTGAGCCTGAGATATATAGGACCTTATGAGATACTTGATCGTATAGAAGGAGAAGTGTATCATTTGGCCCTTCATCATGAGATATCTTTCGTTCATTTAGTGTTCTATGACTCTATGCTAAGGAAGTGTATATCAAACTCCTATCATGTGCTCGATGCACCAACTTTATGACTTGATGAGAATTTAACGTATGAGGAAGACACCAATGGTAATTATTGACAGGAAAGGTAGAAAGTTATGGTCAAAGGATTTTGTATCCATGAAAGTATTATTAAGAAATCATACCAAAGAAAAAGCTACTTGGGAGACAGAAAATAACTTGCGAGTCAAGTATCTTCAGGTATTTCAGTCTTTACGTACACAGTTATCTTTAAATTTGGGAAATGAATTTATTAATGTGAGGAGAATGTAATACCCTACATTAAGAAGGAATGTAAGTGATCTTTTAAAAAAAAAACTAGCTGGAAAAAAAATTACTAGTAAATTTAGCCTTGGGCTAAACCAAAAGAAAAACAGAAAGCTGCCAGCAACGTGAACAGCAAACAAAAGCCAAAAAATATGATTATGGTGTAAAGGTTATGAGTGTAGCTATGATTTCAAGAAAAATTCAGTAATAGACAGAAAGAGAGGAAAGAGACGGGGGTGAAAACAAGGACAACATACACTCCTGGAAAAAGGGATTCATCAAAGGTTTATTGTTGAGTTTCAAGTAAGTCTTTTCGTTATCATAGGCTTGAGTATTAGTTGGGAAATTGGCATCGGATATTGAAAATTATTTATCAAAGACAAGTAGTTTGGGTGGTAAGGTGCAGTTTAAAGTGGAGTTAGATGAATGAGTTCTATATATTTACCAAAGCCTGTAGATTACATAGCAGATATATTATGCACAACTTAGTAACTATAATCTAGCAAACTGATGGCCAAACTTGGAACCTTGGGAATGAATATTTTAAATTAGATTTATTTTTGCCTAAATAGGGAAATTAACACAAGATTGATATGATGTGATTATAGATTCAACCAAAGAAAGTCATACGAATTGTTCAAGGTGACAAGTTTAGTATTCACTACAAGAAAAACAGCCTCTAGGGAAGGAAATTTCCGTTCCTAAAAGGCCAATTCTAGTCGCAAATGATCTTTTAGGATAGAAAATGCTAGTCGTTGCTCGTCCTTATAGCCTCTTTCGCTAAAGATCTATTGCGACGAGGTAATCTAGTTGGTCGTTAAATGTCATTAGAGACGTAAACATATCTGGACTCAAAAACACTTTTAGAGATTGTATATCTCATCCCTAGTAGATGATTTTCATTTTTAAAAAGTAGTTATTTTTTTATCGGTAAATATTTTTTTTTGTGATAAGTAACTACCTTGTCCTAAATTAATCTATCACGAAGAGCATCTAACTCGTCCTAGATTAATCTTTGTAGAGGTGCGACTGCCTCATCCTAATTTAACCTTTAGAGATGAGCAATAACCTTTAGAGATGAGCAATAACCTTTAGAGATGAGCAACTAACTCATCCTTGATTAACCTGTAGAGACGAGCAACTAACTTGTCTTATATTGCTACAGAAATCATAAAATTTATAAATTTCATTGCTAAATATAAAATTGTAAACATAATTTGAATATTTGCTAAACAGAAAAATAAATCAATTAACATCCCTAACTAGAATATGATGTCAATAGTTTCAATATTTGCTAAACAAAAAAAACTTAACCAATTAATATCTCGAACTATATGATGTCAATAGTTTCAATATTTGTTAAACAAAAAACTTAACCAATTAACGTCCCGAGATAGAATTTGATGTCAAGTTTACATAATGTTCTTAGCAATATAGTAATGAGCTTGTGCATTCTCTAAACTTGTATCTTCACTTGTAACTTCAATCTTCAAAAATTTATAAGAACAAAATTATGGAAAGACAATTAATAACTATTGATATATAATTTAATATTCGTAAGAAGCAGAGAATTGAAACACAGTACAACAATGGATATAGGACTTAGCCAATGGATAAAACAAGTACATAGAGTTGAAAACTAAGTCCAACTATGAGATGAATATGAAAAAAGTACTCGCTTTCTTTCAATTTGCATTGTTTGATTCAGGGAAAAGGAGAAAATACAAGCATTAACTAGACCAACGAAACTACTTAGATGTTTTTTGGGGATGAAGTGAGAACTGCTGTAAAATGTTAACTCGGGTAAAAATGTGATGTCTCAGCCACAATAATTGACACCTACAGAATCAAACACCCAAATGGATTTTCTTATCCTTTATTGATATCCCATTTTTTTCTATATTTGTTTGGCAGTGTCAGGGCGTTTCTCACTTGACAAACCTATAGACTCAAGTACAAATAGATGCCAAAAAATCATAGATGAAACCTGAACATATGAACTCACAGTTCCAAATGACACTAGTAACAGAATGAAAAACTGAACAAAGCAAAATTCATATGTACTGAAGCATCCACCAACAGGTAGATAGAAGTATTGCAAGAGCAAAAGCTCATCATAAGTCCATGTAAACAAATTTGAAAAATTAAGGCCAAAATTAGGAAGCCTGAAATTCTAGGATTATTGGAAAGATCTGCACACTGGAAGTAAACAAACTATAGGAAACTGCCGGCTTGTACCAATCATTGCCTGAACATTGAAGTTCAAAAGAGTGCAGAAGTTGTCTGATACGATCCTAAGGTTAATGCTGACCTCTTGCATAACAAGCCTTTAAGTTGAATACTTGCAATTAACAGTTTCAACCGAGACGGTAGCTCTTTATGATGAAGGTTATTTAAATTGTAGTTCTACCAGAGCAGAAGCTGATGAACATGTAGTTACAGTATTTAACATTTAAAAAAAATTGAGGGGGAGAACTAGGAAAAATGAGAAATTCTTCTCAGCTTCTGCAAAAGCTACAAGGATGCTTGTGCACATACAAAGTTGAAAGATATACTAAGGCCAAGCTAAAGAGCACATGTATGTATTATACCTCAAAGAAGCAGAAACATCCCTGAATATCATATTTTTTGTTCAACATGAAAAATTATGTCACCAAACTACAATAGCTAACAGAATTCATAAATCCAAAAAAGAGAGAGGGGAATGACAAGGTAACATATCAAGCAAAGTATCATACATCATAAAATGCTCTCAAAATCAGGACTACCTGTAACTTAAGCAGTTCATTTTTATAAAATAGGACAGAAAGATCCAACTGCCTAGGTCAATGCTGTGTTAATAAATTCTTTCTCTGCCTAGGCATGAGACAACTTTATTTAAGAGACTTATTGCTAGCAAAGGCGTTCAAACAACTTAGGAAATCAACTTATGATTGTCTAGTTAGTCTTGAGCAGACTAGGCACAAATTACTTTTGCCAATATAGAAATATATTACAACCATAATTCTTAAATTTACATACATGTTGCATCCTTGACAGCTGAAAATGCAAGCTGCTGAAATCCAGAGTCATGATTATTTTGTTGTACGATCTCTGGTCTTATACTGGTTTGTCTCTTTTTCTCTCCATCGTACCTTCTATTTCAGCAGAGGAAAGCTCAAGACCTTTTTCGATAAGAGACCAAACCTCTTCAGTAACAGAACTATAAAGCAGCGAACAAGCTTCTTCCTTAAGAGTCTAGAAATAAGATAGAAACTTTGGAAATTAACCATTTTTTATTGATGGAATATCTCTCGAGGCATCCAAAGCACAAGATATGTTACAAGTATCTTGGATTGCTTTTTCAGCCATCGAGAGATCATTGTTCATGTCCTTGGAGGCAGTTGGATCAGACTGATCCATGAACTTCATGTATGACAGCAACTCTGGCCTTAGAGTTATGGCCAACTTGCAGAATGACTCGAAATCTAAATATTGCGCCCGTTGGTTTTACTTCCTCAAGTAGTAGTTATAAAGTATAACAACAGAATGCAACTGACAAAGCAAAAAAGGAACAAGCAAAAGAATTCAAATTTAGCCAGAGATCATATTGGAAAACGTACAACTTTTTGAATGCCTTTGCTAGCGATCCATATTTCAGTCTTATTTTATTTTTAAAAAAAAAAACAGATACATGGTATATGTCGAAGACTACAGTAACACATCTATAGAAGCCTTTAACTAAAAGGGATATTTGAAAGTAATGTAAGTTAATAAATGAAGGAAAAAATTGAAATCAGGCGTGCTTCCTTTTTCCAAATGTAAAGGGTCAGCGATCATGTCAAAAAGAATGACATGCAACGAGTATACAGGGTAAAGAGAGAAAGACCTGTGTGGCTACAGACTGCTGTTGAGAAAGGGTGGGAGCTTTCTTTAAGACAGATGATTTAAAAGGCAATCGAGGATCAACTAAGTATTCAAGCAATGCATTCAGCACGTCCTCTGTGGAATCCACCTCCAACACCATTCTTTTCCTTTGCTCAGTAGCAAAATGAGATGATAAAAATAAAGAACTAAAATTAGATACTCCACAATGTGAGTTGTTTCATGATTTTACTATTGTACAGTTGTAAGGAGGAAACCAAGACCAAGGTTTCCACACAAAATGCAGAATCGTGTTGGAGGGACAGAAAGTTTGCTCTAGCTACAGTAATATTGTATGCTATAGATAGGCAATGGGCTTTTTGTAGTGATTCCACAAAAAATGCAGAATTGTGTTAGATGGACAGAAAGGTGAGCGGAAGTAAATACAGAATCACTACAAAAAGCCCATTGCCTATTACTATAGCTAGAGCAAAAGCTCTAGAAAGGAAAAGCTTATTCAAACCACCAAAATACTAGCGGAATCATAATAACAAGCCCATTTCCAATCAACCTCAGTACTATAAAATATTGCAGTAAGTACCTAGAGGAAAGACTCTAAGGAGCAGCTCATTGGGACCACCAAAACACTAGACGCACGAACTTTTCCCCTTTAACCTATACAGGCATATTCAATGTGGTAGCTTTTGGAAGGATTCCACTGGGTACAAAATAGTTCTCTCCTTCTCGCTAGAAAACCAGCAAGAGAGAATGCTTCAAGATTTTATAATCCCGAATCTACTTGTAATGCCCTGAGTCTGTACCCCGGACGCTACACTATGCTTACGACCCCGAAGGACCACAAGCTAATCCATGACTGATATCTGTTGTGAGCACTGAATAATAATACTGTAATAAATGCAAAAAATAAGCTGAAATGCCATAAGGTTCAAATTCTAAAATACTGGTAAATAATAACATCTGATAAACATCTGAAATCTGAATACTTTCTGAACTAGTTTAGTCTGAAAAGCCTCTAACTGAACTGTCTGAATAGGGAGTTGATGGGACAAGCCCCCAACTAACTACCACTACTGAATTACTGATAAACAGATAACTGAAATAAAAGTAAGCCCTCAATAGATAAGGACTCACTACTAAAATTGTTGCTAATAACTGAATCTGTCTATAAGCAGTCAGGAACCTGAGAGTCCGAACCTATGATATGAGACATCATAGCACAAAGAAAGAGTATGCATCAGTACGTGGAATATACCAGTATGCTAGATGAGGTAGGCTGATATGCATGGGTTCATATGCATGAACAAATAACTGACTGGATAACATGACTATAACTGAATGAGAATACATGTATAACTGAAACTAATGAAACACTGATTATGCAATACTGTGCACATATCTACATAGATTGTGTCTGAGATGATAGTAACACTGGATACTGAGTTCTGATAACTAAAAGACTAATAACTGAGTTTATTGTTACTGTAATACTATTAACTGAGTGATTGTTTCTGACAGTCCTGATTCTGTGGAACTGTGTTGAGTTCCATACTGAGCTAAGTGACTATGTCTGACAGTTCTGATTCTATAGAAAAGAACTGAGTTCTATATTGAGCTGAGTGAATATGTCTAACAGTCTTGATTCTGTAGAATTGAACTAAGTTCTATACTGAGACTAAAACTGAAATTGTGGGAAGTAATCATCTAACCGAGATTCCTCTTTCTGAACTGATTGGGGTCTAACCTGTAACCTTAGCTAGAAGGGTATCAGTACCATGCCACGGGTAAAGACAAGTGTTGAGTCACCCTCATCTGGTAGGTGCTCTGAATGAGAACGGTGGTACCCTCAACTGGCAGGTAAGACACCTCATAAACCCTCAATTGGCAGGTTGATGTCTCAACCTATGTTGGCTACGTAGTTCTGGAACACAAGGACTGTTTCTAAGGATCACACCCTCTGTTGGCAAGTGAGTCCCCTTCCTTGGGTTCACTCGGTGCTGAATCCTACTCCCAACTGAATAAACATTGAACTGATTTCTAAACTGTACTAGGCTAGACTGAATTATTACTGATCGTATTTTCTAACTGAACTAAGATGATTTTACTAGGTCCTGCTGACTGACAGAATACTACTGAGTTCTAAACTGAATACCGAACTGAGATTGTAACTGATTACTAAGTACTGCTGTTCGTGATACTACTAAGACTATTATGTAACTACTATAACTCTAGGTAAGCAGATAGATTTTTAGGTATTGAATACCCCCAGGACTCGATAGCATGAAAAGTAAAGCATAGCATGGTCTTGAAAAGCATTACAATGTTCATAACTCATTTATAGAGATATTTTATCAAACAATTGTAAGATATAAGCTTGTACATATGCTAGCATGTCATGATTTTCCCATTTAATTCACATGAGCAATTTATAAAACACTTGGTGAACATAATCTATATACATAATACTATTCAACATGTAGGCATCATAATTTCAAATCCCAACCTACAAATTCAAGGGGCTTAAACATAAATTCACATAATACTACACCCATGTCACATAAATTTAGATGAATCTTGTAATAAATCATGGATTAGAAATCCAATTAACATCATAATCATGAATACATTCAAACCCAACATGGAATTCATGAAATCAATAAACTTGTATCTTGAATTTGAAATTAGATTCCCTAGGGTTTGTTCTTGAGAGGATTTTAGAGAGAATGAGTGAATTTTGCCTTAATGACCTAATTACGTGTTTTTGGGGCTGATATGAGGTGGGAAAATGACCCAATTACCCCTCTGGACATAGAGTTTTAATGACTGAAAACGTGCCCATTGATGTGCAGACTGACTTGCCGCATCGATGGCATCAATTTGATGACCAACGCGCCGCGTCGACTTTGCGTTGGTTCACTGGATTGCACTAAAGCTGGGGGAAATTATCTGTCAACGCGATGCATCGAGATCGCGTCGACCCAATGTTTTGGTCACCTGACATAGTTCAAACGCGGTCCAAAAAATCCAAAACTCACCCGAAGTGACCTACTGACATTCTTGATCATGAATCAACCTAACAATTAATATTTTAAGGTTATAAGGGTCGTGAAATAGGATCACCAACTTACGAAGGCAAAAACACTTCTAAGTATAAACACGTCGTTGAAATTTATAAGTCTAGGACCTCTTTACAAGCTTTAACGGACTGAATTAAGCTTAAAATTTTGTGGGGTCTCACAATATCTCCCCCCTTGGAAACATTCATCATAGAATGAGACTGATTATGCTGAGAAATACTGATGGACTAAGTTTATACACTAAACATGCATATCTGATGCATGGAATACATGACAGAAAGTACTAATAAACTGAATTTTTATACTTAACATGCATATCTAATGCATGAGTACATGACTGAATTAATGGGAACATGAGAACATAACTGAGTCTGAAATATGATACATGAACTGAATATTATGAACTTAGCTGATTCATTGGATACATGCCATGACATGGGAATGGTTATACGACTGAGATTGGAAAAAAGAGTTAACTTATGAGTACTCATTACTCTAATTGGATCTTGTTACGTGATGAGAAACTGGAAGGGTTAGTACATAAAAGCTTGGGGGTTATAGTGCATCTCCCCCTTGGGACATTATGTCCCCTGAAGAATGCTGACTTGGCTGAGATACAGAGAAAAAGCTGAGACGATACACGAAGCACCTACGAATGAATCATGACTGAATATATGGGATCTGAAACTGAGGCATGATACATAAACTGAGCTAAACTTGTAACTACCAAAATGCTCCATTCTGGAATGGTCATATTCATAAGACTTCGGATAGGACGACTGGGTGAAAAGATAGGAAACCATACAAACTTGTCCACCTGACTACTAAACTAAATTGTTGGCTTTATGGACTAACTCATACTAAAAACTTATACTCAACTAGAGCATTTCTTGACACTCTTTCTATAAAATTCTACTAACTTTAAAGAGCAAGGAAATCTTGGCATGGTCTGAATAAGACATCTAAATAAGAAACCACCACATGGCTATAATTCTATAATGGAGCAAGGCCTACGAAACACCATCTAAGTTAGAGTTGCTAAGCCTTATGCACTACAACTACTAACTTGCAATCTTAGCCATGTTTCTCAACTATTCCTTCAACTGGAATTTCTACTTCAACTCTGCATTTCACTTGAGGCTACTGATAATATTTACATGGCCACTGATAACCCTACCTATTGAGGTCTGAGCTGGACTGAATTCTCCCACTATGTTCAAGCCTACTCAAATCTCTGAAATGCATTTAGCCACTTGCATATCATCGTGACATTCAAGACTATCATCATAACTACAGCCTCATGTGAAACAAGCATGTAGCAGTCTTTCCTTAACATGAAACATTTACTCCCACCTCCTTAGCTTAAAGTCATTATTCTAAGCTTGTGAACCACTTAATAAACTTTAAATCAAACTGAAACCACTTTACTCTAGAGCCTAAAATATACCAATACTCATAAATACTAAACTTATTCTGAAGGACTACACCTGATAATGTAAGGTCCACTACTAGTACTTTCTTCTGATACTCGATTCTTAGCTTTCTATTGCCCAACAATCATCATATAGCAACCTCAATACTGACTAACTTAGAATTCTCAACTCTTCTTTCTAATGGTTCAATCAAAAAATTTCAAGCTTAAATCAACTGAAACTGAGGTACTACCCCTTCATTCAATGATTGGCCCATCAGGGAACTGGAACAAAATGACTCTATTACTGAAATCAACTGAAGGAATTTTCTGAAATATTGTAACTGAGTAATTTCTGTATACTCATCTGGCTGGAAGAGATTTACCTACTCGAGTAGGCACTAAAAAGGTTCTGTTAAGATTTCTAGTCTGACTTTAAAGTTTACTACTATGTAAGGAGTTACCAGAGACAAAGAAGCTCCTAGATCTAATAAGTTATAAACATGTAAATGGAAAATCGGTAATGTACCAGTGACCACATCAGGAGAATTTTTCCTAATCCTGTCTGGACTGAAGTGAATAAAGCATGTTTAGGCGTTGCCCACTAGTGGCACTAGAAGTGGCACCCTGCTGATTCGGGCAACTGGGCTGAGCTGAAAGACGATTGTACTGACCCTGTGAACCTGACTGAGGACAATCTCTAACTCTATGGCCTGGCTTGCCGTACCTGAAACATATATCACTATCAGCCCTACATATACCTTTATGATTCTTAACACATTCCCCGCAAGGTGGATGGATACGACCACTGCTCATACTTTCCTGGATTTGAGTGCCTGGTGTCCTATCCTGACTGTCATTCTTGAACAAACAAAACAAAGTTCTCCACACGTGAATCATGCAACAACAACAATAACAAAACAAAACAAAATCCATACAAAATTCAATATACATAAAACCTTTCAACTGAATAGGTGAACAACAACAAACAAAATTCTCCACACAATAAATGTTATAGAATCATGCAACAACAGCATAAACAAAAACAAAAACACCAGGATATTCTTCCCATCTATCCTAATCTTGGTGGACAGAGTTACCTCATATTTTTTACTGGTGAAAGGTGACAGGTATCTTATAGGACAGCGACACACAAAAGCTGGCCCAAACACCACCGTTATAAAAAAACAAATAAAAAGAATAAAACAAGAATTCATTTTCATACAAAAATCAAGGTAGAAACAATAAACAAAATTCTCCACACAGCAAATGTCACAAAATCATGCAACAAAAAAAACAAAATTACATTTGCATACAAAATTCAATGTACACAAAACCTTTGTGGTAAAGAGAAGCACAACAATCACCGATGAGAAACTTGAACTTCCAGCTGCGGTTTTAATTTAAAACCCTTGGTTTCCTTTGCTTACATATCAAAGCAGTGAAATTACAGTAGAGAAAAATCAAATTCTCTGCTTACTATTTATACTTCCAAATTTTAAGATACCATTGGCAGAAGGATCAATGTATTTTACTTTTTTCTTTTTCTTTTTTTTGGGTAAATTTCTTAATATATACGTTTAAAAAATTGCAATAAATATGTTTAAAATACTTGAAAAAAATTTTCTACTAATAAGGAGCTTAATCTTGCCACATAATTTCATGATTTGGATGAAATTAATATGAAAAATCTAGGCTGAGAACTTATCTACATTCAGTGTTTATACTAAATTGATGTATATATGCAGTATGATACAGTCGTAACATCTATGTAATCATGATTATTGATAATATGCATTTTTATTTCGTTAAATCTTAATTGTGGTAAGTGGCCTAAGGTCAGTCTGTAAATTATATTAAGTCATTAACCATTGACATAAGTTTTGTGTGTGTGGATTGATCAATTTTTGAAGTGTTGCTGAAAATATAAGATGATCACGAATAGAAAAAAATTCTAAATAATGGAAAACACTATATTTTAAAAGATAATTTAACATTGTTTGGCATGTAAGTTGCCAAATAAGACTTCAGTTTCTCGTTCTCTCCTAATACGTACGTACAGTAAATATAAATTCAAGAAAAGAAAAATATTTGAGAATTTTACATGAAGTTAGTTCATATCAATTCATTTGATTGCTTTTCCCGCTCCGCCCCACATAGAGACTACACCGCCCTGCCTAGCGTAGCAATAAACCCGCCCCACTCCGCATTCGTTCCACCCCATTGCTATTCCTAGTAGCTAGATGATAGAGAGATGATAATTGACAATCCACAAATTGATAAATTTCATAGTAAATTATCGAGTTATACAAATTAAAAAAAATGGCAAATTCTGAATAGGAATAGGAACTCGAACAACCAAGCAATTGATTGGAAGATGAATAATACCTAAAATCAAGTCTAGTAGATGTAAATTAAAGATTAGGGCAGAGTTAAAAACACCATTTGAGCTAATATTAAAGAATTTTGATGAATAGCACATTGATGAATAGATCGAATAGGGATGGATAGTTTGCAACCAGCGTGTGTTTGGAGAACTTACGCGGAAATTGTCTGTGAACTTATGCGGTTATTACGACTAGTGTGTGTTTGGATTGATCAATAACACACACTAATTGCTGAAATTAAAGATTAGGGCTAAATGCTATTATCGATAAATTAAATATCGATTAGGGATACAGCAGAATATCGATGAATTGAATCTACAGTTGATGAATATCGATGAATTAAATATCAATTAGGGTTGAATATATTTTGGAGGAAAAACTTATGCGGTTTTTATTTTATCTAAAGAATTTCATGATTTACGTTTTGCCACCTAAATTTTTGTTAAAACAAAAGAAAATAATTATTTTAATGGTTGGCAGATATATATCTAGGTGCTCAAATATAATTTGGGACTATTTGTAACCAGTTACTAAGTTTTTTAGGGACCATATTTTGTTCCTTCGCTGTAAAATATAGAATTAGGGATGAGATTAATATCTCATCCCAATATATATACTTTAAGTGATACAAGATCGATCATCATTGTAGACCAACACGTTGAGAACCGAGCTTGGGGGCTGCCCAACCAAGACAATAAGACTTGAAGTGTCAGGAAGGCCTTTCAAAACACTCCAAGGCTGCCCAATTCTACATGCCAAAACCGCCCATTTTCCATGGTTCATGAAGGGCATTATTGTCATTCTGTAATAAGTTGTAACCTGGCTTATAAATAGAACATGATAGGTCATTTTGTCCACAACTTTTGATGAAATTTTTTTTAGAGCTGTAAAGAGTGTCTTGCAAGGTGAATTCCTTGTGACAAGTGTAGACATCACTTGTGTTGATAACAATCTTAGAAATGGTGGTTTCTTGAAAATTCAACTCCCTTGAGGTCCCGTAAGAACTTGTTGTTATTTGTATGAAAACTTTGGATCTTAATGTTAGATATACATTTTGGTTCATAAGTGTTTATGCATTGTATGTCAAGTTATCTATCTTACTTTCTTGTACCCATTTTGTTCTTGTGTTGTTGAATTTGTGGAGTTGTTGTTATTCTGTTATTGTTGTTCTTCATCTTGTATGTTAATCTAGTTTGGGCTATCTGTTTGGTGTGTTAAATGCCATTGTTCATCTTGTTTTGTTGTTTTCTAGTTGAATTCGGGAGTGGTCATCAAAGAGGTCCTCAATTCTTTGAAGTTGTGGACTGTTTTGGTATTTGTTTCGTGCGTTCCTTGCCCTTCTTGTATCATTTGGTACCAGATCCATCTTTAATTTTGTTCTAACAAGATCAATCTTGGGCTTGAGAGTGAAAAACAAAACAGATTTGGTGTTCTTCATGTTTTGGCTAAAAAGCTTGTTGTGTGTCAAGATTTGGTAGTCTTTTACTTGTTTTGAGTGTTTCTACTATTGGTTCCTTTATCACTAACAGTTTTAGTGTCTAAAATCCAATTATTTTGAGCTATAAATCAAGTAATATTGTGGTGAGGTGTAACGCCCTGATTCTGTGCTCTAGACGTCATACGATGCTTACGACCCTGAAGGACCATAAGCTAGCCCATGACAGGTACCTGTTATGAGCACTGAATAATAATACTGAACTAATGTGGAACATAAAATGCAATTTTATAAGGTTCATAATCTGAATACTGATAATAATAACGTCTGATAATAATATCTGATAGTTGAATACTGTCTAAACTAGTCTAGTATGAAAAGCCTCTAACTAAACTATCAGGATGTGGAGTTGGTAGGAAAAGCCCCCAACTAACTCTGACTACTAAAATACTGAACCTATTGAAAATACTAAAATGAAGTATATCCTCGATAGATGAGGACTCACTACTGAATCTGTTGCTGCTATCTGAATTTGTCTAAGCGAGGTCGGGAACCTGAGCATCCGAACCTATGAAATAAGACATCATATCATAAATAAAGAGTATGCGTTAGTACGTGGAATGTACTGGTATGCTAGATGAGGTAAGGCTGAATGCAAGGGTTCATATATATGAACAGTAACTGACTAAATGATATGAAGTAACTAAATATGAACACATGGATAACTAAAACTGTTATAAGTACTAAGAATGCAATACTGTGCATTTATGTATATATATACTATATCTGAGCTTCTACTGAAGCTGAGAACTAATTTCTATTACTGAGTAATTGATATTTGAGATTGTTGATAACTGAATTACTGATAACTGAGTGACTGTGTCTGACAGTCCTGATTCTGTAAAATTGAACTAAGTTCTATACTGAGACTGAAACTGAGAATGTGGGAGGTAATCATCTAACCAACATGCCCCAAACAAGATAACTAGGGTCCAACCTGTAACCCCAGTTGGAAGGGTGTCAGAACCGTGCCAAGGGTAAAGGCAAGATAAAGAGTTACCCTCATCTGGCAGGTACTCTAATGAGAATGGTGGTACCCTCAACTGGTAGGTTAAAACACCTTATCAACCCTAAACTGGCAGGTTGATGTCTTAACCTACGCTGGCTACGTAGTTCTGAAATGCAGGGACTTCTTCTAAGGATCACACCCTCTACTAGCAGGTGAGTCCCCATTCTTGGGTTCACTCGGTGTTGAATCCTACTCCCAACTGAAGATACTGATTATTATACTGAGCTGAACTGGACTGATACTGAGTTTCACTGAGTTCTATAACTGACTGAGTACTACTAATCATGACCTTACTGAGACTATTTTGTAACTGACTATGGCTCTAGGTAAACAGCTAGATTTTTCGAGTATTGAATACCCCCAGGACTCGATAGCATGAAAAGTAAAGCATGGTATAATCTTAAAAACCACAACAATGTCTACTCATTCATAATTCATTCATAGGGATATTTTATCAAACACTTGTAAGGCATAAGCTTGTGCATATGCTAGCATGACATGATTTCCACATTTAATTCACATGGACTTCTATCAAACACTTGTAGAGCACAACTTAATGCATATAATCATGGACAACATATAAACATTGTAACTACAACATCCAAACTTGCTAATTGAAGAGTTATGACATGGGAATCACACAATTTAATATACATGCTATTTCAATTTCATGGAACTTACAATTAAATCATGGATGGTAACTCATATAACATCATAAACATGAATACAATCCAATTTAAGCATGTAAATCATGAATCAATAAGCTTATAGTTTTTTTTAAAAAAAAATCTTGGACTCTATGGGTGAAAGAAACCCATATATAAACACCTAACATACCTGGATATTTTAATTCTTGAAGCTCTTGTGATTTTCTTGGGGATTGCTCTTAATTTCATGAAGCTAGGGTTTTCTATTAGGGAGAGAATGCTTTTTTTCTGATTTGGGGGAAAATTGATTAAAAAATGACTAAATAACATTTTTAGGAATTAAATCCCATTTATGGACAGATTAAATTTATGGGAAAAGACTTGTTTGCCCCTGGATGATACTTTTAATTTTCATTAAAATTTTTTGATTTGGGTCCTTAGCGCGATGCGGCGCTATCGCGCCGTGTCACTGGAAATTTACAATTGCGACCTGGGAGCTTAGCGCAATGCGGTACAATCATGGTACCCCACTATATGCAAATTTAACCCTTGGCGCGACGCGCTATGATCGCGGAGTCATACTGTAAAGTGACAATTAGGAAAATAGCTTGTGGCGCGATGCGGTGGGATCGTGATGGTTCATTGAATTTTGATAATTGCCATTTGCACCCTCTCCGCGATGCGATGATGTACCAGGTGGTACACTATTTTACAAAAATAGTTATAACTTTTCACCCGGTTATTGGATTTGGGCGAATTTTATATCGTTCAAAAGCTAACTGAATTTAATATGCAATGGTAGCTCTAAATTGAAAAATACTAAGTATTTTAAGAATTTTATATATAAATACTCATGTACTTAGAGTTAAATTAAGCTAGGAAACTATGGGGTATTACATGGAGGTGGACAACTTATGTGTTCTTATTGTTGATATTCTTGTGTTCTTGATGTAGTGAAGAAGAAGCTTCAAAAAGGGGACTTGTTTGATCCAAATTTCAAAAGAAAGAGAGTGTTGGTCTTGTTTTCCTTGGAAACACTTCCAAGACATCACCAAAAAGGAAACAAACAAAAAGACTTTCCAAAATTCGTACTACCAAAAAGAAGAAAAACATTTTTCAAGGATTGTCCAAAAGAAGAAAGGGGACAAGACATCCAAAAAGGTTGTCTTGCCAATTTGGGTGCAAATAGGTGAAAGACTTTATGGATCTTGAAAATGGATCCTAGACCTTGTTTGCCCCATGCCTTGGTCGAAATTTTCTTCCTCCACATATGAAATTGAACAATTAGTTTCTTAAAACAAAATTTTTCAACTTCAATAACATTACAACGTCAAATAGTTAAGTATCACGTTATCAAAGAGCTCAAGAACATTGGTTTTCCTAGTTTCACTTTGTTGTTTCTATTGGTTTCCAATTTTTTTGACTCTAATACTAATTGACAACTAGTAAATACCTACTAAGTTGTAGATTAGTTTTTGAGTGCGTTCTTCATGTTAGCGTTGTTTTTGTGCTTTTCTCATTTTTGAATTGTAGTAAATTTATTTTGTTCAAGTTTGTACATCACTTTTTTTGTGTCGATTAACAAGAATTTAATCTGACCTCAAGCCACAATTGGAACCGAGTGACCTCATTGGAGTATAAGTGTGTTATCAGCCCTTGTGAGGCCAATAGAGTGAAAACTTCAAAAGTGTGAGCTTGAGAGTTGGTGGATTATTTTGAGGTGATTTATGGAATGATTTTGCTAACCTTTAAATTGTTATTGTTTGTGTTTTATTTAGTCTTTCTTATTAGATATGATGGCTTCGAGTGAAGGTAGTCCAAGGGCCTCGATAGAGGTAACCATGGATGCTTTGCTAGAGGCCATAATAAGCGTGAAACATGATCTTAGTGATCGAATGGAGAGGATGAAGGGAAGGATGGATGGGGTAGAGGGTTTTTTTTCAAGGTAAATGGATATATTAGAAGTTCGTTTAGATTCCAACCATTCAAGTCTTAAACACTACCATGCCTCGACTAGTGGACATGCTACCGCACCGGATACACTTCACCAATTGCTCAATCCATATAGACCAGCCCATGAACCCGTCCACCAAGTCCCTACATATCCAAAAAACCGAAGTCAAGTCCATCAAGAAGCTCCCCAAATCCAAGACCCCTTGATATGTCGAGAGCACCACTAAACCAAAACCAACCAATCCAAATTGATGATGTGGAAAGTGAGGGTCCTTATAGAGGTGAAGGGTTAGATGAATCAACTCTCTTTATGGAATTTATGTGCAATAGAAGAGGAGCTTATAGTGGGGGACATAGAGGCTGGGGGAAGAGTTGGATCGGCTCTTCATGGTAGGGGTAACTTGGGACATCGACCTTATGTTCAAGAAGGTTTAGTGGACCAAAGAGGCAAGTGGGTAGAGACACGAGCCTAAATTCCATTAAGATCACTCTTCCTTGTTTCAAGGGGACTAGTGATCTATCTCTCTATCTTGATTAGGAGTTACAATGCAATCGGATTTTCCATCTCAATGAGTTAACTTCCTAAAAGAAAGTCGCATATGCCATTGCTCAATTTGAAGGTTATGCCTCTACTTGGTGGGAGACAAAGTTGTTGCAATAAGTAAAGAATAGTAATCTTGACCTCCCAAATTAGGATGAATTAAAAGCTCTTATGAGGGAGAGATATGTCACAGAAAGGTACAAACAAGAGCAACTAACAAAGCTCTACAACTTGCGGCAAGGAGATAGAAGTGTGGAGGAATATTATGATGAGTTCTAAAACTTGATCCTACATCTTGATATCGTTGAACCTCCAAATCATTACCTAGCTTGGTTCAAGGGTGGCTTGTGCCACGAAGTTATTTCTCAATTAGTTGTCCAAAAGTTTGACCGAATTAAGGACCTTGTAAAGGTGGCAATTGAAGTTGAAAGAAACAATGATGACCAGAAGAACTTCGGGTGGAACAAGCCCTACAAGCCCTTAGAGAAGAAGCCATTTGATAAAACACTCGTAAGGACTCTACGGCTTGAAGGTACTAGTTCTTCTTCTTCTAATCCTAAGGGTATCATTTGTTTAAAATGTCAAGGTTAGGGTAAAAAAGCTAGTGAGTACCTGAACTAAAGTAACATTATGTTGGTGGGAGGAGATCCTTACTATGTTGGGGACAAAGTGATCAAAAATAATGTTAGTGAGGAAACATCTCAAGAGGATGATAGAGATGATGGTAAAGTCGAGAGGGTGTTGGAAGAAGGGGAAGTTAATATGCTTTGCGGATTGATGAGGAGGACACCTCATGATGATACGTGGCTCGAGGAAGGTGAGGTATTGATTACACTTTAACCTCTTGATGATGAAAGAACCTGAGGGCACTATGGTCCTTTCTCCAAGGGATTACACTTTTCCTTTTTTCTGTTTTCTGAACATACTGTAGTCTAGAAAACATCAAAAACATAATTTTCTGGATAAGGAGTTGATGGTACATATTCCCAACTAAATATAACTTATAAATTAATTAAGGAGATAATAAATAAATGATCATGTCCTCAAAAGATGAGGACTCACTGCTAACTCTAACTGCTGAGACTGGAATACTACTGATGCTCTGAATCTCGAGCTTTTGAACCTATGGTATAAGGTACCATAGCACAAATGCGTCAGTACTTTGAATGTACTGGTATGAATGAAAGGTAGGATGAATACATGGGGTTCATATGCATGAACAATATTGGCTAAATGACTAATATAAATGTGAGAATACATGCATGAATACGTCGTAACTATATCTGAGATCGTGATAACATGAATTTACTGATAACTAACATGACTGATAACTGAATTCTAATGATAGATATAACTGATGACATGAGTGACTGTATCTGATAGTCCTGAATCTGATGGAACTAGCTGAGTTCCGTACTGTTCTAAGTTGACTGTATCTGACAGTCCTAAATTCTATAGAAATATCTGAGTTCTATTACTGAGACTAAATGACTGTATCTGACAGTCCTGATTCTGTAACTAAAACTGTGGGAAGTAGTTATCTAACCGACATACCCCTAATATGCTATTATAGCTGAGTTGGGGTCCAATCTGTAACCCCAATTGGAAGGGTGTCAATACCGCACCACTGGTAAGGACAAGCTGTGAGTGACCCTTATCTGATAGTGTTCCCAAAAGAGAATGGTGGGGCCCTCATCTGACAGTGTTTATCCACCTCATCAACCCTCATCTGATAGTGTTAATGTCTTAACCTATGCTGGCCACGTAGTTCTGGAACGTAAGGATGACTTCTAAGAATCACACCCTCATCTGACAGTGTATGTTCCCATCCTTGGGTTCACTTGGTGCTAATTCCTACTCCCATCTGAATAAACACTGATCATGGATTACTGAACTAAACTAGACTGAATTAACTGAGTTTTGTTGACTGATGGAATAGTACTGAGATTACTGTATTACTGAGCTTTCCTGAGTCACATGACTGACTGAGTTCTACGGATCATGGCTTGACTGAGATTATCGTGAAAACATGACATGGACTCTAGGCACACAGCTATATTTTTAGGGTACAAGTACCCCCAAGACTCGATAGAAGGAAACTGACAAAGCATGACTTTCTTGAGTACAGGACCAACATCAATAATACATAATCCATTGGCTAAGACATCTCATCAAACACTTGACATACAGAACTTGTACATGAATGGAGATTTCATATTATCATACTAGTATGGCACTTTTCCTTCACATAGACATTTAATCAAACATGGGGGGGAGTATGCTATGGTTATACTATTATCAACACAACTAATAATCAAGGATACATCAATCAACTTGTGAATTGAAGGGTTTATCATAAATACCTTGTAATTCCTTAAATACTAGAATTAATTCTTGTAATTAATAGTCTATAACATGGAATGAAACCAAACAACAACATGAACATCACTTTTCAATTCAATCAAATCATGAACATTCGTAAATATACAAATCTTTGATTTTTGAAAAGAGATTCTTGAGATTCATGGGTGAAAGAGACCCATGAATCAACACATGACATACCTTAGTTCTTTATTTAGTAAATATTGATGGATAGACATTCTTGAAATCGAATCCCCAATCAAAACCCTAGCTTGTTCTTGAGAGAAAATTAAGAGAAACTAGTATATATTGGGTTCTAAATAGCTAAATCTTGTGTTAAAGGGCTTAAATAGGGGTGGAAAATTGATCCTTTTAACCTTGGACGCATCTTTTAAATTGGTGAAAATTTCCCAACCTGGACCCCTGGCGTGACGCGAGGAATTTGAAAATTGGGAAATAGGGAATGGTACGATGCGGAGCCATCGCGTTGCCACTTTGTTTGCGACCTGAAAATTTGGTGCGACATGGAGAAATCTTGCTGGGACACTAGAAAAAGGACAAATTCCATTTTATCTTGTGGCACGGTGTGCCACTGACCAATATGGCATTGTTTTACGACGAGGACTTGAAATAGTCATAACTTCTTACCCGATTATCAGATTTAGGTAAATTTTATATCGATGGAAAGCTTATTGAATTTCCCACATGACAAAAAGTGAAAATCTTAAAAATTTCATATCGAATAAACATCATTCAATTTAGAAGCTAATACTTGACATTCTTGAGACAAAATTCGTTAGAAAACTTCAGGGTATTACAATATCTCCCCCTTGGGAACATTCATCCTCAAATAAGACTGACTGAGAAGGGAGAAACGATAAGACGAAGTACATAATAAACATGAAAACTGAAACATGACTACATAACTGACATTTCTGAGATTCATACAGAGCATATCAGCTTATCAGTACTCTCAGTTATACATGAATGCATGACTGAGAGTACTGATAAGTTGATCACGCATATCTGATATGTGCATACATGATGGAATAGATTACATGACTGAGATTTTTAATAACTGAGTCTTCTCACAAGGAGAATGCATGTCTGATGCATGAACACATGACTAATCTGATGCATAAATATATAATTTGATATGCAATGGTACTTAGTACCAAGTTTAAAAATAGAATCCTGCACATGAGGCTGATACCAAGTTGTAACTGAAATCTGGACATAAAAATTGAAAAGCTTAAGGAGAATTGTTACCTTGAGCTTGATCTGAGTCAGCGGAGAAAAGGTAAGGGTACTTGGTACACATGTCTGCTTCTGCTTCCCAAGTAGCTCCCTCAATGGACTGATTTTGCCAAAGAACTTTAACTAGAGGGACTTCTTTGTTCCTCAGTCTACGATTCTGGTAGTCTAGAATTTTGACTGGAATATCCTCATAAGAAAGGTTGTTCTGAACATCTATTCTCTAAATAGGGACTACAACTGTTGGGTCACCTATACACTTCTTGAGCAAAGAGACATAGAAGACTGGATGAACTGAGGCTAGATTTGAAGGCAATTTGAGCTCATAAGCTACCTTGCTGAAGCGACAGAGAATTTTGAAGGGCGAGAAATATCGGGGACTGAGCTTTCCCTTCTTGACGAACCTCTTCACTCCCTTCATGGAATATATCTTTAGATAGACATAGTCAGCAACCTCGAACTCGAGATCCTTTCTACACACATTTGCATAAGACTTCTGTCGGCTCTGAGCAGCCCAGAGTCTTTCTCTGATCAACTAGATTTTCTCTAAGGCATCAAATAGCAAGTCAAGTACTATCATCAAGGCCTCACTAACTTCAAACCAACTGACTGGATATCTACATCTCCAACCATAGATAGCTTCGAATAGAGCCATTGGAATACTGGAATAATAGCTATTGTTGTATGCAAACTTAATCAAAGGCAAGTGGTCATCCCAACTACCCTTGAAATCAATTAGACACTCCCTTAGCATATATTTTAGAGTCTGAATGGTCCTTTCTGCTTGACCATCTGTCAGAGGATGAAAGGCTATACTGAGATGAACTTGGGTACTAAGACCCTTTTGGAATGCTTTCTAGAAATAAAAGGTGAACTGGGTACCTCTGTCTGAAATAATGGACAATAGAATACCATGTAATCTGACCAACTCCTTGATGTAGAGTTTGGTGTAATCCTCCGCTGAATAAGAGGTATGAACTAGAAGAAAATGGGCTGATTTGGTCATTCTATCTACAATGACCCAAACTAAATCATGTTGGTGATGAGTACGAGGCAAACCCATTACAAAGTCCATGTTCACTTCTTCCCACTTCTAAGTAGGAATATTAAACTCCTGCATGGACCCACTAGGTTTTTCATGCTCTATATTAACCTACTGACATGTAGAGCACTTAGCCACAAACTCTGCAATATCTCTCTTTATCCCACTCGACCAATAGATTTCCCGCAAGTTGCGGTATATCTTTGTGGCCCCTAGATGAATAAAGTAGCGTGCACCATATGCTTCTGCAAGAATTTTCTGCCTTAAGTCATCTACACCTAAAACACAGAGATGACCCTGACAACTCAATACACCATCTCCCTCTTGGGAGAAAACCTCTAATTTTTAGTCCTTAACTGACTCCTTCAACTTGACTAAACTGGGGTCTCTATCTTGCTTTTCCTTTACCTCAGAAACTAGAGATAATTCTGAACTACTCTGAACCCATATGTCACCCTCCTCTGAATCGACTAAGCGAATTCCTAGTCTAGAAAGATGATAGACTTCGTAAGTTAACTTCTTCTTATTATCCTTGACATGAGCAACACTATCTATAGACAGTGTACTGAGAATGTTAGCCACTACATTGGCCTTTCCCAGATGATAAAGGACACTCATATCATAATCTTTCAAGAGCTCTAACCACCTTCTCTGACGAAGATTGAGATCTTTCTGAGAAAAGACATACTAAAGGCTCTGATGATTGATGAACACATCTATATGAACTTTGTACAAGTAATGGCTACAAATATTTAAGGAAAGAACCACTGCTGCTAACTCAAGATTATGAGTAGGATAATTCTTCTCATGGGGTTTAAGTTGTCTAGAGGCGTAGGCTATGACCTTACCATGCTGCATGAGGACACAACCCAAACCTACTCTGGATGCATCACAATATACTACAAACCCATCTGGACAGTCTAGAAGAGCTAAGACTGGGGCTGAGGTGAGTCGAGTCTTCAACTCCTAAAAGCTCTTCTCACATGGTTCTGACCACTAAAACTTGACTTTCTTCTAAGTCAATCTGGACATAGGGGATGCAATAGACGAAAATCCTTTAACAAACTATCTGTAATAGCCAGTCAAACCCAATAAACTCCTAATATCTGATGGAGAGACAAGTCTGGGCCAGTTTCTTACCGCTTTAGTCTTTTGAGAATCTACTCTAATGCCATCACCGAAAATGATATGGACAAGGAATGCTACTGACCTTAG
>JAPEIP010000008.1:92842729-92861265 GCA_026120095.1 Capsicum chinense | reverse complement strand
GTATGGTGGAATAGATATAGGCAGATTATCTGGAAGAAGATCAATGTCGAAGTCTATTTTCTTTTGGGGAGAAATTCCTAGAAGATCTTCGTGAAAGAAATCTGAACATTCATTCACTACTAGGACAGATTCAAGACTGGGAGTTTCAAAACTAGTGTCCTTAACTCAAACAAGATGATAGACACATCCTTTAGAAATTATTTTCCGTGTCTGAAGGTAGGAAATAAGCTGACCTCTGAAATCTGAAGTACTACCCCTCCACTCTAGGATGGGTTCTTTTGGAAACTGAAACTGGACTATTCTATTTCTACAGTTGACTGTGGCATAGCAATAATGAATCTAATCCATGCCGAGAATGATATCAAAATCAGTCATCTTTAATTTGACTAAATCTGCTGAAGTGGCTTTTTAAAATATCATAACCGGGCAGTTCTTGTATACCCGTCGGGCTATGATGGTTTTAACTACTGGGGTAAATATTGAAAAGGGCTCTGCTAGAATTTTGGGACTGATTTCAAAATCAACTCCTATATAGGAAGTGACAAAAGACAAGGAAGCTCCTGGATCTAGAAAAGCATAAACATGCACATGAAAGATCTGTAACATACTAGTAACCACATCAGGAGAATTTTCCTGATCTTACCAGGACAGAAGATCATAGAGTCTATTTGGGTGTTGCCCACTAGTAGCACTGGAAGTGGCACCCTCCTGATTTGGGTGACTGGACTGAGCTGAGGAACGGTTCTACTGACCCTGATAACCTAACTGGGGATAATCTCTCACTCTATGGCCTGGCTTGCCATATCCAAAATAGACATTGCTACCAGCTCTGCAAGCACCCTTGTGGTTCTTACCACAATTCTGATAAAGAAGATTAGTTCGGGTATTGATAGCACTGCCCTGAGACTTAGAGTCTGGCACCCTATCTCTATTTCCATCCTCGGACTTAGGAGCTGGAGCACTGGCAAAAGAAGGAGCTGGAAATGATGACTTAGGATGGAACTGAGAGTGGTTTTCTCCTTCTGATTTGGGCTGAGCAAAGTTGAAACTACCTATCTTTGCTCTCTTATTCTGTTTCTCCCTCATCTTAACCTTTTGATCTTCTATCTGCTGAGCATGATTCATAATCCTGGCTAAAGTCATGTCACTATTCAACATCGCAGACCTACACTCGTTGACCACGCTGTCATTCACCCCAGAAACAAAATTACTCATCTTGACTATGCTATCTGCAACCACATGAGGAGCATATCTGGATAATTGAGTAAACTTAAGAGAATACTCTTTCACCATCATATTGCCCTGTCTGAGGTTAATGAATTCTAACACCTTAGCCTCTCTCAGCTCTTGGGGAAAGAATCTATCTAAAATGCAGTGACAAACTCTTCTCACTCAATTGGCGCTGCATCATATGGCCTTTTTGACTTCCACTATTTAAACCAAGTATGGGCAACATCTTGTAACTGGTATACAGCTTGCTCAGCACTCTCAATAGGAGTAACCCCCATGATTTCAGTAACATTTTGAACCTGATCGATGAATTTTTAAGGGTCCTCATCTGACTTAGACCCGAGAAATGATGGAGAATTTATTTGGGTGAAGTCCCAAATCCTGGCTGCAACTGAATTGGCCACTGGGTTGGCCGAAACAATGGCTGGTCATTTATTCTGAGTAGCAACTAACTGAGCAAGAGTTGTGAATGCAGCTCTGAACTCTGCATGAGAAATATATTCTCCCAAAGATTTTTTGGGCTGAGGGGCTGACTTATTTTGTTTCTTCTTTTAGGAGGCATGTTCTGTAGAAGAAAGGGAAAAATAGATTAGACTGAGAGATTGACTTAAGATTATGCTCACTGGCATGACATGAATGTTTAAAGAAGGGAAAATTGTTCCTAAAACATCTTATAGCCTCCTGTACATAAATATGGAATGCAACACACCCATCTACAAGACTCTACTAGATATAGATTTCAGACTTCCTAGCACACTATTGAACCTCAGGCTCTGATACCAAGTTTGTAATGCCCTGAATCTGGTACTTGAAATGCTACACACTGTGAATGACCCCGAAGGACCACAAGCTAACCCATGACTAAAATTTGTACCTGTACACTGTATAACATACTAATATAATGCGAAAATGAAGGATGGAAGGTCATAAGATTCAAAACTGCATGACTGATAAAATATAACATCTGAGTAGGGTAATAGAAAACCCAAAACTAAAATACTATCTGAACATACTGTAGTCTGAAAAACCTCTAAAACATAATGGTCTGGATAAGGAGTTGATGGGATATGTCCCCAACTAACTCCAACCTATAAATTAATTAATGAGGTAATAAATAAATGATTATATCCTCAAAATATAAGGACTCACTGCTAACTCTAACTGCTGAGACTGGAATACTACTATTGCTCAGGAGCTTGTCCTTCTGAACCTATGGTATAAGACACCATAGCACAAATACGTCAGTACTTTGAATGTACTGGTATGCATGAAAGGTAGGTTGAATGCATGGGGTTTATATACATGAACAATACTGGCTAACCGACTAATATGAACGTGAGAATACATACATAAATACGTTGTAACTATATTTGAGATTGTTATAACATGAATTTACTGATAACTAACATGACTGATAACTGAATTCTGATGATTGGTATAACTGATGACATGAGTGACTATATCTGACAGTCCTGAATCTGATGGAACTAGCTGAGTTTTGTACTGTTCTGAGTTGACTGTATCTGATAGTCCTGAATTCTGTAGAACTATCAGAATTCTATCACTGAGACTGAATGACTGTATCTGATAGTCCTAATTTTGTAACTGAAACCGTGGGAAGTAGTTATCTAACCGACATGCCCCTAATATGACATTATAGCTAAGTTGGGGTCCAATCTATAACCCTAATTAGAAGGGTGTCAATACCGCACAACTGGTAAGGACAAGATGTGAGTGACCCTCATTTGACAGTGTCCCCAAAAGAGAATGATGGGGCCCTCATTTGAAAGTACTTATCCATCTCATCAACCCTCGCCTGACAGTATTGATGTCTCAACCTATGCTAGCCACATAGTTCAGCAACGCAAGGATGACTTCTAAGAATGACACCCTCATCTGACAGTGTGTGTTTCCATCCTTGGGTTTACTCGATGTTAATTCCTATTGCCATCTGATTAGACACTAATCATGGACTACTGAACTGAACTGGACTGAATTAAATGAGTTTTGTTGACTGGTGGAATAGTACCGAGATTACTGTACTACTAAGCTTTCCTGAGTCACATGACTAACTGAGTTCTATGGATCATGGCTTGACTGAGGATATCGTGAAAACATGATACAGACTCTAGGCACACAGCTATATTTTATGGGTACAAGTACCCCTAGGACTCGATATAAGGAAACTGACAAAGCATGAATTTCTTGAGTACATGACCAAAATCAACAATACATAATCCATTGGCTAAGACATTTCATCAAACACTTGACATGCATAACTTGTACATGAATGGAGATTTCATATTATCATACTAGTATGGCATTTTTCCTTCACTTAGGCATTTAATCAAACATGGGGGGAGCATGCTATGGTTATACAATCATCAATACATCTAATAATCAAGGATACATCAATCAACTTGTAAATTGAATGGTTTTTCATGAATACCGCGAATTCCTCATATACTAGAATCAATTCTTGTAACTAATAGTTTATAACATGGAATTAAACCAAAAAACAACATGGACATCACTTTTCAATTCAATCAAATCATGAACATTCGTAAATATATAAATCTTTGATTTTTGAAAAGAGATTGTTGAGCTTAATGGGTGAAAGAGACTGATGAATGAACACATGGCATGCCATAGTTCTTGATTTAGCGAAGATTGACGGAGAGACTTTCTTGAAATTGAATCCCCAATTAAAACCCTAGCTTGTTCTTGAGAGAAAATTGAGAGAAACTAGTATATTTTGGGTTCTAAATAGCTGAATCTCGTGTTAAAGGGCTTAAATAGGGGTGGAAAATTGACCCTTTTAATCCTGGATACGTATTTTAAATTGGTGAAAATTTCCTGACCTGGACCCCTGGCAGGACGCGGAGCTATCGCACCGTGTCACTGAAATTTGACAATTGGGAAATAGGTAAATGGCGCGATGTAGAAAAATTGTGCTGGGACACTAGAAAAAGGATAATTTCCATCTTATCTTGTGGTACGGTGCGCCACTGACTAATATGGTACTGTTTTACAACGGGGACTTAAAATAGTCATAACTTCTTACCCGATTATCGGATTTAGGCAAATTTTATATCGATGGAAAGCTTATTGAATTTTTCATATGAAAAATAGTGAAAATCTTAAAAATTCCCCATGGAATAAACATCATTCAATTTAGAAGATAATACTTGATATTCTTGAGACAAAATTAGTTAGGAAACTTTGGGGTATTATAATGATACAAGATCGATCGTGATTGAAGACCAACATGTTGAGACCTAATCTTAGGGGATACCCAACAAAGACAAAAAGCCTTTAAGTGTCAAGAATGCCTTTCAAAACACTTCAAGGCTGCCCGATTTTATATGCCAAAATTGCCCCTTTGTCATAGCTTATTAAGGGCATTTTAGTCATTTTGTAATAAGTTGTAACCTAGCTTATAAATAGAACTTGATAGGACATTTTGTCCACAACTGTTGATGATATATTTTTGAGAGCTCTAAAGAGTGTCTTGCAAGGTGGATTCATTATAACAAGTGTGGACATCACTTGTGTTGATAACAATCTTAGAAATGGTGGTTGCTTGGGAATTTCAAATTCCTTGGGGTCCCGTAAGAACTTGGTGTTATTTGTGTGAAAACTTTGGATCTTAATGTTAGATATACATTTTGGTTCATAAGTTTTTATGTATTGTATGTCAAGTTATCTATCTTACTTTCTTGTACCCATTTTGTTCTTGTGTTGTTGAATCCGTGGAGTTATTGTTATTCTCTTGTTGTTGTTCTTCGTCTTGTGTGTTAATCTAGTTTGGGTTGGCTTTTTGGTGTTTTAAACATCATTTTTCATCTTGTTTTGTTGGTTTCTTGTTGAATTTGAGAGTGGTCATCAAAGAGGTCCTCGGTTCTTTGAACTTGTGTACTATTTTAGTGTTTGTTTCGTGTGTTCCTTGCCTTTCTTGTATCATTCAGAGATGAGTTTATTAAATCATTCCTAAATATTGTTCTTAAATAAGTCTTTTTCTTGTAGTGATTCCAATAAGTATATTGTGAGTAGTAACTTTATCATAATTTGTGTTTTTCACAACTTTTATAGTATATATATGATTTTGAAGAACGGTATTACTAAATGTTTTAAAATTGCACGTGGGACAAGTCTTTTACTTGATGTGATACAGAAATAGTTATTTGAGATGTTCTCACTACTATAAGACATATTTACCATTATTTGAGATATGGTTGCTGCTATTGTGAAAGATCTTACTTACTTAAGGATTAAGTATTTTGACAACTGTTTTGCTCAAGTTAATATGTAATATGATTTGGTACAAACTTAACTGCCCTGTACTATTTTGAAAAGGCTTTCATATGAGTGTCTATTATTTATAAAATGTGTAGAAATGATAGTAGATCTTGATCTGGATCTCATAGTCAATGGTGGGTTCGTTAAATCTGGTGCACCTTGTATTTACATATTACTGTTATAGCCCTCATTAGTGGAAAGGTAGAACTAGCATATAGATACTAATTTCCCTTGAGTAGGGACCTGTTAATATGTTTAGATGGATCCTTTACGAGGGGTCCATAATCACTGGCTTTTCTTGAAGTAGAAAATCACACCCATTACATGATTCATTCTTGGAAACCACCAATATAAGAAATACTTGATATGATACAATGTTTTATTGAGTTCATTACTGAACAATTATTTAGTTTTGCTTACATGGAACGAATAAGATTGTTTATTATTGCTATTTCAAAAAGGCTACTTACTTCATGATATTTTGATTATCTTATGAGAATTTTGTTTGAATTGTCCCTATTTAAATGGTTATGGTTTAGTGTTAAGCTAGCATCTCACTCCTTGCTATTTTTTAGAGAAGCATGTGATGCTAGTGAGGATTTCATTCACAGAGCGTTTGGTGTACTCCTGGTAAGCTCCGCAATTGTTTGCATGGGCAGCAAGTTCATTTTTTTTTATGGTATTTTCCTTGAAACTTTTAGAGTCTCTCCTTAGTCACTTCATTTATTAGAGTCATGAGTATTCTTTTGTTATTCTGGATTTTACAAAGTATTTGACTTCTTCTCAGAGTTGGAAATAGATTTTAGTTTCATTGAGTTACAAATAGGTTGTTCATAAAGTTTGTACATTGTTTTGGTGATATTGGTTTGTTGTGTTGAAGATTTGAGACATGGAATATTTGGATAGTCCTAAAAATAGAAAAACCTCTATTTGATTTTATGTAGAATATTGATGAGGCTTGGTTTGGTATTCTAACCTTCTTAGCATCAGTCATGACCCTAGATTGGGTCATGGCAATATTGTAGATTAATGATTTGAAAGGAAGGAACTTAATTTTGAGTGCTATCAAAGCTATACAACAAGGTATGAAAGGTTTCTTGATCCCATACTATTTGGCGTGAATCTAACTCTTGCATTACAAAGTAAGCTTTCTAAGTGCTCTTCCTTGCAATGATACGTAAGGGCAGTGTACTATTTCCAATGTAGCTAACAAGCTTGTCCCCACTCCTTAGTGTGTTAAAGTACTTCAAAATGTGTTAGTAACTAGATCTGCACATTTATATTTCTATGTACTAATATGAAAATTGTGCTTTCAACAACAAGTTGTGTGAGTTCTTCTCTTAGTCAAACCAGGTCTATTGTGTTGCTTAAGATCCTAAGTGTTATGTTACTATTATTGTTGCTTCCTACATCATTTTTACTTCATAAAGTGCATGTTTGTATGTCTTGTACTCCTGGTCCAAAGTTTTAAACTCGATAATGTTATAACCACCTAAATAAAAACCTTAAAGATAAAAAGCATAATGTAAGGTGAATCTGTATATTGGTGTGTGGTGCGGTATACCAGGGGTGAATAGTAGCATCCATAGATCTCAATCTATATATTACAGGTGGTATCCTAGGGGTGAAAGAAAATATCTTGGGTCGATTTCGATTTATGTATTTATGATGACTGTATCCCAGGGGTTAAAATGCCTAGCATGGATCACCCTCTTTACCACTGATTAGCTAATCATTTGTATCATATTCCTTACAAAGTCTATAAAGCAAAGAAGAATAAAGTAAAGTAAAGTATGTAATAGCAAGGTGGTCTTTTGTCCTTATCTATACATTTGTACCTAATGTTATTTGAGCTCATATTCTACATATGATTACTTTATGCCTTACATACTCAGTACATTCTTTTGTTCTAACATCCCTCATGAGGGACACTATGTTTCATACCACAGGTATAGGTACTCCAGCTAGTAGACCTCCTCAATATGAGCACAAGACAATCAACTATGATTGGTGAGCTCCAGGTTGATTTAGACCTTTATCAATTTTTGGTATATATATTTTGGTATTGTATATCAACTAAGGGTAAAGTTGGGCATGTCTCTATCTAGACCAAGTTTGCCAATCTTATACAGGATCTTAAGACTAATATGTAAAGTGCAGTTATGTTTGGTTCCTTAATAGTTGTGGCCTCAACATCCAAGTCATGTATAGATGTTTTGGGCCTATCTCTATGCTAGTATTTTATCATCACTTTAGCTTATATACATTTGCCAAAGCTTCATTACTATCATAGTTATTCACATGGACAGTAAGGATATAAGTTTTTCCTTTGATATGGGGCTTGTCCATATCAAAGGGATTTGAGTTGTGGCACATAATCCAAATGATAGTTTTTCCTTTGGACTTAGAAAGACCTTCAATAAAGTCCATACAAATGTCAGTCTAAAAATGATTAGGAATGGGAAGTGGTTGAAATAGACCAAAAGATGTTAGAAGTAGCATACTCGTACTTTTGGCACACAATATATTATGCACTAAATTAGCAATATCAACCCTAACTCTTTTCTAATAGAAGTAGGCTAGCACCTTTTCTAGCGGTGATATCAAAGCTTGAATATCCACCAGCAGGACTAGAATGTCATACGCTTAGGATTTCGATCATGAGAATAGTATCATTGTCAATAACTAGCTTCTTCTTTCTTCTTAATTACTCAAATAATCAAGAAAAATGTTTTTGATATGTGGTTTGTAGGGTCTAGATAAGACTTTAATTCAGGATCAAATTCCCAACTACTTTAGTCTCATTCATAAGTTAGCTTGGACTAAAGTCAACATGATAATCATGAGTTCGACTCCATGAACTCTAGATAAAGCATAAAAAGTTAGGTTCTTCTTAACCTTTGTTCTGAATCTCAAAATTAAAGGGTAGCAACTTGGCTAATCATCTGATTTCAGAGTCAATGTATGGTTTCTTCTCCAATAAATAATTCAGTGACTTTTGGTCAGTTTACATCAAGAAATTTGACTAAATAAGTAATTGAACCATTTAGTGACAGCAAACTCTAGGTCCAGTAGCCCTTTTTCATACACAGAAAAAAACCATATAACAAGTATTAAGGCCTTCGCTAATAAATTCATGGGGTGATCATTCTATATAAGAACAACACCAATCATATACCATTAGCATCGTTTCAACAACAAAAAGAAAGAATAATCATGCAAGGCAAAAATTAAAGCAGAAATAAGGGTTAACTTTAACTAATTGAATGACATAGTGACACAATCAAATAATGTAAATTCATTTTTTTTCAGAAAGTCATTCAATGGTCTACTGATGACCCCATAACACTTCATGAACTTCTTATAGTAGCCTACAAAACTTAAAAAACCTCAAGTTCTTTAGATTCTTAGGAATAGGCCAGTGGTGAATAGCTTGGATCTTCTTAGGATCTGTAGACACTCTTTCAGAGATAAAATACCCTAAATACTTAACCTTAGATACCTCACACACATACTTAGACAGTTTAGCCAAGAATTGATGTTGCACCATCATATCAAAAAAAATTCAATTGACCACATAATCTTGCAGGGACATGTTATAGATTAAAATATCATTACATAACATCAAACTAAAATTCCTCAAAAACTGCTAGAAAACATGATTCATGAAACATTGAAATATATAAAGTGCATTAGTCAAGGCAAAGGATATGACTAAAAATTCATAGTGATCCAACTAAGTTTTAAAAATTACCTTTGAAAATCTTCCCTTACCATTCCTATATACTGATGACCTGATCAAATATCAACATTGCAAAAAATACTGACCCTTAATAGTTTACCAAACAAATCATCAATGATGGGAATAGGGCATTTATCTTTGATAGGTATACTGATTCAGCTCTCTATGATCCGCACATAACTTCCATGGCCTTTTTTTTACCCACCATTACTACAAGTGTAAAAAAAATACTATGATGTCCTTCATCATAGATGAATATATGTATAGCTTTATATTTACAAGTTTAGCTCCTGATAATAAAGGAATCTTATGATCTAATGGTCCTCTCAAGGATGGAATTATTATAGGTTCATCAAAGATTCTGGTCAACTTCCTAAGGAGCTGACTAGCTCATCTGGTATGGGCTCATGCCTAGATAAATATAAGAAGTGATTGTCACCATAAATTTTATTGTCATAATAAGGAGGAAGTAATTGCATCATGAATAATTTCATCTTATCACCTGAAAACCAGTTCACAGCTTTAGAGTTATCCAACATCCTCATGCACACCCGTGAGCACATGTTATTTTTACTAATGAGTGAATGAAAGAGTAAGTTCATTAAAATTCATATTCAGTAGGCCTAGAATTTTCATCCACAAAGATCCTAAAACTGTCATAACTACCAAGAAACACAGTTAGGTCTGCCTAATAAGTTATTTCCTGTAACATCCACCCAAAATTCTTGACAACTCTTAAAGTAGTCTACATTGTTACCAAAGTTAACATAGCTCAAAAAGTAGAAGTAATTATTCACCCTGACCTCTTACGGAATTTTTATCAATGAAATTATAGGTACCCCCACCATTAAGAAGAATCTAAACTGGCCATACCCCATTACATGGATAGTGTAAGCCCCTTGAATTCTAGCGAAAGCACATAAGGAAATTATCGGAGTATCTTCTTCAATTGTTGGCCGATTTTCAATCTCTATCAAGTTAGTAATAGATGGATCAATCACTGTCATGCCCTATTTTTACCAAGGTTAAAAAAAATATGACTTATGAACTCTAAAAGAATTAAAATTTGTAAGGAAAATAAGAAAACTTATTTATTTATTAACATGTATGACTAAATTTTAGTCCGCAAAAACTAATTTAAGATTCTAGGTAAGGGTTCAAGTTATTCTGAAGGGAAGAGGGTTGGGCACCCTTCAGAATCCACAAATATGGTACTCGGCTAAAAAAATTTATTAAAGAAGGAGGAGGTAAAAATAATTTCTTTGAGAAATGTAAATATTTAAAATAATGTAAAAATGTATGTATATTAAGTATATGAGTAAAGCTTATTGTTATGAAAATATATAAAGAATATGTATAAAAATGTACAAATTTCATGTGAAAGAAAAGTATTTTGTGACATATAAAAAGAAAGTATCTTTATGTACTATAAGAAGAACAATATTTTTTACTAATAATACTACCTATTTGACCGAAATTACAGAGAGAAATAAAGATTTTACTTGAAAAGAAAGACTATACAATATTTATGATGTAAATGAATTAATTGATGAATTTTATTTGTGTAAATATTAACGGTCTAAGTTTTTCCTAAATACATGATGAATATTGTAAAGTAAAAAGGTTCTTGCCCAGCACCCCAAAAGTAGAGTTTCCACTATATTGTTATCTTTTGTACAATTATACGGATGAAAACTAAAATACAAATATAAAGCTCCGGGCTCCCTCTCAAATAGCACTTCGGGATGTGTTATTGAGAACATGTATAAATGCTTGATAGAAGTATTAAAAATGAATGAATAGTCACTAAAGTAAATAAAATTATGTGTACACGTACGTATTTATTGATGTATAAAGAATAGAAATTTATTATAAAGTGGGCTCGAATTAAGTTTTAGATGCTTCATGGCTATGAAGTGGTTGCTCGACTAATCGGTCGTCCTAAATTGCCTTACCAAGATACGAATCATAAAACCCTTTGTGTTATCGTAATATTGTAAATATTTTTCATCTCCCGAGTTAATTTATTTTTGTTACATATTTGTATACATAATGTCCGTCCTTTATTTGGAGAGGCTTAGAATATCGAAGGAGAATTTCTTCATCGGTCATATATTTATTTTGACATAAAATAGATAAACTTAAGAAAATAAATTTCGTATTTTGTTATGGGATGGCCTCAAAAATTCGACGGAGAGATATTATCATCAATTATGGGATGGCCTCAAAAATTCGACGGAGAGATATTATCATCAATCAAACTTTGGCCCTTGATATATAATAATAAATTTGAGAAAATAAAGTTTGGCTCTTGTAATGGGGTGACCTTAAGTATTCGAAGAAAAGATAATGTCATTGGCTAATGTATTGGCCCTTGATATAAAATAATAAATTTTGGAAAATAAAGTCTGTCTTTTGTAATGGGGTGGCCTCAAATATCCGATGAAAAGATATTGTCATCGGCCAATACAGTGTAGTATATGTCTGTTATCAGTATAATAAATGAATGTGAGAGACAAAATTGTCAAAGATAAGTGTGAAGGAATAGCAAACGACCAAGAGCAGTAAACAAGCAATTAAAATTTTCACAATAGAAACAAAACAGCAAAGAGATAGTCTTTGGAGAATATTTTTTAGCTAAATCTCAACCAAACTACGGCAAAGTAACATCAATTTGAACATAACAACTCTGTACAATGAAGCAAGTAATAATTTTGCTGGAGCAAACAAATATAAATAAACCAAATTAGTGGTATAATCAGAGACAAGGCAAACAATGACGTCGCTTCAAAGGTGAACACCGGAGCAACTTCGTAAATATACAAAAATATGGCCAGATCTAGCACACTTTCTGACATACAGTGTTAGTTTGGGGTGTCGGAGTTATTGTTTGGTCGGAGAAGAGGAGAAAGAAAAGAAAGGTGATGCCGAAGTGGCTCATCGGTGGGGTTTGCTAGTCGATGACCTGGGGCATCTCACCGGTGCCCTATCGGTGGCTGGCAGGAATGGAGCATCACAGTTTCGTTTGATCGTCGGTGATGGATTTTGCCGGTGGTGGCTGCGGCTGGTTGTTGGGCAGGCTGCCGGCGCTGGTTTTTGGACTGGCTATCGATGTTGGTTTTTAAAGATGGTCGCGATGTGGAAAGACAGGAGAGGGAAGAGAAAATTCAACCATCCGGTGATTGATTCTGACGCTGGCAATGGCTGGTTTTATAGTGAGAAAAGAAGAGAGAGGAGAGTAGAAAGAGTGGTCGATTTTTTGTGCGTGAGTTGTGTGTGTTGGTGTGAAATTTTTTTGTCTTTAAAATTACCCCTTCTCCATTTATTTATATTAAAAATTAGCACCCTTTTTTATCCAAAGGATTAAAGGGTGTCCCTACTTTTTCTTTGAGAGTACCTTTTGGACCTTGGGTTATTAACCAAATCCTTTTAACCAACATGTAAGGTTATTGTCCAAAGGGTAGTGTCATTGTCAGACGTGACAAGTCATTATGTGTAGTTATTGTTGGATGTCACAAGACATTATTATGTGGTCGTTGTAGGATGTGACAAGACATTGAATTATTATACTGTATAAAAATAATTGCTCTGACTTAACATTTGTGGACTATAAAAAATGTACAAAATGCAGGTATTCATTTATAATTATGAAAAAATGTAAAGAATGTTGAAAGTATTGAAAAATGTAATTAATTTGAAAATGTTATAAAAATATGATGTCACCTCGTATATGTGTGCAAATGATTGGAAAATGTTAAAGATGATAATGAATTGATAAAAATCTTAATGTACAAAGAATTATTAATAAATTATGAAAAGCAAGATATGACAATAAATTGATAAAATCCTAAAGTAAGGATGATTATAAATAATTTATCAACAATTGAAACAAATATGTGAAAAATGTGTTTCGTGCCCTTTAACAATCAGGAAGCATGAAGACACTAATTTTAAGCATGGAGAGCAAAAATTGAGTATCAATAATCATTGTTTTTGAATCTCATGTTTCAGTAAGCGCCAATTTAATTTCATCATAATTACCTACTTAGACAGGGTGAACACGTAACCAATGCAATATTTTTCATCATAAAATTCAATAATCCTCGAGCTTTTTTGATTTGCATTTCAGCAGAGGGATATTGCTCTTTTACATATAAGATTTGATGGATCGGTGAAGGTGGCAATACCAACCTAGCACTCTGATCAAAAATAAATTATGGTAGTCTCATATTATGGGCATCCACAATTGGTTTCTTAATAGTCTCGCATTGCATACTAGATGATCTGTGAGATTTTGCATTAGCAATTGAATAGACTCAATCCTAGCCAACCTATACACATTTGATAAGGTCTGAGATTCATAAGGTAGGGCTTCAACCTTCGAACTCATAGCTACTAGCCTTAGCCTGTGGTTTCTTGGAGTATCATCTACAAGAAAGTACTGATCAATTCTGTACAACCTTATCTTTAGCTTTTCACTATTGCAATGAGGAAAAATTAAGTTATGATTTTGAGAAATACCAATATAGAGTGGGTTAGGACATATGATCTCTTGTCCAATAGGTTGGGAAGCATCTTTAATACTAGCTTTAGTAGAATCGTCTCTAGATTAGTAATGTAGTTACAGTCTGTCAACAGAATTCTTCAAAGCTTGAACAAGTTGAAGCATCTTACCTTTTCTGTGATGTACATCTAACTTAAATTTCTGGTATTTCTCCTCATTAATAACGTGCAAATCTAACTAATGTGTTATCATATCTTCAAATTAGTCTTGAACGTTCAGTTCAACAACTATCGGAGTTATCTTGAATTGTTTACATGGTCCTATTTTATGAAACTGAATGGCCCAAATACCAATTGATACGAGGACAAACCTATATAGAAGAAGAGAGAATTGAGGAAGAATAGAGAATTCGAGAAGAGAAGAAAAGAGAAAAGAAGGAGAGAGATTGTACTTATATTGAGATATCATATATGTTATATCCTGGTACAAAATCTATATTTTTCAATGCGAACCTCAACACTAAGTTCAAGAATTATTTCAAGAACTACAATAAAGTTCCAACAAATTCAAATACAAATTCAAATGAACTATCAAATGAAGTGTTTATCAACTTTAAGAAATAAGGATGAAGCAGAAAAGTTTAGAATCAAGTCCACCGACTTCAGGTGTGTCCTTAAGGAATTTATTCCCCTTAAATACTGGAGGTTAAATAAATCTTTCCTCCAAAGATAAAATAATACACTTTCTAAAAATAGTGGTACCTCAAATTTTTAGAAACTTTAGACTCACTCAACTATTTGATGATCACACAAAGGGTCTTAGAAGAAGAAGAAGAAGAAGAAGAAGAAGAAGATTAATTTTTAACTCAAAAACATGTCTTTATCTGAGAAAAAACTTAGGTATTTATAGCGATCAAGGTGTTGCTTCATGAAAAGAAGCAATGGTTCAGAAAATTGCACCCGTTCATTAAGGTTCACCCCTTTATATAGATGCAACTCTTTAAAAATGTGCAATTCTTTGAATAAGTTGCAACCTATTGAAAAGGTCATAACCATTCAAACCGAAAAGGTGTCTATTCAAATTTCATTCATTCTCTTGGTGTCTTTCCAGAAAAAACACCTATTCATTTTTCATTCACACATCTTACAAACCTCACAATCCCCCATATAAATGGGGAATGTCTATATTATCAGAAAATTTGTGGAAAAGTGTGTGATCAACAAGCAAAGACTAATTGCATCTGGATAAGTGATTTTTCTTTAAACTTTCCACAGTGAACATGCATCGGATGCACTGGGTCAATTGGCAGATGTGATATCTTTGAATCGTCGAGCTTTAATATACACCTAGATAACACAAGTCACACAAACAACCTTTTAACATTTATGGTTCTCAAGGTTTTATTTGTTTCGGCCATGAACACGCCCTGATTTTATGAGAGCTTAGAGAATAGGCCTTTACTAACATTCTCCTTGAAGAGGCTTCAACTTCACCCTCACATAAGTGATTCCTAAATGTTTAATCTTATAGATCAAACTATTTGGTCAACAACAACAACAACAAACCCAGTATATTCCCACATAGTGGGGTCTGGGGAGATCAAACTATTTGGTCAAATCTATCAACTATAGAAATCATTAAAAAGATTCAAACCATAAGTCTTATCCTGTTTCCTGAAAATTTTCTTCATTACGAGAATGAATTGAGCATATTGACAATATTGAACTATCAGTTACAACTTTCTTGATCTCCTTGAACCTAGCTCTTGGGATCGCCAGTCTGCTTGATAAAGTTACCGCCATGTTGACTTGTCCTAGGTTGTAAACCCATTTCCTTCATTGATCTCTCAACTCCCTCTCTAGATAAGTCTTTTATAAGTGGATCTAATATATTATCCTTGAACTTTACATAGTCAACAGTGATAATTCCACTAAAGAGTTGTTCTCTAACGATATTATGTCTCCATCTTATATAATGAGATTTACCATTGTACATTATGCTTCCTGCCCTACCGGTCACCACTTGACTATTATAGTGTATACATACTGGTGCCAAAGATTTGAGCATATAAGGAATACCTTTTAATAGCCATCCAACTTTTTTACCGACTTTATCTAATGCGATAAACTCAAATTTCATTGTAGAGCGGGAAATACATATTTGTTTGGATGATTTTCAAGAGACTGCTCCTCAACCTAAAGTAAATACATCTCCGCTCATAGATTTTACTTCATTTGATTTGGTGATCCAATTTGCATCACTATATCCTTTGATTACCACAGGATATTTGTTATAATGCAAAGCATAGTCTTAAGTTTGTTTTAGATACCTCAAAACTATTTTCATTGTCATCCAATGAGTTAGCTTGGAATTACTCGTGTACCGACTCAATTTACTAATATCACATGCTATACGTGATCGCGTACAATTCATGATATACATCAAAATTCCTAACACTCTTGCGTAGTCCAACTATGAGTCATTTTCACCTTCATTCTTTTGAAGTACAAATCTCACATCTAACGGAGTCTTAGCAATACCAAAATCCATATACTTGAACTTATCAAGTACCTTTTCAATATAATGAGACTGTAAAAATACCAACCCTTGTGGAATCTTATAAATTTTTATCCCTAATATCACATCCGTAACAACAAGATCTTTCATATCAAACTTGCTCTCAAGCATTCATTTCGTATAATCTATGTCAAAAATATCTCTACTGATGATCAATAAATCATCCACATACAAACAAATAATGATTTTGTGATTGAAAGTGTCTTTAGTGTAAATATATTTATCACATTCATTTATTTTGAAGTCGTTTGCCAACATAGTTTGGTCAAACTTTGCATGCCATTGTTTGGATGGTTGTTTTAGTCTATAAAGTGACTTGACAAGTTTTTACACTTTTTTTCTTTATCAGAGATCACAAAATCCTCAGGTTGTTCCATATAAATTTCTTCCTCCAATTTTCCATTTAAGAATGTTTCACATTCATTAGATGGATTTCAAGATCATATACCATTGCTAAGGTACCTAACATCGGAATGGACGTTATCCTTATTACAGGCGAGTATGGTACAAAATACTTAAATCCTTCTTTTTGTTTAAAGCCTTTCACAATAATTCTTACCTTGTATTTGTCAATTAGTACCATCAGCTTTAATTTTCCTTTAGAATATCCATTTGAAAACTTAAGATTTATTTCCTAAAGGAAGATAAACCAATTCACAGGTGTGGTTGCTCAAGATTGAATCAATCTCACTATTGACTTTCTTTTTCCAAAAAGATGCATCTGAAGATGACATTGTTTCATTAAATGTTTGAGGCTCATTTTCTAGAAGAAATGTTACAAAATTTTATCTAAAGCAAGTTGCCATTCTTTGACGTGTAATATGCCTTGGATTCTTATTATTAAGTATATTCTCGTTTGATCCATCTCGGGGTTGTTTAGTGTCACAACCCAAATGGCCATGAGTGGAACCTACACTAATCTTCCTGTGGGAGAACCATTTAAATCAAACCATTACCCAATCACTTAGTAAATATTAAGATGATATCATCATAAAATAAACATAATAACATTAATTCAAAGCTAACCATTATTAATGTGGAAATCCAACAACTACTTATTGAAATTTCCAAGATTCGAAAGTCATCGTACAAGAACTTCTAAACAATGATGATGTCCAAAAATAAAGTAAATAAAGAATGTTTCATTTCCAGAAAGATGGAAAAAAACAAACAGGATGACCCATGGCAGCCTGGAGACAGAGTGTTCACCCTTGGATCAAGATCTGCTATGAAACTCTAGAGGTGAGGTCATGTCTGAGCCTCTAGAACACTTTCTGCACTCAACAAAAGAAGAGTACGGGGTAGTAACAGTACAAACCACTATGTACTAGTGGGTATCATAGGCTAACTCAATTTAATAGTATGTACACAACATAAATCAAATAACAAGCAGACAAGCATCGTCACATAATAATTATTCAATGAATCAAAAATACAGCAACAATAGGTCAAACAGTGCTCACAAACAAGCCACATAATCATCAAGAGTATCAACCATACTGTAAACATTCATAGAATCAACACAAATATGTACACACATGCTATAGAACTTATTTTTGCCCAAATAGTCATGACCTGTAGGGAAGAATCTATGTTCATGTGTCGTACCGATGTGGTACCCGATCCATCATATACATATCCATATCGGCTTGATACACGATCCAACATATACATATCTGTACCGGTGTGGTACCCAAGCCATCATATACATATCCGTACTGGCGTGGTACTCGATCCAACATATACATATTTGTACCAGCATAGTACCCGATCGAACATATACATATCTGTATCGGCGTGGTACCCGATCCAACATATACATATCTGTACCGGCATGGTACCCGATCTACCATAACATATCCGTACTGGCGTGGTACCCGATCCAACATATACATATCCGTACTGGTGTGGTATTCGATCCACCATAAATAAGTAATATCAATATCAAATTGACACTATATCATCGCATACAACATGATGTACCAAGTTGACAAATACACTTAAAGTCATAAAACAATTCCATCAAGTAAATTTTCAATAATCATTTATACACGCCTCAACAATCTAAACATCAACAATTTCAAGCATATCTGAATACCAATCAACAAGTATATAATTTAGAAGTATACACATAATTAAATCGAGTCTAAACTCCAATTACACTATAACCTACCTTATCCAATG
>JAPEIP010000008.1:92736843-92763806 GCA_026120095.1 Capsicum chinense | reverse complement strand
AAATTCTGCAATGAATGGAGCAAACATTATAGAAGACGACCACAACAACTCGAAAAAACAAAAGAAAGCTGGACATAAAAGCAATCAACCTAAGAAGAAATTCAAGAAAAAATGCTTTAATTGCGGCAAGATTGGACAAAAGTCAACAAAAAATATGACTGAATCCAATAAAGAAACGGACGATATGTGTGCCATGCTATTTGAATGCAACTTGGTGGAAAATCCTCGAGAATGGTGGATGGATTCTGGTGTCACCCACCATGTTTGTGCAAATTAGAAGTTGTTTGCTTCTTTTTCTCCGACTCAAGGCAAAGAGAAGATATATATGGTGTAACACCCCATATTTTTTCTAGCTAAAATTCATCCCTAGAAGGTTAAAGAATCGCTTCCAAGATAGATAATATAATTTTTTAAATAGAATTTTCTAGATCTAGACCTCCCATTGTGTAGATAATTGAATTACCTTTTCAATGGTATAAGATTCGTCCAAATCCGATAACTGAGTGAGAAGTTATGGCTATTTTAAGTTCCAGTCATAAAACACCGTCATTTTGGCCACTAGCGCATCGCGGAGACAGTTTAAATAACATTCGTCAAATGTCAGTAAGGCTCTGCGATAGCCCCGCATTACAGAGAAACCCATTTTCCCAATTTTTCCATTCAAGTGGCCCTACGCGATGTTGGCGCATCGCGCCAAAGGCCAAAATAGCATTTCAAAAGGGCACGCAATGGTGGCGCATCGCAGCGTCTGCCTATTTCCCAGTTGTCAATTTTCAGTGAGCCACCGCGATAGTGGCGAGTCGTGGTGGCCATCCAGTTCAAAAAATGTGTATTTTTTTAGTCCGTTTAATTATTTAAAAGGAGTATTTTGGTAACTTACCCAGCCTCAATATATCTTAAACAAAAAATTTATCATACTCACGGCACTTTATGCCCAAATTCATCACTTTCTTCTCAAAAGAAAACCCTAGATCATCAAAGCTCCTTCTCCAAGAAACCCAAATTCCTCCCTTAATTCTCCAAGATAATTCAAGATTAAGGATTCCTAATACAAAAACTCCAAGAATTCATCTTTAAAAGCACAATGGGAATCCAAGATTCAAGCTTTTCATCAAAGATCATCAATTAAGGTATGTGGGGTTATAAACAAGGATACCCCTTTCATCCTTGTGCCTAAAACTTATTTTTAATTATAAAAGCTTTTTGATTTTATGTGATTTCCCATGAAATAGAAGTTAGGGTTTATACCCAATATTGCTATTCATAAGATTATGAGATTTCCATTGATTTAGAAGTTGAATTAGATGATTTTGTTCATATTTTCATGCATATTGCAGAAATTTTTAGATTTTATGATGAATTATAAATGTTTACATTATCAAGCATAAATTTTAAGATGTTTTAACATGAGTTTGATGCTTAGGTCATTAAGCCCTAATGAGTATTGCTTTTCAAGATTGATTGTGCTATGAGCACTTTATGACTAGATTCTTTTTAGATTATTGATAAAGATTTAACCTTTTGGTCTCAGAATAGATATGAAATCCACTTTGCAGGATTCAGATTACAGATTTAGCTTTACAGATATACAATTGGTTTTCATCATAAACTATTAGACTATTTTAAAAGTAGATTTTCATCAGAATGAGCATAAAGATTTAATGAGAGTAGTATTTAGCACCCAGATAGGTAAGTTACTACGGTTTCATACCCAAGAACTACGTGCCAACATACGATTTAGATTGTTCCCACTTCTACGTGGATGATAGATATGTGATCACTCAGATAGGTTATACTCTCTGGCAGGAGTATGACTCCTCTCCACAACATGAGGATTCCTCCTTAGGGGGACAAGAATATTAGAATTCATGAATGCTCAAATGGTTTATGTTGGTTAGAAGAATCTCCCTTCAGATAAAAGATAAAGTATTTTCTTAAAGCCTTCAGATAAAGCATTTTCCATTCAAAATAAGATTTTAGATTTATAAACCCTTTAAGATAAAGTATTTCTATACAGACTTACAAATTTTACTTAGCCTGTATGATTTGAGAATCAGAATAGAATACAGATTTTGGAACTAAGGGTAATGGCTCACAAGATTTATAATATATGCTTTATTGTTCATGATTTGTGATCTTCAGTTTTCAGACTACTCAAGCCTATGTGAGTCATTTACTTTTAGCATACATGATTTTATAAATTGTGATGATATTATTTACTTATTGCATTCACCCCCATATACTCAGTACATCCTTAAAGTACTAATCCACATATACGTCTCTGTGCTTCATTGTCTCATAATGTAGGTTTAGGTACTCAATCTCAGCAACGTGAGTGATTTTTTAGTATCTCATCTACATTCCTGCAGTTGGTGAGTCCTCATAGTTTGGGGACCTTGCTATTCATATTTTCAGTTATTAGTAGACGCTTTATTATTCATTTCAGATAGCTTGAGTCAGCTGGGGCCTATCCTAGTGTCTCTCTAGATTCAGTCAGTAAGGCTTGTCGGACTACTAGATTCATTTTTAGATTTCAGTTACAGTATTCAGATTTTCAGTATTTTTTTATTCAGACAGTTTTTCGCATTTATTATGATTTTTCATTTATAGTTTCCCTATTTTGAGATTTAGATTTAGAAAAGGCAATCGGGGTTAGCTCAGGACTACTTGTAGTTCGGAGTACCCTGTGGCATCCTAGGAATCAGATTTTGGGCCGTTACATATGGCCAACTCCGTAACTACAAAAGTTGAAGAAACAAGAAAAGTTAGCCTAGAAATAACATCTAGAAAAGTGTTGACTTTGAACAATGTCCTGTATGTACCGGAGTTACGAAAGAGCTTAATTTTTGTATCACTTCTTGATAAAAACGTATTCAAATTTGTATTTGTTTCTGGAAAATCATACTTAGTAAATGAGAAGCGTACGTAGGAAAAGGCTACCTCACTGAGGGCCTATTCAAAATGAATGTAATGAATGTTGAAATCAATAAAAGTTCAGTTTCTTCTTACTTACTTGAGTCTAATGATTTAAGGTTTGAACGATTAGGACATGTCAATTACAAAACATTGTGAAGACTAATTAACTTACAAGTTTTGCAAAACTTTTAGTGCAATAAATCAAAGTATCAAACGTGTGTGGAATCAAAGTATGCTAAGCATCCGTATAAGTTCGTTGAAAGGAATTCCAATCCCTTAGACTTAATACACACTGATATTTGTGATATGAAGTCTACAACATCTCGTGGTCAAAAAAAGTATTTTATAACTTTTATTAACGATTGCACTAGATACTATTATGTCTAATTGCTAAATAGTAAGGATGAAGCAATAGATATGTTTAGGCAGTATAAAACAGAAGTTGAAAAACAGTTAGAGATAAAGATCAAAATGATAAGAAGTGATAGGGGCAGAGAATAGAAATCTCCCTTTGCGGAAATATGTATAGTTAATGAGATTGTCTATCAAACTACGGCCCTTTATTCGCCTTAATCTAATGGAATTGTGAAAAGAAAAAACTGAACCTTGAAGAAAATGATGATTGCCTTACTTTTAAGTTCAGGTTTACCACAAAACTGTGAGGGAAAGCTATCTTTACAGCTAACCGAATACTCAATAGAGTACTTCATTTACTTTTAGCATGCATGATTTTATAAATTGTGATGATATTGTTTACTTATTGCATTCACCCCCATATACTTAGTACATTCTCAAAGTACTGATCCACATATATGTTTATGTGCTACATTATCTCATAATGTAGGTTCAGGTGCTTAGTCTCAGCAGTGTGAGTGATTTTCAAGCATCTCATCTATATCCCTGCAGTTGGTGAGTCCTCATAGTTTGGGGACTTAGCTATTCATATATTCAGTTATTAGTAGATACTTTATTATTCATTTCAGACAGTTTGAGTCAGTTGGGGCCTATCCTAGTGACTCTCTAGATTCAGTCAGTGGAGGCTTGTCGGACTACTAGATTCTATTTTAGATTTAGTTACAGTATTCAGATTTTTAGTATTTTCTTATTCAGATAATTTTTTGCATTTATTATGATTTTTCATTTATAGTTTCCCTATTTTGAGCTGCAAATCTAGAAAAGGCAGCAGGAGTTAGCTCAGGACTACTTGTAATTTGGAGCACCGTGTCGCATTTTGGGAATCAAATTTTGAGGCGTTACAAACTTGGTATCAAAGCCTAAGGTTTAGAGAGTCCTAGAGAGTCATACAAGCCGTGTTACGTAGATTCTTGATCATCAGTGTAAAGCGTGCCACATTTATGAGCAAAAGGCTATGAAGCATTTTAGGAAATCATCTCTTCTTTCATGATCTATCGTATATTCAGTATCTCTAACTTCTTCTAACTCATGATTTCACATAACAGAAAATGCCTCCTTATCGAGCTAACGCATGCAGAAATGATAACCAGCCACCTCAGCCCACAGATCATTTGAATAAGAATGTGTCACATGCAGAGTTTTGGGCTACCTTTCAGGTGCTAGCCCAAGCTGTGACAACTAATGTTTAGGGCAACCATCAGGCTGCAGCCCCACTTCAACAAGATAGGGACTTAGCCACAACTAAAATTTGAGATTTTATGAGAATGAATCTGCTGAAATTCTTTGGGTCGAAGGTATGTGAGGACCCACAATTTTATCTAGATGAGGTGAAAAATATTACCTGAATTATGCATATTTCTAAAGAGGAGAGTGTAGAATTGGCATCCTATAGGCTGAAGGATGTTGCATATGATTAGGTAGTGATGTGGAAGAAAAGAAGAGGGGAGAATACAGCTCCCATGACTTGGTAGATATTTCAAGATGCGTTCTTAGACAAGTTCTTCCCACGTGAGATAAGGGAAGCTTAAGATAGAAGAGTTTATGAACCTGAGGCAGGGCTCAATGACAGTGAAGAATTTTTGCCTCAAGTTCAATCAGTTGTCTAAGTATTCCCTTGATCAAATGGTTGACCCTAGGTCAAGCATGAGTAAGTTTATGACTGTTGTGTATGGGTTGGTAGTTAAGGAGTGTAGGACTACTATGCTCATTGGATACATGGATCCTGCTAGATTAATGATGCATGCTCGACAGATTGAAATAAAGAAGTTAAAGAAAAGAGAGAGTGAATAATAGGGCTAGGACATAGCAGTTTGATTACGGTCAGAATAGGTTTGGAAAAGAAAATCGTTCGCAGTTTTAGAATTGGTCACCTATGCCCCCACCTTTTTCATCCAGTACTCTCACACCCAGGAATAAGCAGGAATAGTGGGGTAAGTTTTCTATGTCTAGATCTCAGAATAGTGTGAGTGGGAAGCCTAATCATCCCCAATATGCTAAGTGTGGTAAGAATCATGCGGGTGAATATTTGTAGGGCCAGAAAGGTTGTTATAGTTGTGGCCAGGTGGGTCACAAAATCAAAGAGTGCCTATGTGCTAGACAGGGAAACAGGGATGTTAATCCCCAGACTCAGGTTGCTAGTGCACCAGCTCCTCTAGGTTGCCCAGCCCCTTCTCAGGGCGCTTCATCCAGTACCGGTGGTGGTCAACACCAGAATCGATTTTATGTCTTACCATTGCGTCATGAGCAGGAGGATTAACCAGATATTGTTACTGGTATGCTTCGTGTATTTCATCTTGATGTTTATGTGTTGTTAGAACCTGGGTCAAGTTTCTCTTATGTGACCCCATTAGTTGCAGTAAATTTTAAGATAAGTTCTGAAAAGATCCCTGAGCCTTTCTTAGTTTCTACTCCAGTAGGTGAGCAAATTGTTGCTAAATAGATTTATAGAATGTGTCTTATCAGTGTCCTCCATAAAGTCATATTAGCAGACTTAATAGAGTTAGATATGGTTGACTTTGATCTTATTATTAGTATGGATTGGCTCTATTCTTGTTATGCAACCATAGACTGTCGCACCCGAGTGGTGAAGTTTTAGTTTCCAGATGAGTCAGTCTTCGAGTGGTCAGGTAATTCAGTGTCTCCCAAGAGTCATTTCATATCTTATCTTAAAGACAGAAAGTTGATTTCCAAAGGGTATATCTATCATTTTGTTTGACTTAAAGACACTACATTTGAGGATCCAACAAATCAGTCAGTCAATGTAGTTAATGAGTTTCTTGATTTTTTCTAGAAGATCTCCCAGGGGTACGTCCCGATAGGGAAATAGAATTTGGTATTGACCTTCTCCCAGATATTCAGCCTATTTTTATCCCTCCTTATCGTATGGCTCCCGCAGAGCTTAAAGAGTTGAAAGAGCAACTCAAAGATCTTTTAGATAAAGGATTCATAAGTCTTAGTATTTCTTCATGGGGCGCTCTCGTCCTATTCGTGCGAAAGAAAGATGGTTCTTTGCGAATGTGTATTGACTATCATCAGCTAAATAAGGTCACAGTCAAGAACAAATATCCTCTTCCTAGAATTAATGACTTATTTGATCAACTCCAAGGTTACCAATTATTTCTCAAAGATAGACCTTAGGTTTAGCTATCATCTGCTTAAAGTAAGAGAATGCAATATTCCAAAGACAACTTTTAGAACCCGTTATGGTTATTTTGAGTTTCTAGTCATGTCCTTCGGGCTAACCAATGCCCCAGCAGCCTTCATGGACCTCATGAATTAAGTGTTTAAATAGTACCTAGACACGTTTGCCATAGTATTTATAGATGATATCCTTGTGTACTCTCGTAGAGAGGATAACCATGTAGATCATCTTAGAATTGTCGTGCAAACTCTTAGAGATTATTAATTGTTTACCAAATTCAGCAAATATGAATTTTGGCTAAGGTCAGTAACCTTTCTTGGTCATATTATTTTTGCCGATGGCATTAGAGTTGATCCCCAAAAGACAAAAGCCGTAAGAAATTGGCCTAGACCTATCTCATTGTCAGATAGTAAAAGCTTTTTTGGTCTAGCTGGTTATTATAGATGTTTTGTTGAGGGTTTCTCATCCATTGCGTCTTGCATGTCTAGATTGACCCCAAAAGAAGTTAAGTTCCAATGGTTAGATTCCTGTGAGAGGAGTTTTCAGGAGTTGAAGACCCGACTCACTTCAACCCTAGTCTTAGCGTTACCCGATGGTATGAATTATTTTATTGTTTATTGTGATACCTCTAGAGTTGGTTTGAGTTGTGTGTTAATGCAGAGAGGTAAGGCCATAGCCTATGCCTCTAGACAGTTGAAACCTTATGAAAAGAATTACCCAACCCATGATCTTGAGTTAGCTGTTGTACTATTTACTTTGAAAATCTAGAGACATTTATCTGTATGGAGTGCATGTTGATGTGTTCACAAACTATAAGAGCTTACAATATATTTTTATTCAGAGGGAGTCGAATCTCTGGCAGAGAAGGTGGTTAGAATTGATGAAAGATTATGATATGAGTGTGTTGTATTATTCGAGCAAGGCTATTGTAGATTGTCTATGGGCAATGTTGCTCATACGTAGAAAGATAAGAAAGAGTTAGATCAAGAAGTTCATCGTTTAGCTAGATTGGGTGGTAGGTTGGTTAATTTAGCTCAAGCTGACCGTCGCCTGCCATTTTTACTTTCAGGCCTCATTTCGGCATTTTATGAAACACCTTGCGTACACTTCCATTAAGGCATTTTTATCAATAGTATATCACCATATTTTGCCATCTTTGGTCTATGGGTTACTTACGCTTCACCTAGGATCATGTTTGCTAAGTGTCAGTTTAGTTCAGGCTACACATAGAACCCAATCAAAATCAAAAGAAGCATTTCAATATTCACAAACTTCACATGGTTTGTTTGTTCTCAGAGATGAATAAAATGTAGACAACAAAATGATCATACCTGAGTACTGCAATACTTGAACAATATCCTTCCTTGCACTCTAAATACTGGATACAAGTTCACCCTTTTTGCTTTTTTTAGAAGAGTTCTTGTTGCTTATGTTTGAAAGACTAAAGAAGAGATAAAGTTTAAATAGATAGGGGGATCATGAGAAGTTTAAGGAGGTAATGAAAAGTCTCAGATTCTTTGAATGTAGGGACACTAAATAGCCTCAGGTATTTGAACAGTTGGGGCGTTATTCAACCGTCTAAACTTATCAATTTAAAGTCGTATGGGTCGGATAAGAATGAAAAAATCTGACTATTTAAACTAATGCGACCCGACCCGCTGAAATAGGGTTCATGCGATGGCTCAAGCGATGGTTTATCATATGTGAGATGGTCCACTGGTCAAACCGTTGTCCCTTTATAGTGCATATACCTGGAGACAAACTGGAAACAGTTGAGTTGATGATCCATCAAGTATACGATGGTTTGTCGGTCAAACCGTCGCTACTCTTCCAGTAACCTTATTTTTAGACTTTGCTGCGACGGCTACCACGACGGTCCGTTGAGTCACCGATGATCTATCGGGTAACCCGTCGGTCATCCCCAAACTTTCTCAGCTTCTATTTTCCTGTGCTGTCAGACCTGCACACTTACATAACCCTTCAGCTCGCACAAAATAATGAAATAACTAAAACTAATGCTTTACAACAACACACCATGGGTTGACTCTCACTAGCGTCTGATTTATCATCGTGACATGACTCAGTTATCTCGATTACTCAGACTTCATCGAGATAGATAGTATTAATACTTCTTATCAAGTCCATTGGGATAATATACAGTTTGACTCATTGCCCGTTGACCTTGAAGATACTTCTGTCTTCATTTTCGAGTTCCACTACTCCAAATGAGTAGACTTAGTTAACTCTAAATGGACCAGACCATTTGGATTTGAGCTTACCTGGAAAAAGCTTGAGTCGGGAATTGAAGAGGAGCACCAAGTCACCTTTCTGAAATCCTATTTTTCAATTCTGCGGTTATGGTACTTCTTCATTCTTTCTTTGTACAAGTCAGCTCTTTCATAAGCTCCAAGAAGGAACTCATCCATCTTATTTAGTTTCCCCATCCTCATATCCGCTGCCTCATGCTAGTTCAGATTAAGTCTCTTCAGTGCCCATAGTGCTTTATGCTCCAGTTCAATCGGCAAATGGCACGCCTTGCCATAAACCAATTGGTATGGTGCCATGCCAATTGGTGTCTTGAAAGCCGTTCGATATGCCCATAAGGCATCATCCAGCTTCCTAGACCAATCTTTTCTGCTAGCATTTACAGTCTTGGCAAGGATAGCTTTAATTTCCCGATAAGAGATCTCTACCTGCCTACTGGTTTGTGGGTGGTATGGGGTAGCCACCTTATTCTGTTTGACTTCATATTTTTCTAAGGTAGCTAAATATCTTATTGCAAAAGTGTGATCCTCCATCGCTTATGATGGTACATAGTACCTCAAAGCGAGAGAAGATATTTCTTTTTAAGAATATAACAACCCGCTTTCCTTCATTATCCGCCAGAGCCACTACCCTAACCTATTTTAACACGTAGTCAACTGCCACTAATATGTACTTCATCCCAAATAAGCTCACGAAGGGCCCCATGAAGTCAATGCCCCAGACATTAAATAAATCTACCTCCAGCATTTTAGATTGTGGCATCTCATGGTGCTTTGAAATGGACCATTGCCTTTGATATTAGTCATACCTCTTTACAAACTCATAGGCATCTTTGAACAGAGAGGGCCAATAGTAGCCAGTCTGAAGCACTTTTTTTGCAGTCCGATCACCTTCATGGTGACCTCCCACTAGGAAGTAATGGGTAAGATCATGGAGATGTTTTTACCTTTGATGAAAGGAAAGATTCTCTGGTATCATCTCGCTCACCACATAATTTGTGAAATCAGCATACCAAGGTATTTTTTCCATAACAGCAACCAATATTTCCTCATCTATAAATGCATCATTGATCTCAAATTCATCTCTCAACTGCTTCTTTCCAGCCTGGACAGATGATCCGCAACTTTGTTTTGACAACCCTTTCTATCTTTGACTTCAGAGTTAAATTCTTCAATTAGCAGCACCCATCGGATTAACCTTGGTTTTGCATCCTTTTTCGCCATCAAATATCTCAAGGCTGTGTCTCAGTGTGGACCACTACCTTAGTTCCTAGCAAATAAGCCCAGAACTTCCCAATTGCATAGACTACTACAAGAAGTTCCCATTCTATGACGGTGTAGTTCTTTTGAGCTTCATTCAGCACTTTGCTGGCATAATAAATTAGATGAAACAATTTATCTTTCTTTTGTCCCAGCACAGCTCCTAGGGCAACACCACATGCACCACACATAATATCAAATGATTTTGACGAATCTGGTGCAACAATAATAGGAGCACCAATCAGCTCTCTTTAAGGCATTCAAATGCCTTCAAGCAATCCTCATCAAAGGAGAATTTGACTTCCTTCTACAAAATTTTGCAATGGGGATTTCAATCTTTGAGAAGTCCTTTATGAACCTCCTATTGAAGCCAGCATGACTAAGGAAACTTCGCGCTTCCTTCACTGAAATAAAAGGTGGAAGCTTCTCTATAACCTCAACTTTAGCTCGATCAACTTCAATCCCCTTTGCTGAAATTTTGTGACCGAGTACAATGCCCTTCTTTACCATGAAGTTGCATTTCTCCTAATTAAGCATAAGATTGTACTCCTCACACCGCTATAACGCCCTACTCAAATTCAAAAAGCAGTGCTCAAAAGAATCACCAACAACCGAGAAATCATCCATAAACACCTCTAAGTTGTCTTTAACCATATCAAAGAATATCGACATCATGTATCGCTGAAAAGTGGCAGGTGCATTACACAACCCGAAAGGCAACCTCTTGAAAACAAATATGCCATATAGGCACGTAAATATCATCTTCTAATCTTCAAGGGTAATAGAAATCTAGTTGTATCCAGAATACCCATCTAAGAAGCAGTACCAACCACTTCTCGCTAATTGATCAAGAATTTGATCCATGAAAGGCGTGCGGAAGTGATCCTTCAGTGTCCAAGAGTTGAGTTTTCTGTAATCCATACACACCCTCTACCAAGTAACAGTCCTGAGTGGGATCAACTCATTCTTCTTATTAGCCACAACTGTCATGCCCCCTTTCTTAGGCATGCACTGAATAGGACTTACCCACTTACTATCTTAGATGGGATATACCACTCTTATATCTAGCCACTTGATGATTTCTTTCTTTACCACCTCTTGCATAGGTGGGTTAGACGACGCTGATGCTCAATAGTTTGAACACAATCCTCCTCTATCTGGATTTTATATATGCATATACCAAGAGGAATGATGATAATGTCTGCAATCGTCCAACCAATAGCCCTCTTATAAATCTTAAGAACAGAAATGAGGGCTTCCACCTGCTGTTCACCTAAGTCAGCTGCAATAATAACAGGTAGTGTATCCCCACTGTGTAGGAACACATACCTTAAATAACCAGGTAACTCTTTCAGCTCCAAATTAGGTGGCTTTTTAATAGACGACTTGGCCGGTGGACTTGGATGGTTTTTCAAGTTCAAATCCAGCTTCTTGGGTGCATAAGAATAAGACCACATGCCTGTCAGGGAACAAACAGTCTCCCCATAATATTCAATACGATCTTGAGCAAAATTCTTTAATACAGCAGCTAAAGCCTTCGTAACAAAATTTTCCTCTATAGGCACTTCCTGCTCCTTCTCATAATACACATCTACAATAGAAAATATGCTTATATCTTTATGTTGTTTCATGGACTGGCACACATCAAATCAAACTACTTTATCATTCAGCCTGAATAGTAGCTCGTTTGCCTTTAGATCAGTAAGTGCACTCCTGATTGCGAGAAAAGGTCTACCCAAGATTATGGGCATCTAAAAGTCCACCTCGCAATCGAGAATGTCAAAATCAGCTGGAAATATGAAACTACCCACCTTCATTAATACGTCATATAAAATCCCCACGGGTCGCTTCACAGACCTATCTGCCATAACTAATCTCATATTTTTGGGAGTAGGATCCCCCAAACCCAGTTTTTTATACACAGCAAGCGACATCAAGTTTATACTGGCTCCCAAATCACTTAAAGCTTTTGCGAAATCAAGAGGCCCAATAGTGCAAGGGATAGTAAATGCTCCCAAGTCAGCCTTCTTATGTACCAGTGACCATGTCGAAATAGCACCACAAGGATGGAGATTGTCCACCATCTCATAACTAACTATTTGCTTCTTCGTAACAAGGTCTTTCATCAACTTTGTATACCCGGGCATTTGCTCCAATGCCTCTACCAATGGAAAGTTGATTATCAACTGCTTCAGCATGGCTATAAACTTGCCAAACTTTGTGTCATCGACCTTCTTTTTCAATTGATGGGGAAATGGAGGAGGTGGTTTTGGGAGTGTAGTAACCACTACTTCGGTCTCCTTTCTCTTGCTCTTCTCCAACTCATCAACCTGCCGATGGTTAGATGGTGTATTATCAATAACTTTATCCAGTTTTCAAGACTCCACTGGATAAGTTTCTTCATGCTCAATATCCTCTGCAATCACAGCTTTGCCCACAGACGGTCCTGGTAAGACCTTACCACTATGTGTGGTAATTTCCATGTAGGAGCCATTATTTCAAGGATTCTGAACTGTAACACTTAACAAAGTGCCACTTTTCCTCTGATTCAATACTGTCGAGAGTTGGCTCATCTGCTGCTCCAGGTGCTTGATAGAAGTAGAGTGTGAGTTTACCAACTAACTCATGTAAGACAAATCACTATTTATAGTGTCACCCCAGAGTTGGTAGTCTCAACTCTCTTTAATAATTTCTCCATCATGTACTTCATGGATATCTTTCCAGAGCTAGTTGTAGTATTATCTATGCTTCCAGGTGGTACATATAGTCCACTCCTATTATTTTTGCTTTTCCAGTTCCCTTGATCTCTATCCTTGTAACCATCTTTATCGTAATAGTTTCGATCTTGATTTCCTTGGCTACTACCTTGAAAACCTCCCTGATTATTTAGATAGATTGCCTCTTCTTCCAAATTGAAATCAGTTCTTCCCTGGGATGCAACAACTTTCACCTTCTCAATTTTTCCAGATAATAGATGCTTAGTCAACAAATTTATCTGTGTCTTTAAATGTGCCATATCCTGGTCATGTTCTTCCTCCTTTTTGCGTTGCTCTGCAGTTATACTACCAAACATAGTAGGGATTGCTACCACAGAATCCCTGGTATGCGAAGCTTTATCTGTTTGGTTATCCGATCAAGCATCTCTGAGGCGTCTGGGAAAGTAAGGTCAACAAATGACCAACCAGCAACATTATCCACAACTGGCTTCTTAATAGAATTCAAAGCTCGATAAAGAGTCTTCATCAGATAAATATTCATCATGTTATGGTTCGGGCATTACATTAGCTTCTTTTTAAACCTCCCCCAGGTCTCATGAAGAGCTTTGGTGGGAAGCTGTCAGAAGTTACTGATTTCATCCCTCAACTGTACCCTTCTGGAGGGTAGAAAGAACCTTTCTAGGAAAACCTCTTTCAACTGCCTCCAGTTGGTTATTGAGTCGGGAGTCAGTTCATTCAACCATAGTGTTGCATCCCCAAACAGAGACAAAGGAAACAAACATAGGTAGATAGTATTCTGACCTACTTTCGAATTATCAAAAGACTTGCAAATGTGACAAAATTCACCAAATGCATATTTGGATCATCTCCAGGAAGACCATTAAACAACCTCTTAAGATAAAGGAGTTAAATCATCACACTGGTAATACTAAATTTAGTTCCTGGTGCTAGAGGTGGAGGAATGATAGATCTAGTTTCACCTACTCCATCCATTCCATCTTTGTCGTCATTCAGATCAAACTACACTAGTTGACACTCTTACCTTGCCCAAAAGGGGCAATTTTTGTTTATATTCTAATTCACTAGTGCAACCTCTTTTTCTGCACACCTTGTATTAATAGGATCTAACAAGTCATCATCCCCCAAATCATCGTTATCAGGATTAGGATGATATGCCTACTGACCATTATTCTGCTAATTTAGTTAAGCTCTAGCCAAAGCGGCTAGTCTTTCAGTATCTTGGGGATTTGCCAATTAGTTGGGGTTTTGGATGTATTGGTAATAATGGTGCACCCGATCTCCGTGTACTTGGCATAAACAATAACTCCTCCGCACAAAACAAAAATAACAAACAAAAGTAAAATTTGGGAAACTTAACCAAAGGTCAATTAATAAGCGCAAACTTAATTGACAATCGTATTCCCCGGCAACGGTGCCAAAATTTGATATGCCCAAATTACACTTTTCTTACGAGAGAGTAAGCGGTCGTTGTTAAATATAGAACCCAACTGCATTGGGTGTCGAATCCCATAGGGAATACTATGTTCACTAAGTATTGTGACTGTTATTAGACTGTTGATCTAAGGTTCCTGAGTAAAAAGGGGTTTGGATGTGTTAACAACATTCTTTCGTATTTGTATCACACAAGGTCCAACTAATAAGAGTTAATGTATATGTAATTTCAATGAGAATGAATTAAGTAGAGTTATGCTCACCAAGATGTTCAAACATTAGGGTTGTGAGTTTGTGCTTGAATTCTACCTTATGTATTCGATTGCAAGAATTATTGAATTCTAAAAATTACCCACGTGTTTCTCAATCTAATAAGTGTTTCACCCTTTAATTCTCTTTAACTTAAAGAATTCAGGCATTATTCAATAACACTCTCATGAGGGTTGATCCTGTTAAGGCATCTACCCGTTAACTCAGAGGGTAAACCTATGGAGTTCATGTGAATCACTTCTTTTCCCAACATCCATTTTATTGTCAAACAAGTGGTATTCATGGGCTCACTTTTCAAGTTTGCAACCAAGAGCTATAATTATAATGAAGAAAGATTCATGCAATTTTGATAGATATTAAAAGTCAAATCGATTCACAACCCCAAAATAGTTCTCTACATCAAGGCTCCCATAACCCTAGTTATGGAAATTTAGCTACTCATCTCTATATAATAAATCAAAGGTACATTGATGCATAAATAGATTCAAGAGACTATTTACAAAAGTCACAATATTGTTCTTCTTAATCTTCAAAGGAAAATATAAAGACTAATAATCAGATCTCAATCTCTAGATTCAAATCTCAATGAAAAGTGTTACACAACTCTTAATAGAGGAGAAAGTATGAAACTGATGACAAAAGATGTGGAATAAACCCTAATACTTGGTATTTATATGTGTCCAGAACTAGAACATTAAAATTTAAACTTGGAGTTGCCACTTTATGCTCAACAGGTCGAGCGACGATTTGTTGCTAAGGCGATGGTCCATCGCCTAGGCCATTGCTGGAGCTCCAGTGAGTCTATGTTCTGCTTTTAGGCAATGAGTAGGATGACGGTTCGTCGTAATACCGATGGTACTTTGCCTGGTCCGTCGCGTAACTTCCAGTGGGTATGCATTCTATTTCCTAGTGATGGTCTAGACTGATGGTTCATCGCATATCCGAAGGCCCATCACCTGGATCATCGCAAGATGTCCATTGTATCTGTCTTTTATTATTGGTCGATGATCCCAGCCGATGGTACATCGCAAAACCAATGGCCCATCGCCTAAGCCGTCGCTAATTATTTCTCCTTTGTTTTGTCTAGTTTATCCAAGTTGTTCCTCATACTCAGTTCTTTTCCTGAAAACACTAAAACATATAGTTAAATACAATAGTAGTTGCTTGAATACACATAATTATCTTAAGAAAAAAGTCCAAAATATTATGTCAAAAGCCATAACATCACTTACATGGCTGAGGATTATGCTAAGTTGTAGATCAAAGAGTTAGTCAGACTGCATAGAGTTCCCTTGTTTATTATCTCAGATAGGGGTACTTAGTTTATGTCCTGATTTTGAAGATCTTTTCAGAAGGGTCTTGGTACCCAAGTTTATCTTAGTTCATCTTTCCACCCTCAGACAGATGGTCAAACAGAGAGGACCATCCAAACTCTAGAAGATATGTTGAGAACATGTACTCTTGATTTTAAAGGTAGTTGGGATGAGCATTTATCGCTGATTGAGTTTGCTTATAATAACAGTTACCATTCTAGCATTCAGATGGCACCGTTTGAGGCTCTTTATAGGAGGAGATGTAGATCACCCATAGGTAGTTTGAAGTGGGTGAGGCCACTCCTTTTGGGCCCGAAGCATTGTTTGAAGCTATGGAAAAAGTTAAGTTGATTAGAGAGAGATTAAAAATAGCCCAGAGTCATCAGAAATCCTACGCAGATATGAGAAGAAGAGACCTCGAGTTTGAGGTCGGTCATTTAGTGTATCTGAAGATTTCACCCATGAAAGGGGTAAAGAGATTTGGCAAAAAGGGGAAGCTTAGCCCCGGGTATGTTGGCCCTTTCAGAATTGTGAGCCATGTTGGGAAAATAGCTTATGAGCTTGATTGTCCCACAGACTTGTCAATCGTTCATTCTGTATTCCACGTTGTTATGCTTAGGAAGTGCATCGGTGACTCCACTATTGTAATTCCTTTAGAAAGCTTAGATATTCAGAACAGCCTTTCATACGAAGAGATTCCAATTGAGATATTAGATCATCAGATCCGTTGACTAAGAAACAAAGAAGTTTCCTTGGTCAAAGTTCCTTGGCAGAATCAGTCTGTTGAGGGCACTACTTGGGAAGCAAAATTAGATATGTGAGCCAAGTACCCTCACCTCTTATCCGCAAACTCATATTTAGCTGAAGGTAATACTCTTCCATAATTCAGTTCTTTTCTAGTCACAGATTCAGTTATATAGTTGTCCTCATATAAGTTCATGCGCTCACAGAATTACTTAAAAGCTCAGAATGATTTAGATTTCGATTCGTAAATTTATTTCAGTTGTGCATGCTATCATATATCCTCAGATTTCCTCAGTATTCCTAGTCTAATCAACAACATTCGAGGATGAATGTTTCCAAAGGGGAGATATTGTAACTACCCGTACTTTTCCTAGATAGAATTAGTCCCCAGAAGGTTAACAAATGGCTTCTAAGATAGATAATATAATTTTTCGCATAGAATTTTCTAGATTTAGACCTCCTATTGTGTAGATAATTGAGCAGCTTTCCAACGGTATAAGATTCACCCAAATTCGATAACCGAGTGAGAAGTTATGGTTATTTTAAGTTTCAATTGTAAAACACTGTTATTTTGGCCACTAGTGCATCTCGGAAACAGTTTAAATGACATTCGTCAAATTCCAGTGAAGCTATGTGATTGTCCCATATCGCGGAGAAACCCATTTTCCCAATTGTCCCATTCCAATGACGCTCCATGATATTGGCGCGTCGCGAGGCCAAAATGGCATTTCAAAGGGGTACCACGATGGTGGTGCATCGCGGCGTCTGACCAATTCCCAGTTTTCAATTTTCAGTGAGCCACCGCGATAGTGGCGCGTTGCGGTGGCCTCCTTTTTTGGAAAAATATGTGTTTTTCAATCTATTTAATTATTTAAAAAAGGTATTTTGGTAACTTACCCAACCCCAATCCATCTTAAACAAAGAATTTATCATACTTAAGGCACTTTATGCTCAAATTCATTAGTTTCCTCTCAAAAGAAAATCCTAGATAATCAAAGCTCCTTCTTCAAGAAACCCAAATTCCTCTATTAATTCTCCAAGATAATTCAAGATTAAGGGTTCCTAATACAAGAATTCATCTTTAAAAGCACAATAGGAATCCAAGATTTAAGCTTTTCATCAAAGATCATCAATTAAGGTATGTGGGGTTATGAACAAGGATACTCCTTTCATTCTTGTGCCCAAAACTTATTTTTAATTACAAAATTTATTTAATTTTATGTCATTTCCCATGAAATTGAAGTTAGGGTTTATACCCAATATTGCTATTCATAAGATTATGAGATTTTCATCGATTTAGAAGTTGAATTACATGATTTTGTTCATATTTTCATACATATTGCAAAAATTTCCTGATTTTATGATGAATTATAAACGTTTATATTATCAAGCATAAATTTTAAGATGTTTTAACATGAGTTTGATGCTTGGGTCATTAAGCCCTAATAAGTATTGCTATTTCAAGATTGATTGTTCTATGATCACTTTATGACTAGATTCTTTTCAGATTATTGATAAAGATTTGACCATTTGGTCTCAGAATAGATATGAAATCCAATTTATAGAATTTAGATTACAAATTTAGCTTTACAGATATACAATTGATTTTCATCATAAACCATTAGACTATTTTAAAAGTGGATTTTCATCAAAATTAGCATACAAATTTAATGGGAGTAGTATTTAGCACCAAGATAGATAAGTTACTATGGTTTCAGACCCCAGAACTACGTGCCAACGTAGGGTTTAGATTGTCCCCACTTATACGTGGATGATAAATATGTAATCACTCAGATAGATTATACTCCCTGGAAAGAGTATGAATTCTCTCCCCAATATGAGAATTCCTCCTTAGGGGGACAAGAACGTTGGAATCCATGAATGCTCATATGATTTATGTCAGTTAGAAGAGCCTCCCTTCAGATAAAAGATAAAGTATTTTCTTAAAGCCTTCAGATAAAGCATTTCCATTTAGAATAAGATTTTAGATTTCTAAACCCTTTAAGATAAAGTATTTCTATATAGACTTACAAATTTCACTTAGCTTATATGATTTGAGAATAAGAACAGAATACAGATTTCAGAACTAAGGATAATGGCTCATAAGATTTATAATACATGCTTTATTGTTCATGATTTATGATCTTCAGTTTTCAAACTACTCAAGCCTATGTGAGTCATTTACTATTAGTATACATGATTTTATAAATTGAGATGATATTATTTACTTAATGCATTCACCCCATATACTCAGTACATCCTCAAAGTACTAATCCATATATACGTCTATATGACACATTGTCTCATAATGTAGGTTTACGTACGCAGTCTCTGCATCGTAAGTGATTTTCGAGCATCTCATCTACATCCCGGCAGTTGGTGAGTCCTCATAGTTCGGGGACTTAGCTATTCATATTTTCAGTAATTAGTAGACGCTTTATTATTCATTTCAGACAGTTTGAGTCGGCTGGAGTCTGTCCTAGTGACTCTCTAAATTCAGTCAATAGAGGCTTGTCAGACTACTAGATTCAGTTTTAAATTTCAGTTACAGTATTCATATTTTCAGTAGTTGCCTATTCAGACAGTTTTCCTCATTTATTATGATTTTTCATTTATAGTTTCCCTATTTTGAGATTCAGATTTAGAAAAGGCAACCGGGGTTAGCTCAGGACTACTTATAGTTCGAAGCACCGTGTGGCATCCCAGGAATCAGATTTTAAGGCGTTACATATGCCCAACTTCGCAACTGTAAAAGTTGAAGGAATAGGAAAAGTCTGCCTAAAAATGACATCTAGCAAAGTGTTGACTTTGCACAATGTCCTGTATGTACCGGAGTTACGAAAGAGCTTAATTTCTGTATAACTTCTTGACAAAAATAGATTTAAATGTGTATTTGTTTCCTAAAAAATTTTACTTGGTAAAGGAGAAGTGTGTGTAGGAAAAGGCTACCTCACTGAGGGTCTATTCAAAATGAATGTAATGACTGTGGAAATCAATAAAAGTTCAGTTTCTTCTAACTTACTTGAGCCTAATGATTTAAGGCATGAATGATTACGACATGTCAATTATAAAACATTGTGAAAACTGATTAACTTAGAAGTTTTGCAAAACTTTTAGTGCAATAAATCAAAATATCAAACTTGTGTGGAATCAAAGTATGCTAAGCATCCGTATAAGTCTGTTGAAAGGAATTCCAATCACTTAGACTTAATCCACACTGACATTTGTGATATGGAGTCAACAACATCTCGTGGTGGAAAAAAGTATTTTATAACTTTTATTGATGATTGCACTAGATAATGTTATGTATATTTGCTAAATAGTTAGGATAAAGCAATAGATGTGTTTAGGCAGTATAAAATAGAAGTTGAAAATCAGTTAGAGAAAAAGATCAAATTGATAAGAAGTGATAGGGACGGTGAATAAAAATCTCCCTTTGTGGAAATATGTGTAGATAATGAGATTTTCCATCAAATTACGGCCCCGTATTTGCCTCAATCTAATGGAATTGTGAAAAGAAAAAACCAAACCTTGAAGAAAATGATGATTGCCTTACTTTTAAGTTCAGGTTTACCACAAAACTTATGAGGGGAAGCTATCCTTACAGCTAACCGAATACTTAATAGAGAGCTTCATAGTAAGACACAATCAATTCCATAAGAAAAATAGAAAGGAAGGAAACACAACTTGAAATATTTCAAAGTGTGGGGGTGTCTAGCGAAGGTCTAAGTTCCTATGCCTAAAAGGGTAAAGATGGGATCTAAGACGGTGGATTACGTGTTCATAGGATATGCTAAAAATAGTAAAGCATGTCGGTTTTTAGTTCTCAAATTCGAACATCCGGATATCAATGAAAATACGATAATTGAATATAATGTTGAATTCTTGGAACACATTAAGCTGTATAAAACTAGACATGAACAGTCTAGTGGAGGGTCTAAACTACCTCGAGATAAACCAAGTGAAGATGTACATAATGATGAAAATCTAAGATGTAGTACAGGTCAAAGAACGTAAACTTTGTTTGGATCAAATTTTGTAACATTTTACTTAGAAAATGAGCCTCAAACATTTAAAGAAGCGATGACATCTTTAGACACATCTTTTTGGAAAGAGGCAATCAATAGTGAGATTAATTAAATCTTAAGTAACTATATAGGGGAATTGGTTAATCTTCCTCCAAGAAATAAAATTTTAGATTCTAAATGGATCTTTAAAAGGAAAATGAAAGTGGATGGTACTATTGACAAATATAAGACAAGACACGTAATAAAAAGCTTCAAATAGAAAGAAGGCCCTGATTATTTTGATATATACTCGCCTATAACGAGTATAACATCAATTCGGATGTTAACTGCCTTGGCGGCGGTATATGGTCCTGAAATCCTTCAAATAGATATAAAAACAACATTCCTAAATAGAGAATTGGAGGAAGAAATTTACATGGAACAACCTGAGGGTTTTGTGGTTCCAAGAAAAGAAAATAATGTATGTAAACTTGTTAAGTCACTTTATGGACTAAAACAAGCACCTAAACAGTAGCATGTGAAGTTTTACTAAACCATGTTGGCAAACGGGTTCAAGATAAATAAATGTGATAAATGTGTTTACATTAAAGATACTCCAAATCACCAAGTCATTATTTGTTTATATGTGGATGATATGTTGATCATCAGTCATTTCTGGCATAAATGTTATGAAATGAATGCTCGAGAGCAAGTTTGATATGAAAGACCTTGGAGTTACAAATGTGATCTTAGGAATAAACATCCATATAACTTCTCAAGGATTGACATTATCACAGTCTCATTACATAACAAAAGTACTTGAAAAATTCAAGTATTTGAAATTTGGTATTGCAAAGACTCCATTGGACGTGAGCTTTGCACTTTAAAAGAATGAAGGTGAAAGTGACTAATAGTTGGAGTACGCAAGAGTGTTGGGATGTTTAATGTATATAATGAATTGCACACGACCAGGAATAGCATGTGCTATTAGTAAGTTGAGTCGGTACACGAATAATCCCAATAAAACTCATTAGATGGCAATGAAAAATGTTTTGGGGTATCTTAAATACACTCAAGACTATACTTTGCATTATAATAAATATCCCGCAATACTTGAAGGATATAGTGATGCAAATTGAATCATTGGATTGAATGAATTAAAATCCATGAGTGGATATGTATTTACTATAGGTGGAGGAGCAGTCTCTTGGAAATCATCCAAACAGACATATATTGCTCGCTCTACAATGGAATCAGAATTTATCGCATTAGATAAAGCTAGTGAAGAAGCAATAGGTAGGGCAGGGAGCATAATGTACAACGGTAAATCTCATCACATAAGACGGAGACATAATACTGTTAGAGAATTTCTCTCTAGTGGAATTATCACTGTTGACTATGTGAAGTCAAAGGATAATATGTCGGATCCACTTACAAAAGACCTATCTAGATAAGTAGTTGAGAGGATATCCAAGGGAATGGGTTTACAGTCTAGGACAAGTTAGTATGGCGGTAAGTCTACCTAGAAGACTGGAGATCCCAAGAGCTAGGTTCAAGGAGATCAAACAAAGTTGTGTCTGACATGTTCAACATTGTCAATATACCCAAACCATTCTCATGATGTAGACAATGTTTAATAAATAAGGATAAGACTTATGGGGTAAAGTCTTTTAATAATTATCTAAATTTGGCAGATTTCACCAAATAGTTTAATCTATAGTATTGAACGTTTAGAAATCACCTATGTGAGGGAGAAGTGGAAGCCGCTTCAAGGTGAATGTTAGTGAGGCTTATTCTTTAAGCTCTCATGAGACTGGGACGTGTTTATGGCTGAAACGAATAAAATCATGAGAAACATAAACGGTAAAAGGCTGATTGGTAACATGTATTGTCTATGATCGAGTGCATCCGATGCCTTTTCACAATAGAAAGTTCAAAGGAAAACCCACTTATCCAGATGCAATTAGTCTTTGCTTGATGATCACATACTTGTCCGTAAAGTTTTATGAAAAGATAGCCATTCCCCATTCATGTGGGGGATTGTTGGGTTCAAGATTATAGTGTGATAGCAAATGGAGGGAACCAAGTGTAGGATAAAAATTGAGATAACACTCAAAATGGAAAATGTATTAAAAAATGGAAAAGTTTACTAATTATCCCACATTAGTGGGAGAAGGAAAATTTCAAGTGTTTATATTAAGGAACACTTACTCCACATAGTAAGTGAGGCAAGGACCAAGAGGTGCCTCGCGCCATCGTCGTCGTCACTCGCTCAGCTTGGCTTTGGCTTTGGATTTGGATTGGAAAAATGATCGATCGATGAGATCTATCTTTTTGGACAAAATTTATTTGAAACAGTCCAAAAATCCAAAGAAAAAAATACAACAGTAAATTGTTTCTCCATTAACGCGCATGCATACAGTACAGAAACAACTGTTGAATATGAAATGCTGCTTCAAAAGGGATACAACCCTTCGATAAAATGACACACTGATTCATACAAAAAGATGTTTGTTTGGATGGTTGTGACTGTCCAGAAAGAAACACAATGATTCGATGAACAGGCATGACTATTTCAAAGGATACATCTTTTTGAATGAACATTGTGTCCTTTCGAAAGAGGCACCTAATAACTATATAAACCTGTATTTTTTATAGGTTTAGGTATGAAAATTTTTTTGATTTTGAAAATACTTCTTGTCTTCAAAATACTCTGTGTGATCATCTAATCGTTGAGTGGGTTCGAAGAGAATCTGATTGTTTGAGGTACCACTACAGTCAAATTGTTAGGTCATTTTATCCTGGGAGGAAAATTTCGCAACCTGGGTACTTGAAAAGAATTATTTCCTTAAGGACACTCCGTGAATTTAGAGGAATTGACCTTTTTATGTTTCATCTAATTTTTTGAAAACACACTTCTTTGAAAAGCCATTTTGATCTTGTGTTGAAGGTGTTGCATAACTTCATAAGTGTTCTTATTTTATACTTGAACTTGTGTTGAAGTTGTTGTTGCCAAAATATAGATTCTTGTATACCCAAAACAACATCTGTGTCCATGTTTCCAAAGGCACCTTTCCCTTTCTTAGAGAACTCCATATGTCAAAACCTGATAAAATATAATCCTTCACTTTACATGAAATTAAATCACGTGTTTCATTACTTGTGCAAGCTCGAATTTTAGATTTTGAGGATCAATAAAATAACAAGTTTTATCACTATAGAATACAGAGTTGATCGAAAGTAATGATAAATAAATATAAATAATTTATTTTTCTGCAACTACGACCAATACAACTATTGAAGTAAAACAACAGATCTAAATAAGAATAGGGATTAGAGTATACTAGTAACAAGGAAATTCCGTATGTATATCTCCATACATTTTGTTGCACGTTCTACTGAACATCTATTATGAATTTGATGATTTTTGTAAAAAAAATTGATATATTTATCTATTTCGTCATTATTATGAGAATCAATCTATTAATTTTGGTTCTAGAGTTTTTGAAATGATGTTATCAATGGCAAACATATGTAAGAACCTTCTTTCAGAAGGAGAATTATAGCTAGAAACTGGTGGTAATATCTCTACTATCGATTGAAATAGATTTTTCTTTTGGCCAATCAAAATCCTTTCAAAATTGTACAATTTCTTTTTTTTAAAAGAATAACTTTCTAAATATAGATGATAATATCTCTATAGATGAATCTTACATACATATATATCATAGAATAAAGTACCACATGAGTGGATATATTATATTGAATTCTTATTTTTGTCCTTTATTATACTATCCTAAATTTTGCAATTAAAAAATAGATCTAGTGAGCAAATATTTACTCTTTTAATCCTATTTCATTTGTTGGGTTAACTTGTGACTTTTTGATATCTCAAAAAACGTGAATTGATTTGTAGTTCGTTCTGTCATCCCGATCAATAAATAATTAAAATTTCTTTTTCAATAGAATCTTTTCCGTTCATAATTCTATCATTTTATCACTCTTTACTTAATAGGCGAGTCCCAATTTCACGATGAAGCTCATAATGAGATAAATTTTTGAGTTAGTTTTCACCGTTTTTATAGGCTCAAAGCTTTTAATTTTTTATTTTATTTCTATAATAAAATTCACTTATTAATTATTATGGTATAAATGCATATTAATGTTTAATTACATGTCTTATATGAGATTACTCATAAACCTTACATATTAAAATTTTATATCACTGATATTTACTTGTTTTTTATTTCATCCTTCCATTTATTAATTTCTTTTTTTTTGGCTAATACCGTAAAAAATATTATTTTATTATTATTAATAGACTAGAAATTAGAAAAGGAGAAAAGAATATTGAGATAAAAGCAATCAATAGTTAAACATCAAAATTCATTTATTGAAAGACCGAAACTAAATGAGGATATACAAATCATAGACGTAGAAACATATATTTATTTGAATAAAGTTTTCGAGGGGTTAATTGGTCAAGGATTACTTGAATTATACTCAATATAAAATAAGAGTTGTAGTTTCAACTCGTTGAGATAGAAACAAGGATACAAAAATGATAGCTTTTTTGGTCATTTGTGAAACACTCAGATACATGGAGCAATTTTTAAAGGAGAGTATTCTATCTATAATAGATTAATATAGAATTTATTCAAGAGATAATTATTTTTTAACCATAAAATATTTGTACAATAAATGAACATTCTGTGGAGTTAATACTACCTTACAGTACCTTGTTTAGGCACATCAATCAAAGATCTTGCTTATCAGATAACTTTCTTGGTGAAGGAGAAAAATTTTATAATGCAATGAATAAAGAAAAGCGTAATAATAAAAGTATGTTTCAAAGGAGTTGAACATATACATATACGTTACGTAGGAGATGAACATATTCTTTTTCTTTATGAATTTTGTGAGTTAATAGTGCTATAATGTCATTAATAGTCACATCTCCATTTCTTAAATTTACTCCTCTCTTTGCAGTAACATTACTTTCAATATCCTATATAGGAGCATCTACAGAGAACAAAAAGGACACACCAAAAAGAGAATATAAAATATTTTTCTTCTTTCTTCCTAAGTTTCTTATTTTGAGCAATCGATTTAGGCAACCTCCAAACTTCCATCCATGAGTGTATGTGTTTGGAAGTAGCTGTGGAACTTTGGGGAGCGACCGGCTACAAGAATTTACATCGGAGTCGGGCCAAAATCGCTTTTAAGGCAGTGGCTTGCCATGACACAATATTTCTGACAACTAACTTACTATTATTAATTCCTATTCAATATCAATATTGTAGTACTTTTACCAACACATTCATGTACCATCCTTTGTTGTTCTCGAGAGGCGGATTCAGATTCAAACTTTTCTTAACCTCTTTTCATAAATGGACTCCTGGTATATATGAAGGAATTGAATATTGTTCGTTTAAGAAAGAGAAAATACATAAAGACCCCCTTGATCTTGTTTGAGTTTTTCAAAAGGACACTTAAACTTTAGATACAACCTATTACTCCACGATTCTTCTTTAATCCCTTGTAAATACACCATTTTGACCATATTCTGTAGCAACCCTTAGGCGTGTGGTTACCACTTTCTCTTTAAATAATAATTTAATTATTAAAAAAAGATTGGGTTTAACCTAATAACCCAACCCGACACGAGTGTACATTTTTAGAAGTAGCTGTGGAACTTTAGAGAGTGACTGACTAGAAGAATTTGCATCGGAGTCAGGCTGAAATCGCTTTCAAGGCAGTGGCTTACCATGACACAGTATTTGTGACAACTCTCTTACTATTATTAATTCCTATTCAATATCAATATTGTAGCATTTTTCCAACACATTCATGTACCATACTTAGTTGTTCCCGAGGGGCGGATTCAGATTTAAACTTTCCTCAAATTTTTTTCATAAATGGACTCCTGGTATATATGAAGGAATTGAATGTTGTTCGTTTAAGAAAGAGAAAATACATAAAGACCCCCTGATCTTGTTCGAGTTTTTCAAAAAGACACTTAAACTTTAGATACGACCTATTACCCCACGATTCTACTTTAATCCCTTGTAAATACACCATTTTGACCATATTCTGCAGCAACCCTTAGGCGCGTGGTTCACACTCTCTCTTTAAATAATAATTAAATTATTAAAAAAAGGTTGGGTTTAACCCAATAACCCGACCCGATTCTAATAAAATATCCCCAATCATTTCCCACGATTCATTTCCCATTTCTCTCTCTCTTCTTCAATTTTTCTTTCCTTTCTTTTGCAACATACACTTTAAGCTCACATTCGAAGGAGATTGAAGGTCTTTGGGAGATAAATTTATTGGTGGAAATACGTATTAACCTAAGAGTAGGGGATTTTACAGGATAGGTTTTGTGCATTTTAGTTTTGATGTCTCTAACGTTTCATGGCTTTTTCGAAGTTGTATTTTTTTTTTGGGGGGGGGGGGGGAAT